>JAHLJT010005437.1:93153011-93392329 GCA_031308135.1 Acheta domesticus | reverse complement strand
AAACAGTAACGCAAACCGTGACTGGCTCTTTCCAACCCATGAACGCTCACAATTACATAAGATTCTTTGAAAAGATGAAACGTTTTCTAGATTAGTCTCTTTTTAACGAAATATGCAAAATATGCACTAATAATTACACGAATATGTACTAACAGGAAAAATCAGCCAAATATGCACTAACTTGTTAATCTATATAGCATCATATTCTCACCAAACGTCGAGAAACTTCAGTTCCCTATGTCCTGAACCAACAGAAAAAAATATACGAAATCATAGAAATCCGCAGCCTAATTATAAGTACACAAGTGAAGTAATGTATAAGTGAAGAGGGTGGAGCGTTGGTGCGTAGGTCGCGCGACGGGACGGCGGCGAGCGTGGCGGCGGCGGCGGCGGCGAACGTGGCGGGGCAGACGACCACGCCCATCACGTGCACGCTCGTCATGACCAACGGCGCGGGGCTCGACGGCGACAAGGCGCTCGACACGCTCGGCCCGCAGGTGCGCCGGCCACGCCCCCAGCCACGCCCACAGCCCCACAGCCACGCCCACAGCCACGTCCCCCATTCACGCCCCCCAGCCACGCACCCGGCAACGCCCCCCAGCCACGCACCCACCCACGCCCCCACCCACGCCCCCACCCACGCCCTCAGCCACGCCCACAGCCTCGCCCCCCAGCCACGCCCAACCCACGACCCCCAGCCACGCCCTCAGCCCCACAGCCACGCCCTCAGCCACGCCCTCAGCCCCACATCCACGTCCCCAAGCCACGCCCCCAGCCACGCCCACAGCCACGCCTCACAGCCACGCCCTCAGCCCCCAGTCACGCCCTCAGCCCCCAGCCACGCCCACAGCCCACAGCCACGCCCACAGCCACGCCCTCAGCCACGCCCACAGCCACGCCCTCAGCCCCACAGCCACGCCCTCAACCCCACAGCCACGTTTCCCAGCCACGCCCACAGCCACGCCCTCAGCAACGCCCTCAGCCCCACAGCCACGCCCTCAACCCCACAGCCACGTTTCCCAGCCACGCCCACAGCCACGCCCTCAGCCACGCCCACAGCCACGCCCACAGCCACGCCCACAGCCACGCCCACAGCCACGCCCACAGCCACGCCCACAGCCACGCCCCTCCCGACGCACGCAGACACACATATCCCCACCCACCACTCACAGACACGCCAGCGCTAACACGCTCACACACGTGCCTCCAAATACACAGACACGCCAGTTCCTCGTACACACACACACACACAAACCCCTAATAGGCACACAAATACGCCGCTTCTAACGCATATACCCACGCTCGCCCCTCACAGACACGTCAGAGTCTCACACACAAGACGTCAGTCTCTCTCACACACACACACACACACAAGCCAGTTCCACACACACACTGACGCCACACCCTAACTGACTCACACACATACGACTACAAACATACACACATGCCAGCCCCTAAAACACATCCACGCGAGTTCCACACACACACACACACACACAGATGATAGCCCCTAATGCAGACACACGTCAGTCTCTAACACACACACGCAAGCCCCTGTCACATACTCATTAGCACCCAAACACACACTCGCACGCCAGACCCATACCCAGGCACCCACGCCCACCCTCACTCTCTCTCTCTCTCTCTCATACACACACGCACATACGCCAGCCCCTCACGCATACACACGCCAGACTCTAACACTGACACACTCCAGCCCCTTACACACATACACATGCCAGTTCCTCACATACACTCACAGACGCCTACCCCTAACACACACAGATGCGCCTCCAAACATACACACATGCCAGCCCCTAATACACACACACGCGAGTTCCTCACACATCCACACACAGCCCCCAGACCCTGTGTCTATGTTACACACACAAGCGAGCTCGCTTTCCATGACGAATGCTGGCTTTCCACAACCCGGGATTCGATTCCCGGTCGGGCCAACAATTAACTGTGCGCTTTCCTTGCAAGGTCCTAGTATACGTTTCTATGTGACAACGAGAAAGATCGCTTCTCAGGTAGAGAAGGCCACAACACGGCGTAGGGATGCCTATGTGCAAACCTCACGTACCCCTTAACCCATGGCCGCAAGATCGGGACACCGCTGGTAGAGCTGTTAGCTCGTAAAGAGCTGTTGTGCCACAGTACATACCAGGTTTGCCAAGATGTCATGCCAGCTCTTTCCCCACAACTGCTAAAGAATTTCCCCAAATAACCTCCCCAATGAAACAAAATTCCGCAACTTTGAAACGAAAATTTTTTTCCAAATTATGGACCAACGATATGTGCTGTTCCTGTCGATTTCATTGGCTATCCCCGTAAATTCAAATCAACCAATCATTGTCCTTTGAGCTTCACGAAGTCCTATCTTCGTTTTTCTGATGTTTCTCTTTCTCTATGCCTATCGTTTATTTTTTCTCTTTTTACATAAAAATTAGAGAGAGAATTTTTTTGTTTCTTTTTTATTCTTAATAATTGAAAGAACAACATTTCTATTTCAATTCCGAATGAAAATAATTTTCCCAAAAATCCCCAAACATTTCCCAGTTCACATTTGTTCCCCATTCTTTCATCCCGAAGAAAAAAAACATTTTGGGGGGGAAAATTCCCCAATCTGGCAATCCTGGTACATATATACTTGCATATACTTGGGTTTTTCAAATTTTTGAAGTTGAAATAGTACATTATGAAACGATGATGTAATGATGGGTATTAATTACACGAATGTGATACTACGGAACGAGTGAGTATCGTAAAGTTCACACGAATGTATTAATACCCATTACATCGAGTTCCATACGGTACTTTTTCTACGACTTATGATAACGTAAGTTAAACTTTTACATTGAATCGTTTCGTAGCAATTGGCATACGGGATTCAGCCAAGGCCATCTAGCGGACATATCCCTCCCGCAGGTGGCTTTGTTTTACCAGTTCAGCTGCGAGGGAATACAGAAGTTGTGCCAATAATTCCAACGTCACCATTTTTGATTTTTCTCTTATTTCTGGAGGTGTCAAGTCTACCTTTGAATCAGTAGACATTCCAAACCAAAGAATTGGCCGTTTTTTAAGGACAACCACACTCCAGCAACATATAACCCACAATGACTTGCGTTCAGATCTTAACAGTAGTCAAATGTTCTCTCCAATATCAACCACTGCGCTAGTCAAAAAAGATCAAAGTGAAATTACGGTTCAATTTATTTGAAATAATATTCCACGAAAAAACAACTAATAGTAAAAGAAATTAAAACTGAGTAGCATAATATAATATCAAATGCAATTTTAATGAACACAATGGAACGAAACATTTGCTAAAACTATTCCTAATGATTAATGAAGCGTCAATACTTCGTTTGTGAATTTACCTGTGATTAGTGAAGAACCTGCATCACAATGAAATCGGTATCTTGACGAGTCCCATTACGCAAGAGGTTGCAGCCATCAGATGAGAGAATTGCGTCGGCGCAGGTGGCGGAGTTCGTGAGCTCGCAGGTGGCCAGCCTGGTGGCGCGATCGGAGGACGAGCTGGCGGCGGCGATGGCGGCGCAGCGCCAGGCCCAGGCCCAGGCCCAGGCCCACTCGCAGGCCAGCACGCAGGCCGACGACGACGTCACACCCAGGTGCGCACCCCACCCTCCCACCCTGTCTCGCTCCTTTCCTTTGTTCCGTCCTTCCCTCTCTCCTTCTCTCCCTTCCTTCCGGCCATCCTCCCTTCCTCCCTATTTATCTCTCTCCCTTCTTTCCTTCCTTTCTCTCCCTCTTCTTTCCTTCCTTTCTCTCTCCCTTCTTTCCTTCCTTTCTCTCTCCCTTCTTTCCTTCCTTTCTCTCTCCCTTCTTTCCTTCCTTTCTCTCTCCTTTATTTCCTTCCTTTAACTCTCCTTTCCTTCCTTTCTCTCTCCCTTCTGTCCTTCCTTTCTCTCTCTTTTATTTCCTTCCTTTCTCTCTCCTTTATTTCCTTCCTTTCTCTCTCCCTTCTTTCCTTCCTTTAACTCTCCTTTCCTTCCTTTCTCTCTCCCTTCTTTCCTTCCTTTCTCTCTCCTTTATTTCCTTCCTTTCTCTCTCCTTTCCTTCCTTTCTCTCTCCTTTCTTTCCTTCTTTTCTCCCTTACTCCCTTTCTTGTTCCCTTTTTTCCTCCTCCCCCATCCTTCCATCCATCCTCCTCACCACCATCAATCCCATCCTCCCGTCTCTCGCTCCCGCTTCCTCCCTCTCCTTCCATCCCTTCCTCGCCCTTCCTCTCTCTCCCTTCCTTCCGTTCATCCTGTCTCGTTCCCTCCCACTCTTCATCCCCTTCTTCTCCCCATTCTTCCTTACCTTTTACTTCTTCTCTTCCTTCCTCCTTTCTTCCTACCTTCTTCCCTTCCTCCCTTTCTTCCTACCTTCTTCCCTTCCTCCCTTTCTTCTATTCCTTCCTTTTCTCTGTGTTCTCTTACTTTCTTCTTCCCTACCTTCATTTCTTCCTTTCTCCTTGCCTTCCTTCCTCTCTCCCTTTCATCTTTCATTCTGCCTTTTCGTAAGCTGAAAAAAATGCGTGTGCTTGTAGCGGAGAGTGAGTGGTGTGGTGTGCTGCCGCGGGAGTGCATGTAGTGTGCTGAAAGCACTGCGTCTGATGTGGAGCAGAGAGAGAGTGGTGTGGTGTGCTGCTGGCTGGGCGTGTGCGTGTGGTGTGCTGCTGACGGAGTTGGTCTGGTGTGGATCGGAGTGTGAGTGGTGTGCTGTGCTCCTGACGGTGTTTGTGTGTGTGTTGCAGGGAGTCGCGGGCGTCGATGATGTCGAAGGCCTCGATGACGTCACTGGGCTCCATCGGCTCCTCGCACTCCCTGGGCAGCGACCATCTCACCAGCGACTTCCCAGAGGTCAGCACCCGTCACGCAAAAGGCTTTCCACGTCGAACAAAAATCGACGAAAGACATCGGTGTTTAAAATATCAAGGTCTTTAATATGATCCATGATGATCCAATAATATGATCCAATGTGATCGACACCCAATCCAAGCCATGGGTTTATCGGGGCGAAAAAATCCTTCGTACGCCTTCCTTCGGAGGGGAAGTAAAGCCGGCTGTCCCATGTTAGTAGATTTACTGCATGTAATAGATCCTCAAGCTTAAATAACGCCTCTGAGCAAAATTCAAAGGTCTGTTTCGTCGCCCATGAAATAGCTTCTTTCTCTGCTAGTTGGTGAAAGGAGCGTAGCGAAATTTGCGTGGTCAGACGGAAGAGCAGGCCTCATGGTCTGAGTCTCGCCATGTAAAATAAGGCAATTCGATTCAATGATGAATAGGAACCGAATATTTATGAAATGTCATAATTTGTTACTTTCTCCCGCTTAAGAAGGAACTTCTTAAGAAGAGAAAGTTATGTAATGTTGCTAAAAAACGGCGAATTTTCGGCAGAAAAACTTATCACAGGGCTCTGGTAAAGAAAAAGTGGATAAAACCAGTTGCTAAATTTAGGAAAAATATCCTCTAGCACGTGGTGTAGCCAGAATATTTGTTTTGTGAGTCCTTTATACCGAAAAATCGATTAACGGCAAAACGTCCGTTCATCCTTCTGTCCATCTGTGAACAACGCTAGCAATTAAACCGTTGTAACAATTTTTTCCAAAATGGATATTCCGTGATCGATCTGGCTGATGTCGAGGTCCCTTGAATTTGAAACCAATATTTTAATTTTGGGAGGTGCTTTGCATGAAGCCCCTGGAACATTTTCAAAATTTTCAAAAAAATGGTGCCAACAATTTTACTTATATTTTGTTGTTGGATAGTCTGAAGATCGTTTAAGACAATGACGCAGATCTCATGTCAGTTGAAAGCCCTGACTTTTTGAAAATTGCAAAAATTCCAAAGTCTTTCGGCGTCTTCCTACAACTACAATTATGCAGACACTAAATGGTTTTCTTAGTGAGATATGTTCATGAAAAACAGATCTTCAAATAAGGTCATGTTGAATTTTACGAAAATACGAGCATTTTGTTTACTACTTTGGCGATAAATATAGTCGACTGCTCCCAATTTACTGCGCTTCCTGAAAGTAAAATTAAGTGATGTTAAGCAGGTGGGTCAGTTAGAATTTGTATATTATTTCATATATCTTTGTTCGTTTCTTCTTCTTCTTCTTCTTCTTCTTCGAGGTTTTGTTATAAATTTTAAAATTAATCATTTAAAAATTATTTAAAACCTATTTTAAATTGCGTCCTTTAATTGAATTAAATGCGAAAAGGAATATATGATTTCGCTTTGCTTAATAAGATGTGGGAATAAAAAGTAATGCATGTAAAAACGGAATAATGTTGATGTATATAAAAATATATTTAATTATTATATGTTTCTATCTATTTTCATTTTCTTTCTTGCAATATCAACAATGCTAATTGGCAAAATGTGTATCCCATACAATTTAGCGGTCATTGTTGCTTGTAACCCGTAATTGTTGAAACGCCGCACTGATAACTGAAGGCCATAACGACTCCTGGTTTTCCTTTCTCATTAATATATTATTTACGGTCAAAATACGCATTGTGCGTCGTTGGTATTCGCGTAATTTTGCCTAAATTCGCGTACTTTTCACGAAATTTTGCTGCAAAATACGGGCGAGAAAGTACGTGCAGTTTAAGCACCACTAGTTTTTTAGGGCATTTTAAAAACATTTTAACAGCATTTCATTGATATTGTGGCGATGATATTCCGCCGATAGCGGAATCACTACGGAGCGGATTTTTATGCCCTAAAAAATCTTGAAATATGCTTTTTATAATATGCATTTATGGCCAAAATATTGTGAAATACGCACTTTAATATGCGATTAAAATTAACAATATTTCATTTTCTGTGCAAGTCTTTCTTGATAAAATTCGGGTGAGCATGCTTGGAATGAAAAAAAAATATTTTTGTGCAAACATAACATAACTTAACTTACGTCTCAGGAGAAATAATAATTGAAGTAAATATGCACCTTAGTGATGTACCTACATTGTAGGCCTCCTTTCAATTTTTCTGCCTAGTTTAAAAAATATATCAAGAAATATCTTACATTTGCACAAGTATTTTATCATCTATAGAAAAAAAAGGAAAAGAAAATTGTGACAAGCTTTGCTAACAATGAACGCTCACGAATATATTCTATGAAAACACAAAACTTTTTCTCTATTTTAACGAAATATGCAAAATTTGCTCTCATAATTAAACGAATATGTACCAACAGGAAAAATCGATAAAATATGCACTAACAAATTAATCTACAAAGCTTCAAATTCTTTTGCAAGGTTGTCACTTAGATTGATGTAAAAGATGAATGACCTGAAGATGAATGTACATCACACATTCGAAACGTCGCCGTAAGTAAAAGTTGTTAATTTTATAAATACGACTGTCCGAAATCTTTTTGGATCTTCTTGAACTTTTACATTAATCTACAAAGCATCCAATTATAACCAAATGTCAAAAAATGTCTCTTAGATATACTTCGATTTTTCTAACTCTGCCCCTCGAGACCCTGTGGGCACCATAGAATATCACACGGCATTTCTCTTCATTCTCCGTTATGCCGCTAGAAGTCGCACGATCGCAAGCGCTGCTTCATACGTTCGCGATCATGCGGTACCTGACGGCACGATCGACAACGTCGCGAAATACCGTGACATATTCCATCCTGAAGACGGTCCTTCAGGGGAAAAGATAGAAAAATCGCAGTACATGCCTTGAAGCAATGAAGAAAAAATGTAAAATCATAGAAAAATGGGTTCCTCAGTATACATATATATATATTGTGATGAACCCATAATACATTATAATATACACCATACATATTATAAATATATGCTCCGCTCCGCTCCCTAGTAAACACTTTAACAACCAGTCGATCAATGTGTTTGTGGCGCAGTCGCGGTCGGTGACGCCTAGTACGACGCGCGTCCGCCGCCAGCACAGGGCGCTGGCGCTGCCGCAGCCCCTCTCGCCCCCCACCGGCGACGCCGGCCGCGCGGGTAACTAACGCCATCTATACTCAATGGCGGTGGAACGTCATTCCTCCTTTCACATACATACTTTCTCACGATGAAAATTTAATTTAAATTTTTTATTATATGTAATGTATATATCTTACATATTAGAATATATTATATATTATAATATATACTATATTCCTCCTTTAACATACATACTTTCTCACGGTGGAAATACGGTGTATATATAATATATACATATATTATATACATGTATGTATTATACCGGGTCTTTATCGTATCTTGCAACCCAGGTCTGGAAACACCAACTCTTGTTTTGCTAATTTGGCAACGCGAGAAATACCTTCGACGCCCTTTCACTTTTAGCGAAGCCCGGTCGCGTGCCCTCAGATTTCGGGCTGAGAGAATGTGTCTAATTTTAGTTGGAAGAAAGAGAAAGCACGTGTTCTGTCCTTGTTACTCTTCAACGTACTGCAGCCACTACACTGAAAAGAGTAAACACCTGTCTCTTCACAAACGGTGGTCACTTTGAGCATTTACTCGACAGTCAGTTTTTTTGTCATTTTAAGATAATTATATTTTATTATTTTTTATTCATTATTTTCAGTAGTTATTAATGTACTACTAAGTTACATTTATTAGTATTTTCAATAATTTTATCGGTAACATGCGTCTTTAGCCCATTTTAACATGCAACCCTACAGGCGTGTACCTATTTGTATGTTAAGCAATTTAACATCCTTAGCATCGGGTTTTAACATCTTTGGCAACGTGAATAAACAACCATTGATTCATCGCAAGTCAAATCTTTATTAAGAAAGAAACAAGTCGGTGTAGAAAATAATATCAGATTCAAATAATTCAGAATAAAAGTAACTCATATTGGTTTTTGAGATAATTATTGTTCATTGTAATAGGTTTTAATAGTGCAGTTAAAATGTGTTTTAGGTTAATTAATTTCATTTTCCTCGCATTCCTTCAAATGAAACTCTTCCTCGGTAATCATATCTACTGACGATCTGAGGTGTCGCCACTGGAAATCGACGCGCCAACTTCCTCACCGAACGTCATTTCTTTAGTTATCTTTAACTTCAGGAGAATTATTTGTATCCATCTTTTTTCAAACCACGGTATACGAATATTGTTTAAATAGATATATCGCAAGCAATACCCCACAATATCATAGTAACATGCCGCAACAACAGAATTCATATGTTTACTATCGGAGTAATGTAAATTTTCGCATAAATCGTGAGATTGACCGATAAAATGCTGAACATACCACAAAATGTTACAGTGTTATTACTGCCGCGTCTCGGCTCCACTATGCTCCACCTCGATTTTTAACTTTTGGCCTCTGCAGTAATTAATCTCATAACATTTCTAGGTATGTTTATTGTCTGTTACTAAAGTTTTCTTATTGGCTTAATATGCAGATTCCATAATAATAATACATTATTATTATTGTTATAAAATGCAGAGCTAGGCGGTAATATTTCACGATATATCTTTTCGATTTCTCTCTGAGCTGGCTTTACTTAAATAATTATTGTTACGTTGCTGTAAATAAATCGATAACTCCCCTCCACATTAATATTACAGTTTTGTTTCTGCAGCATACTGGGCAGAATTGCTTAGAGAGACGTTTTGTTTCCACGCTCATGCCTCAGCCCACCCCACCCCACCCCCTCTGTGCAGCGTGAAAAGATTTCGGCATGAAAGCAGTGTACCTGCCCGCCGACACTCTTGAATGGGATCAACAAAGAAACAGGAAACTTGCTGCAGCTTATGACCTGACGGTTGCCTCCTCTGCTGTCCCGACGTGCCAGGCACGGCTGTCTTCAAAGGTGTAAAAGAGACGCGGTTGCCAAATTACCAAAACAAGAACAAATGCTCTCAGACATGAGTTGCAAGATAAACTAAAGACCCTGTATATATACATATGTATAATATATTATAATATGTATTATATATTATAATATATACAGGACGTCCGGGGAGGAAACGTTGAAACTTCAAAAATAAGCTCCTAAGACAATTTTAAACATATTTTGTCTAATAAACTACGTGGATATTCCGAATGGTTGATCCGCAATAAGCACTCAAAAGTTCCTTTCAAAATATGCTTTATAGGCAAAAATGTGCATTGTGTAAGCATAGAAACCCTCCATTAATCTTTAAATTGTTTATAATTTACCAAAGAAATTAATATATTTGTTCAAATAGAAAGATTAACCAAAAAATAAAAAAGCAGTCAAATTGTGTAATTTGGGTGCCTTATTATTTCTAAGTTAATTATTTGTGGTCAAATACGTTAATTTCTTTTGTTAAGAATAAACAATTTACATATTTTTGGAGTGTTTCTATGCTTCTGCAATGCATATTTTCAAACCAACATTTGAGTGCCTATAGCGGCTATAGGAGCTAATTTTCGACGTTTCCTCCCCACAATGTGTGTGTGTATATGTGTGTGTGTGTGTATATATATATATATATATATATATATATATATATATTGTGACGGTACTCCGGTGTAGGCGGTCGCAATATACCTCGAATTTAGTTGAGAATGGTTTAATAATATTTACTCTTGGTGTAAAAAGTGAGTGGTCACTTATGAATCTGTTTTGCGTCTGTAAAAATTTTACTGAATGATTTTACATAACCCCCTATTCTTACTTTCACCCCTCCCGTTTAAAGACAAGTTTTATTAAAAAAATAAACTTCCCATCACTATTTGACATACTCGCATCAATCATCAACATGCCAAATTATAAATATTATTCAATGATGCGCGACACATCTCTCCGTTATGCCAATATTTTTTGTGTGGTTTAATCATCGTTCACTTTACATTTGCAGACGGCAGAATTAGGAACTAATGTTGTTTTGAAAGTGAAGGTCCGAACACACAACCGAGAATACACGAATAGTCCCGATGTCAATCAGCATCTGACCAATGCCGATGCCAGCTGAGAGTCTGGGAAATAGTAATTGTTTTGATTATGTGGTTTCTGTGATGTCTGCGGAAAACTCAAATCCACTTCGGTGTGGGATAGTGCGATCAGGTAGTAAGTTAATTGTAGATAATGTAGTGAACTACTGCCGTGAGGGAAAGAAAAAAGGATTATTAATTCCATTAGAAAGACCCGTGGAAAGAACAGCAACGTTAGTAAGAAAGAGATTAAGAACAAGTTATTACGCCAGTATCTACTGCTTAATGGTTATGTTCTTGCCCCGCCGGGGTTCTGCGTGCTACTCACCGCCATCTATATCATATTTAACGGTCAGTATCTAATGCAGGCGCGCGTTTCTCATTGAGTCGGCGGTGACCTCATGTAAACATGAAATTGATGAACACCTCATGAAATTGATTTTCTATAACTCGGGAACAAAATTTTTCAAATTTCTATTTTTCTAAAATAATAATTTTTCTAAATTATTTTTCTAGTTTTTCAAATGTTGCTGTTTTCGCGCTTTTTTAAAAATTCTGATCCTCAAGAAAATGTGCGCAAATAATCTCTTCCCCCATACGTCATATACAATTTTCACTGGTTTTTGGCAAATAAATAAACAAATACACAGATCGCAGCACTCCGTCTGCAAATGTAAAGTGAAAGAGTGATACATCACTTTTAAACCGTTTTTGTTTGAAAAATTTAGAATTAAATATTTTCTTAAGAACAATCGGGGGCCCTTGGATATTGGGGGCCCGTGCCTTAACACGGTCCTGCCAAACAATCACCTTGGAACTGATGAAAACAAGAAACAGTGTCGAAATAGGGCGTAAAACGTAGTAATTGTTTGTCCTTCCTCTCCTTGTCATCACCATATCATATCATCTTCGCAGATACCATAACGTTAAACACAATAGTGGTCGCTAAAGACCTAGATGTTGATGCGACCTTAAATAACAAAAAAAATCCGTTTATTTTGAAAATAATCTGCGTTTCTCTTTTGCTTCAGGTGGAACAAAATTCCCAAGAGACAAAACCAAGGACAAAGAAAAAGAAAAATGCGCCATTAAACCTTTCAAAGGAAAATCACCACCATCACCAGGATCTCCTAGGAATTTTTGGAGGGGCGGAAACGCGAGGGAAATAGAGGTAGGACAGAAATAGAGTTTTACCTGAAAGATTGATTTTACCCGCGCAACTTTTCTTCACCTATGACCTTGCATCCCCTACCTTGAGCAATAAACAGTTGAAGGCAAAAGCTCGCAGCGAGCACTGACGACAACATTCCAAACACAACTTCATTGGCGCGTTATAAAGCACATTTAACTGTTAAACCGAAAACTCCTGGTCGTATTGTTTTAAACAAATTCTAAAGAAATGGCCATTTATATCCAGATCCATCACAGGAGGTACCTTGAAAGTTAGAACTCAAATTATTGAGAGAGTTGAGAAGGCACGACTGATATTCTCGAGATTGGCATTGCTTCATAAAATCTAGTGGCCGATTTAGTAACTAATACCCCCACTCTACGCCATTTCTCCAGTCCATCGGTGAAGAAAAGTTGCGCGAGTAATAAGGGCGCGGTCAGAGTGGATCCGTTTTCGGCCGAAGAAAAGTTCGCGCGTGAACGGCCGACTGGTTCTGCCGACCTGAGTGGTCACACTGCATCCGATTGCAATAGACCTCTATATGTGAATTATTGAGTATAAGTCGCATCTAATGGAAGCGAGAAGATTACAACTGCCTCCTGAGAGCGCTGAACTTAAATTTCTTCCGCTTGGAAATCAAAAAGATTTCTGGGTGCACCCTATTTTCAACGATCGCAAAAATACTGGTGAATTCCATATCTTAAATTACCAATCACTGAAACAAGCGGTGAAAATTTTACAATGCACACGAATGTCGCCTAATACTTTTTTTTACATACTTGGAGCACTTAGAGATGATATTGAAAAAAGGTCGAATTTTAGAAAATGCATTATTACGGAGGAACGACTCTTCATAACCATAGGGTATGTGAGGTTAAGTCCCATGTTTACAACACGTTTTGTACTAGTTTCACCTATTTCTCCTGCGATTTCATTCCATAATTTCCTGCTTTTGTCCCTGTCGTGATATCTGCAATCCTCTGTCTTCCACAGAGTATCTCGTTCGTGTCCAAGTGAAACCAGCTTTTCAACATCAATCTCCGACAACTCAAATCGGCTGAGAAAATCAAATTCATTTGATATCGGTCTACCGTCTTCGAAGTTCCGCCGTGTTCGCCAGAACTTGTCGGTGCCTGCGCTGGTGAGCAGTGTGACCTGCGCTCTAGTGAGGGTTTGACATATTCGACCGTAAACGGCGTTGTTCAGACGGAAGCGAATTCGGTAGAATACGGATCCACTCTGACCGTAGCCTAAGTCTGCCTTTGCAAGCATCAGTGCACCTAGAATTAAAAAATATTACATTATCTCCAGCAATCTCTATCTTTGCGTAACAGCCATATGGCTGATTGATAGTTCCGAAGCCCCTTGCGCCATCACGATGGAATATCTCTCGGTATTTCGCGTCGTTCTCCATTGTGCCGCTACACGTCGCATGATCGCGACTGTATAGAGCAGTGCTGGCGATCATGCGACTTCTAGCGCCACAACCGAGAACGACGCGAAATATCGTGAGATATTCCATCTTTACGACACGCCCCCACACGCCAAGAAATTAAAATCCAAGTATATTGTAGGTCGTCTCCTTAAAATACTTTTGAAATAATATAACGCATTAGTGTTTCTAAAATGCAACGAAAGTATACTTTAAAATTTCATTTTTAAGAAATATTATTTATACATATAATCCTGTAATTAAAATCAGTCTATTGCTTTTTTTATTAAGAGCCTGATTAATGTAAACAATGCGTTCTCTTTGAAATTCGGTATTTGAGTGGGTCAGTATATCTCGACCAAGTTGAGAATGATGTTTACAGGAGCGCGCCACCGTCTGTGTTTATAGCCGAAACGACAGAGACGGAGATATAAGAATAATCAATTCAAAATTAAAATGGGACCGTGCCAAACTATTGCGATAGAAAAGCGCGATTTATTTCGTTGCAAACCTAGTAACTTCCCAATTAATATTTTAACTGTATTTAGACATGTCAGCACCTCATATTGGAATAAATAATAGTATACTTTTCTCTGTAAAACGATTCAAATTTTGAAACTAATTCTTTCGACGTGCAGTAAAATTCATATAAATCATTTATTTTAACTTAAGTAGTTTCTCAGAATATATACCAAATAAAATTCTTTTTATGTAAGAAGTAACTACCACCATAACGAAGAATATTGTAGATACTTATGATAGTAAAGTTAATGTTTTAACTTTATGTCAATAACTTTCCTAACAAAACGCCTAAAGCCTGTGGGGGAAAATGAATGAAGAAGAATACATGTTTAAATTCAATGAATAAGTATTAAAAATTGCAACTTAAAGGGACAAATAAAAAGCAGTCAGTGCAAATCTTGCATGATGTGTCTCTGAAGTTACATTTTATCAGCTGATTCACAACCTCTATCAAGGAGGCCATGGTGATTCCGTAGAAGCAGTCTCTGAACTCGCTTCACACTCCTGGCGACTTTTGTTAGCGAAACTGACTGTACAGACCCGTGTTTTCACTGTTAGTTCCACGACGCGCCGCAATCGCATCCTTCATTCTTCGCTTGGTCTGGTTAACTCACTAGGTTGAGAAGGTACTTTTCCTCTACATCATGGCTCGAAACTATCAGTTGTTCGACTTCACGACTTCGTGGGTTAGGCAGCTCTGGTACTCAACCTCTCAATTATGGCCTGTTCATTTACATCTGTAAATGTACTGCGCCTGTAAAGCACCAAGAAATAAAACGCCAAGTATAAGTTAATGTCTTATTTTACGTGGCGAGACTCGGGCCATGAGGCACGCTCTTCCGTCTGACCATGCAAATTTCGCTACGCTCCTTTCATCTAGCGGAGAAAGAATGTATTATCTCGGACGACGAAACAGGCGATTTGAATTTAGCTCATAGGCTTCATGATCTTTAACATGCAATGAATCTACTAGCATGGGACAGCCGGCTTTACTTCCCCTTCAAAGGGAGGCGTACGAAGGATTTTGTCGCCCTTAAAAATCCACGGCTTCGATCGGGTTTGAATCCGCAACCTTCGGTACAACAATCCGACACGCTGACCGTTATACCATCCGAATCCGCTTTCAAGTATAGGCGCCCCTTCAAATACTTGCCGGGTCCTTGCATGGTACAGAATTTCTTATTATTCCCTGTTTGTTTGTTGGCGGAAGTGTATTTTGCGTTGAGAAGGAGTTGAGTGGTGTGGTGCTAGCTAACATGTTCTGTTTTGTCCTCATCGGATGCGACGAGATTTGGCAATACCGTAACGCGGCCGTACGGGGAACTCCTGCTGGCGGCGAGCTAGAGCAGGTACAGTTCAACCATATTTATAATTATGATATTTATTTTTATAATATTATAATAATGATATTTATAATTACAACACACGCCGTAGAAATCACGTGCATCAGGTGTCAGTATCAACAGCTCAGTACAAGAAATCAACATACAATACATGTACGTTACTTTACAACGCATTGCCAGATGACATAAAACAATTAAAGTCGGTACACAAATTTAAGTTTAAAGTAAAATCTTTTCTGCTGCAAAACTGTTTCTATACAATTAGGGACCATACTGATCGTTAAAAAGAAAAATAATGTTTATTTTAACAAAACAATGATATATAATGAATTAGTTTACGTTTGTATTGTATACATTTACAAAAATATTTAATACGCCTGTAACAAGTAATGTATTTCAGCTTCTGAGTCAATGACCCCCATCTCGATCAGGTTTTTGTCCAGTTTCCCTGATCCATTGACCAGATGCTGAGATGACCCCTTGTTTTGTTTCTGGACGTAAATGTAGCTTCCCTGTGCGCACGTTTTGTTGAGTACTCCTTTTGCTTGTAATGGTAGGAGTAGAACTGATGTTCATTACTATTTTGTTAGCAATGCAGAAAAATCAAATCAGCAGCTCATTTACTGTTGAAATTGATTTTCTGTAATTCGGGAACAAACATTTTTGAAATTTTTATTTTTCTAAAATAATTATTATTTTCTAAATTCTTGTTTCAAGTTTTTCAAATGTTGCTTTTTTATTTATTCTGGGCCTCAAGAAAATGTGCGCAGATAATCTCTTTCCCTACACGTCATTTACAGTTTTTACTGGTTTTTGGCCAAATAAATAAATAAATAAAAACCACATCACTGCAGTAAACCCTCGTTGGCACGAACTCGCTTAACAGGAATTTCGCGGGATTTCGGTAACATGGTACCGATTTCCACGAGATTTCGGTAACACGGACATTCATAATACTCGGATAACACGAATTTTTATAACACGCACTCCGATAATTTCGGTCCCTTGGAATTCGTGTTAATGAGGGTTTACTCTATATGAAGACCTCGGGGTAACAACATGTTGTAGCACTAAAGTAAGTTTTCAGAAAAAGGAGGGTAAAGGTTGAGACATTGCATTCTACTAATTGGAATTAAAAACATTCATTTATGAATTACACTGCCATCTTGGGGGAATCTTTAAGACAAAAATTTAACATCTAGATACATCTATGGGGCTTTGAAAAACACGAATATCTCAATTTCATCAGAAATGTAGCATAGCATGTTATTGAACCAAGGTCTTTATATATTTTAGGTTACATTTTATTTAATTCTGCAATTACGTGTGGGGGTAATTGTTAGCAGAATTGTCTTCACTTTGAGCCACATTGGCCAACAATAAAATACTTTACGTAATTATGAAAGTATAAAATACTTTACAAAAGCATGTAATTATAAAAGGAAAGTTAGTGGAACAAGTAAATACATTTTACTATCTCGGAAATATCACAAGTGTGTACAACGAAACTCACAAAGACAGGAAACAATCTTAATAACTACAATTGAATATGTGAAACAGTCAAGAGGCACTTTTGCAGAGACATGAACTCGGAAACAAAACTGAAACCCCACAATATAGCTGCTAAACCTAGAATCATTAATGGCTCTGAAACATGAGTAATGCAAGAGATAGGCAAGCAAAAACTTCAGGCGGCACATATGAGATTTTTAATATACCGCATGAGAATCACAAGAAGACAGACTGAGAAAGAAAGACATCAGAAAGAAATTGAAAACTACAGGTTTTGTAGAAGAGATAGAATAGTCTCAAAGATGATGGAAAGATCGTTTACAAAGATTGAACAACAGGTTGACAAAATTAATCAGCATGCACTAACCAAGAGGGATAGAGGCAGACTGCTGAAGAGGTGGCAACAGCGGGAACACTTGGAAGACTAAAAAATAATATACCAAGAATACTGTTATAAACCGATAGAAACAGACTGTGAAGCCTAATTTCTTGTCAATTCATGATGATGATGATGATGACTAGGGGGGCGGAATGTAATAAAATGTCATTTCTTTTCTTTTTCGCTTTAGAACAAATCCGTTTGGTATAGAAATTCATTTCATGTTATGACAAAACGAAATGATCTATTTTTATACGTCAATTTTGTACTTATTCGTCCATTTCGACTAATAAGTCACTTTTTGCCCGTTTACGTCATTTTTAATGCATTTTTCGCTGAATATAATATCATTTGCATGGTATTTGCTTCAAAGAATTTTGAAACAAATGTTCACCACAGAATTCCTGAGTAGCATATTCGATTTCTTTGCTCGTGTATTGTAATGTTAGCCATTGTGATTACTATGTAATCTAAGGTTACTGTGACGCCTACCGGCGAAATTGTCAGTTCGGCCGATTTCGCGATAAAAGCAGAGATTTTATTTTAAAGAACAGTCCAAACCAAAAGTTTGCAAGGTGAGTTCACTCGAACAAAAGGAAGAAGCCTCGATTACATCAGTAACATATATAACAGCTTGAGTTGTTCATTTGAAGTGGTTTTAAACATATTTTTTACGTCATTTTTCTTTGTTTTTAGGGTGTTTTTAAACCATTTTAAGAACATTCTATTGATCGTTTTTGGAAATTTTTAGGCCATCAAAATCCGCTCCTAATGATAAAAGTATATATAATTTCAGTGCACAAGCGTTCATAGCACTCCACAACTCAACACTGCACCTAAATAATAATCGTAATAGTACTCATAAAACTTACTACATTGAAAGAACTAGTAATTTAACAATTGGATTTGATTCGGTCTACTGAAGTAAGCCGGTTTTCCTAAACGACGATTAATTTCACAGAGTCAGGACTTAATTGTTTGGCATGACTCCCATACCCCTCTTTGAATCCCTAAAAGAAAAATGTTGATGCTCTATGTTCGATCTTTCTAGATTCGTAAGTTTTATTGATTGTCTTTCATAATTGCATAAAGAAAGGTTCCATTCATTATAGACAATCAGGTGATAATATAATGTAATTCATAAGACACGGTTGAAGTTTGTACATAAAACCAAGTTGGAGTTTGTACAACGTTTCAAAGATCTATTTGTCTCCATCATCAGGTACTTTTTGGCTAAAATCAAATTTATTACATTAATATTGAGATGAAATCTTGTCTTATGACTAATATTATCACCTGATTGTCTATAATGAATAGAACCTTTCTTTATACATTTATATTCTTTTCTAGAATACCTTGCTGCGAAATTCTGTATGGTTGCCAATATATCTTGTCGTATTAAAAATGGTTCGCACCAGTAATATATTATTTTTCTCTTCGGTACTTTTTAGCTTTCCAGTAATTCTTTAGCACTCACGGTACTCTTTTTTAGAATCCACAAACAAAATATAAATGTCTTCAGGCTTCCCACACCAACGTTTTCTCGAATTTCCCAGCTCAATTTACTGTACAGTTGCATTCCTTAGTACTTGAAAGACATAATTTGAGGTGCAGCATTGTTGTAAAATTTGTTTGCAGTTCCACTATAACATCGTCACCTGCCAGGCTTATTTGTTGCGCCCATTTATTTATTTGGTCAAAAAAACAGTAAAAACTGTATATGACGTATGGGGGAAAAATTATATGCGCATATTTTCTTGAGGCTCAAAATTTAAAAAAAAAATTGTTTATTTCCATACAGTTTCCATATATTTCCATATAGTTTGTTTCCATCGAGCAGTAAGATGTGTTTAACTCCCACTGCAAAATATCTTCCTACACCTCTGATTTTATAACTCAATACACGATACGGCCAACGAAGAGTTGTATTTTTGAAGATAAACTTGTCGGCAAATCATCAAAGAAGGCTAGAAGGTACATGTGAGCCATTTTAGATGGTAAAAATGCATATTAATAGATAGTATATACATTATTAGATTAATAGATTAGATTTGATTATTAGATTAATAGATAATATATACATATTAGATTAATAAATTAGATTAATAGATAATATATACATACATACAATACATTCTAATAACATACATAATACACTACATACTAAGCTGTTTCCTGTATTTATCAAATACACCTTTCACATGCTTTCACCTTTGTCCTCCAGTAACCGCCTCGCCTTATCCTGAAGTATCTTGCCCACATTCCTCCCTCATAAACGAGACATCTCTCTAAAAACATGTTCCCAAACTTCCTCATTCTCGCAGTACTACTCACGTACTATAGTATCTCTGACATGGAAAGTACTTAGAGCAGTGGTGTCTTCTACTGGTCGCTGCGCAACTAGCATCGGGAAAGGGAACTATTAGTAACCCCGCCGTTTACAATAGGGATGGCGTTGCCTCTTGTGGCGGGGTGATGAGCTGCGCGGAGGGGCGATTTCGTCGTGGCCTCCTGCCACTGACTCCCACTCGTGGCATCGACCTTGACAATACTGAGTTATAACTGCGATTTTTCTAGGAAGAGCTCTCAAGATAACTCAAATCCCATCTTCGCGATGGAATATGTCACGGCATTTTCGCGTCTTTTTTCTCGGTCTTGCCGGTAGAAGTCGCATGATCGCAAGCACTGCTTCATACGGTCGCAATCGTGCGAAATCTAAGCGAAGCGACTGTGAATGATACGAAATGCCGTGGACATATTCCATCGCGAAGATGGGATGTGAGTTATCTTGAGAGGTCTTCCTACAAAGATCGCAGTATAGAACTTTGAGCTGCCTGAAGAATGGCAGCATACTTCGATTTTGGTTCTTTCTTGGCGCACGGGGGGGTGTCAATAAAATGGAACATCTCGCGGTATTTCGCGTCGTTCTCCGTTGTGCCGCCAGGAGTTGCATGATCGCCAGCACTGCTCGATACAGTCGCGATCATTGCGACTCCTAGCGGCACAACGGACAACGACGCGAAATAGCGTGAGATATTCCATTTATTGACACACCCCGTGCGCCAAGAAAGAAAGACCGAAGTAGCAAGCCGACAGCTGCGGTGTGAGCGTGCGCCCATGTGCGCGTGCGCGTGCGTGTGTGTGTGTAGCCGCGTCGGGCGCTGAGTCTGTCGGCGCTGAAGCCGAACGCTGCGCTCCGGGCGCTGGACGCTGGTGGAGGCCTCCATCCGCGGTGAGCGCCACTCCACGCCCCTCCACTCCACTCCACACGCCTCCCTTGCACATCCCTCAGATGCTCTCCATTCCGCTGGAAACTCCTTCACTCCACAACCCTCCACTCCACGACGTTCCACTCCACTCCACATCCCTCCACTCCACACACCTCTACTCCACACACCTCCCCTGCACATCCCTCAGATGCTCTCCACCCTACTGGAAACTCCTCAACTCCACTACCCTCCACTCCACTCTATGCCCCTCCACTCCACGCCCCTCCAATCCACATCCCTCCACTCCACACCTCTGCACTCCTCCCCTGCACATCCCTCAGATGCTCTCCACTCCACTGGAATCTCCTCCACCTCCACACTCCTCCACTCCACACCCCTCCACTCCACGCCCCTCCACTCCACGCCCCTCCACTCCACGCCCCTCCACTCCACGCCCCTCCACTCCACGCCCCTCCGCCCAACGCCCCTCCACTCCACGCCCCTCCACTCCACGCCCCTCCACTCCACGCCCCTCCACTCCACGCCCCTCCACTCCAGTCCACGCCCCTCTACTCCACGCCCCCCACTCCACTCCACACACCTCCACTCCACACCGCTCCTCTCCACACACCTCCACTCCAATCCACACCCCTCACCTCCACTCCACACACCTCCCCTGCGCATCCCTCAGATGCACTCCACCCTACTGGAAACTCTTCAACTCCACAACCCTCCACTCCACTCTATGCTCCTCCACTCCACGCCCCTCCAATCCACATCCCTCCACTCCACACCTCTGCACTTCTCCCCTGCACATCCCTCAGATGCTCTCCACTCCACTGGAAACTCCTCCACTCCATGCCCCTCCACTCCACGCCCCTCCGCTCCACGCCCCTCCACTCCACGCCCCTCCGTTCCACGCCCCTCCACTCCACGCCCCTCCACCCCACGCCCCTCTACTCCACGCCCCCCCGCTCCACTCCACATACCTCCACTCCACGCCGCTCCTCTCCACACACCTCCACTCCAATCCACACTCCTCACCTCCACTCCACACACTTCTACTCCACACCCCTGTACTCCACACACCTCTACTTTGAATTTTGCTCAGACGCTTCATTTAGACTTGAGGATCTTTTACATGTAGTAAATCTACAACATGGGACATCCGGCTTTACTTCCCCTTAAATATCCACCGCTTGGATCGGGTTTGAACCCGCGAACTTAGGTACGCCATCGAGGCCTCTGGCACGCACTCTTCCTAAAGCGCATGTGCGTGCGTGCGCGTGCGCAGGCCGGGCATGTCAGGGCACGTGCCGGGCACGCCGCCGCAGCTGACGGTGGTGTTCCGCGCCAAGGCGGCGCCCGGCGCGCTCTCCTCCATCGGCCTCGCCTCGCGCGCCACCGCCAGCGCCGTGCGCGCGCCCTGCCCCGTGCCACAGGTGCCTCCACTCACTCACTCGTCAACTCGTTCCCTCAGTCACTCATCCATTCGCTCATTCATTCATTCACTCAGTCACTCATCCACTCACTCATTCGCTCACTCATCGATTCATTCATTCACTCATCCATTCATTCACTCAGCCACTCATCCATTCATTCGCTCATCCATTCACTCAGTCACTCATCCACTCATTCGCTCATTCATTCACTCACTCATCCATTCATTCATTCACTCAGTCACTCATTCGCTCATTCATTCACTCAGTCACTCATCCACTCATTCATTCACTCAGTTACTCATCCACTCATTCAGTCACTCATCCACTCATTCGTTCGTTCATTCACTCAGTCACTCATCCATTCATTCACTCAGACACTCATTCACTCATTCGTTCATTCATTCACTCAGTCACTCATTCATTCACTCAGTCACTCATCCATTCATTCATTCACTCAGTTACTCATCCACTCATTCAGTCACTCATCCACTCATTCGTTCGTTCATTCACTCAGTCACTCATCCATTCATTCACTCAGACACTCATTCACTCATTCGTTCGTTCATTCACTCAGTCACTCATCCACTCATTCGCTCATTCAGTCACTCAGTCAATAATCCATTCATTTGTTCACTCGTTTACTCATTCATTCATTTATCCATGGATTCATCAGTCATTTATTATTTTTTTCATTCACTCATGCATCCATTCATTCATTTATTCATTCATTCATTTACTCATTTTTCCATTCAATCATTTACACATTTATTCATTTAAAGATTTAAATAATTTACTCGTTTATTCGTCCATTCATTCGTTCACTCGTCCATTCGTGTATTCATTTGCTCATTTGCGCATTCATTCATGGGTTCATCATGCATTTATTCTTTTATTCATTCACTCATGCATTCATTCTTTCATGTATTTATTTATTCATTCATTCGTTCATTTACTCATCTATCCATTCAATCATTTACACATTTATTCATTTACTCATTTGTTCATGTATTCATTTATTCATTCACTCTTTTACTCATTTGTTCATTCATGCATTTACCATTCCTTTATTCTTTTGTTTATCTTTCATTTATTTATTTTCTCATGCATCCAATCATTTACACATTCATTTATTCATTCATTCACTAATTCACTAATGTACCCATTCAATCATTTACACATTTATTCTTTTACTCATGCATTCACTTATTCAATCACTCATTTGTTCATTCACTCATGCATTCATCATCCATTCATTCCTTCATGAATTTATTCATTCTTCCATCTACTCATGTATCCATTCAATTCAATCTTATTCAATCATTTACACATTTAATATTTTACTTATACATACATTTACTCATGCACTTATTAGTCATTTATACATTTATTCATTCACTCAAGCATCCATTCATTCATGCATTCGTTCATTCACTTATTTATTTTCGTATTCATTTATTCATTCGCTTATTTACTCACTTGTTCATTTACGAATGCATTAATTCATTCCTATATTCTTATATTCATTAATTTATTTTATTTGTTGCTTTATTTAACGTCAGTACAGGTAAGAAGAATCTGAGGAACTATGTTCTTTTGTCTCTCAGTGATCCATACCTTGACTTATTAGCGATCGCATACCAAATAGGAACTCCTTAACTATGTAAAGATGGAGGAAACTGGTGCTGCTAGACCAACACACACTTTCTCGTATTATTTATAACTTGGAATTTTCGAAAATTCATTGAGTTCTGCGAAAATGAAATCTGCGCCAATTTTAGTCGTCCTTTTCTCTGTCTGAGGGGGTAAAATAAAGTATAAATATGGAAACGTTTTGGAGAAAATGACTGCCATGCAAAACTGCGCAAAAGCGAAACGTTTTCCAAAAATTGTACTTGTACTTACTTAAAGATGTCGGATGGAAGGAAAGATTTCTATAAGAAAAAAATCCTCTTCAATATTATTAGTCGGAAGTCGCCAAAATGTTTTGAGCTCTTTTAAGTTGAGAATTTTGTAAAGTATTTTTTAAGTTGAGAATTCAACGAAAATGAGACAAGCACCATTTCTGAAGCGCCATCCGATAAAAAAGTTTAATAAGAAAATTTATTTTTATTTTATATTATTTTTGAGAATATTTTGAAAATGTTGATACTTAATGTTAAGTACCCTCAAAACTCAACTTACGAGTTTCAAATTCGGAAGGCGTGAATTTCAGTCAGATTGATTGGGAAATATCAAGTTTGAAAAAAAAGAACCGTTTGAACGGTTTAGGCGCTTTCACAACAAAACGACAAGCAGACTATGGCTGTCAACAAATTTTTCGGTATCAAGGACCCACAAAACGTGGATTCTGACTATTAAAAACGTGTTACAAGAAGTAATTTACTATAGATAGGAACAATTTATCCACGTTTTCGTGGTCAGGCCGTCTCAACATGAGTTTTTGTGTCGAGAAACCGCCGATTTCCGCAGTCAGATTACAAAACTCTCCCTTTACTTCTAAAATTCTGTTCTTTACGATTAAAACTTAAACCATTTTTTTTGCTGTTTTTCTCTCGTTCTCGTACTCGTACTCTGGTCTCGTGGGTATAGTGCGATTTTTCTAACTCTACTCCTCAAGCCCCTATGGCCACGATGGAGTATCACACGGCATTTCGTGTCCTTCTTCCTCGTGCCTCTGTACTGCGATTTTTCTACCTCTGTCTCTCAAGCACCTATTGCCACAATGGAATATCACACGGCATTTCGCGTCTTTCTCGATCCCGCCGGTAGAAGTCGCATGTTGGCAAGCACTGCTTGATACGGTCGCGATCACGCGATATCTAGCGGTACGACTGAGAAAGACGCAAAATACCGCGACATACACGCGAGGGGATGGGGCGGGGCGGGGCAGGGCGGAGGGGGCGGGGCGGAGGAGGCGGGGCGGTGGGGCGGGGCGGAGGGGCGGGGTGGAGGGGCGGGGCGGAGAGGGTGGGGCGGAGGGGCCGGGGCGGAGGGGGCGGGGCGGAGCGGAGGGGGTAGGGCGGAGGGGTGAGGAGCGTGGCTGGGCGGGGCGGAGGGGGCGAGGCGTGGCGTGGCGTGGCCGGGCGGGGTGGGGCGTGGCTGGGAGGGGAGGGGCAGGGATGGGGCGGGGGGCGGGGTGGGGCGTGGCTGGGAGGGGAGGGCAGGGATGGGGCGGAGGCGGGGTGGGGCGTGGCTGGGAGGGGAGGAGCAGGGGTGGGGCGGGGTGGGGCGTGGCTGGGAAGGGAGGGGCAAGGGTGGGGCGGGGGCGGGGTGGGGCGTGGCTGGGAGGGGAGGGGCAGGGGTGGGGCGAGGGCGGGGTGGGGCGTGGCTGGGAGGGGAGGAGCAGGGGTGGGGCGGGGGCGGGGTGGGGCGTGGCTGGGAGGGGAGGGGCAAGGGTGGGGCGGGGGCGGGGTGGGGCGTGGCTGGGAGGGGAGGGCAGGGATGGGGCGGAGGCGGGGTGGGGCGTGGCTGGGAGGGGAGGAGCAGGGGTGGGGCGGGGTGGGGCGTGGCTGGGAAGGGAGGGGCAAGGGTGGGGCGGGGGCGGGGTGGGGCGTGGCTGGGAGGGGAGGGGCAGGGGTGGGGCGAGGGCGGGGTGGGGTGTGGCTGGGAGGTGAGGAGCAGGGGTGGGGCGGGGGCGGGGTGGGGCGAGGCGGGACAGGGCCTGGCGGGTCTGGGCGGGGCAGGGGGAGGGGCGGGGCGGAGGAGGCAAGGCTGAGGGGGCGTGGCGTGTGCGCGGTGTGTGACGGGGGTGGTGGTGTGTGTGGGGCAGCAGCTGGCGCCGGCGCTGGCGTGCCGCGCGCGGCTCCTGCCGACGAACGTCGCCGCCGCCGCCGCCCCCGGCGCCCCACGCGCCTCGCGAGGCGGCGACGGGCCGCCCGACCAGCGCGGCCGCCCCCGCCCCGCCAAGGCAAGCGCTCCAACTCTCTCCCACACGAGCCAAACCACGCCAATATGTCTTAGAAGAATTGTCTGTCGTGCCGCTTTCTGATGATGAAGTAGACGTTACAAATCAAAATCAAAATGGTAGTGAATTTAGCCTGAGTAAATCTACACATGGAAGAGTGTTATATTCCATTTCGTGAAAAATTGGATGGAGAACAATATGGTAAGCTCAATTGTATCCCGATGACCGTTCTTTAATTTTTATTTCGAGCAGGCCTCTTCGCACTACGCAGGGATGCTGAGATTACAGTTCATCAGGGGGGATCAGTATTACCCTGGATCCGATTGTTACTTACCAGGGTTGTTAGCTCTAGGTATGGAAGATGAATGATTATGATAGTGAGGGGTGAAAGGGCGGCACACACATATAGACATACACAATACACCCATGCCCGAGGCGGGGCTCGAACCCACGACCCTGCGGTGCAAGATCGCCAAGACACTAATGCTTTAGCGATTTCGACCACGGGGCCGCCCAGTTCTTTAATTATTAATTTGTTAATATACAATGTATCTCCTAATTCACGTTATTCTCAATTTCAATAAAAACAATAGCCGAATTTGTGTCAACCAAAAGCAGATATGTTCTCTTGCTTGAAGATGGATACTAGGTTTATTCAACCAGTCCTTTGACCTGGTAATGCAACTCTTCATGTTTAGAAGCTAAAAGATTATTTATAAAGTTGAAAGCTGTGAATATCTACGCTGAAAGGCTTATTGAATTAATGTAAGGTTTTCATGAACTACTGGACGACTTTCATGAGGCGCGGAAGCAATTTTTTGTGTTGTTCAAGAACATCGTTCACTGTACGCATTTTGCAACAATGAAACACTGAAATAAGTATCCACAAGAAAAGTTAAAACTATAACACAGTCTAAAGATTGAAAATGAATTAAATTGTAATATAAAATTATATGTTAAAATGTATCAGTAGTTTTCCACTGACTTTCTACTGACCCAACAAAACCAATGATCCCTAACATTCAAATTTCCTGCTCAAGTCGGCACGGGTTAATATCGGCATATTGTGATGAAATTTTATTTTCGAGTTAATTTGAGCAAATGGAAAATATTTAGGGGGTGAGCCCAAAAAAAATTGCGAAAATTATATATATATATATATATATATATATATATATATATATATATATATATATATATACACACACAGGGTGAGTCACGTAACTTTAGCACCTCCTGTAACTTTTGAACGGTTGAAGATATTGCAATGCAGTTTTCACGGAAGTGAATGAGGGAATGGGGCTAATTGATATGTGTATTGATTTCTCTTTTATCACTTTTATTTTACGAGATATTTGAGGAAACTTTGTTTTTTCAAATGGGACTATACATATTTTTTCAGTCTATCATGACAAGCGTAAAAAGACGAATCCAAAGATATAAATATTGTCATATGTTAGATAAGCATTTTTTTGAGTAATTGTGATTTTTTGCGACTAGTGTTTAACGGATATTTTCATTGTAACTGTCAGCCCCACAAGGTCACGCAGCGCTCCCCCAGCAAACGCGGGGTCGGGGAAGGGAAGGGATTTAAGTACTTGAGGAGACGAAAAATATTCACAAAACTGTTGCACTTTTTCCTGAACTCTCCTTTTCATCTTAATCCATTTTCAGTAATTTGGGTTTCTTAGGGATTGAAAATACGGATTGTCTTAAGTAGTATTTATTGAAATAAGATTATTTCTATCCCTTAGTTATTATTATATTCGTATTAACATTGAAATTGTTTGCTCAAAATATACAATATTTTTGTACAGTTTTAATTATTTATTCTTATTGTGCTTTGTTTCAAGATCCCATTACTACGTATCTTATGAAATCCCATTAAATGGAGTTGAAGTTATAAACAATTTTATTACAATACAAACTTATGACAAATCCTTATTTTCCATCCTTTAATTCCTTCAATCAAAGAAAGACGAAAATGTGAAAATGCAGAAGGATGGAAAGCACAGTTCAGGAAAAAACTGCAATGGTTTTGTGAATACTTGGAATACTATGTTTCGTATTTTCAAATAAGATCCCTCCCCTTCCCTTCCCTTTGCCGGGCGCACGTGTGCTGGTGGAGCGCTGCATGACCTTGTGTGGTGGACTATTCAAAACGTCCGTTAAACCCCGGTCGCAAAAATCAAAATTAATCAAAAAAATGCTTATCTAACATATGACAATATGTACATCATTGGATTCGTCTTTTTACGCTCGTCATGGTGGACTGAAAAAATATGTATAGTTCCATTTGAAAAAACAAAGTTACCTAAAAAATCTCGTAAAATACAAGTGATAAAATAGAAATTAATGCACGTATCAATTAGCCCCTTTCCCTCATGCACTTTCGTGAAAACTGCATTGCAATAACTTCAACCGTTCAAAAGTTACAGGAGGTGCTAAAGTTACGTGACTCACCCTGTATATATATATATATATATATATATATATATACAGGGTGAGGATATCCTATATATATATAGGATATCCGATGAGGAAACGTCGAAACTTCGAAATAAGCTCTTAAGACAATTCAAAGCATATTTTGGTTAATAAACTACGTGGATATTCCGAATGGTTGGACCGCAATGAGTAAACAAAAGTTGGTTTGAAAAAATTATTTCTAAGCAAAAATTTGCATTATAGAAGCATATAAACACTCCAGAAACATGTACATTGTTTATTATTTACAAAAAAAATAGTACATTTGCTTTGACAGAAAAATTAAGCGAGAAATAAAAAAAACACCCAATTTACACAATTCGACTTTTTTTTATTTCGCAGAGCGCGCAAAAATCGGCGCGCCGAATTAATCAACGGACTAGAATATATTACATAGAGTGGCTGGTGGTTTCAGCGCTCTTGGCGGACGCTCGCCGAACTAGGGGCCGCCATGTTTTTTTGCAGTTAAAACATGACAGGTGGAGTGTAGAACTCTTGTATTGAATCGACGTGTTGTTTGTATCGGATCTTGCTTCTATGACGTTTTGTTTATCTTTTTTAATGAATATTAGAGGTTAGAATAATAATATTCACAATGCCTTCAGTATGTTCAGCATATAACTGTAAAAATAGAAGTCATCAAATAACAAAAATATCATTTTTTACGTTTACCGCCTTATTTGTGATCCGTTTGATTCTTATCGCAATAACATTCACTTTCATTCGTTATGCTAACTACAATAAAATGTCAACAGCTTCCATTGTTATCACAATAACCGGTGCACGAAGCAACGTAATTTTAAAGTTTCTCAATTCGTTTTTTACATATTGTAATTTCGTTTTTAAATGATAGGATTTTTGTCATAAAACACAGAGTAAGAGAATTTACATTTCGGGCGGTCCGCGCCCACCCGGACGGAACCAGCGCCAAACGGAATACGAGAGTGCTCTGTTTCTCCATAGGGTGCTGCTTTGACTGCAAAAAACATGGCTTCAATTTGCTGCGAAGCGCCTATCTACCTAGTGCAGTGGTGTCAAGGTCTTCTTCTGGTGGCACTTGCACGCGTTGTGGCATCGTGCCATGTCACGAGCTTCTCTGCGCAACTAGCGTCGGGAAAGAAACTATTAGTAGCAACCCCGCCGTTTTACAATAGGGATGGCGTTGTCTCTGGTGGCGGGGTGCCGAACTGCGTGGAGGGCCGATTTCGTCGTGGCACTCGTGCCACCGACTCCCGCTCGTGGCATCGACCTTGACAACACTGCCCTAATTTCTCCCCGCAGGGGGGATCGCGAGCAGCCCCGTGTCTCCGGTCTCTATACTGCGATTTTTGTAGGAAGAGCTCTCAAGGCCACTCAAATCCCATCTTCGCGATGGAATATGTCACGGCATTTCGTGTCATTCACAGTCGTTCCGCTAGATTTCGCACGATCGCGACCGTATGAAGCAGTGCTTGCGATCATGCGACTTCTACCGGCAAGACCGAGAAAAGACGCGAAATGCCGTGACATATTCCATCGCGAAGATGGGATTTGAGTGGCCTTGAGAGCTCTTCCTACAAAAATCGCAGTATAGTGGAGTTTCGTAGACGATCACCCGTACCTCGAGTCTCGCGGCCCCACTCACGTCGTTAGCCTAACGTGTAGGCAGTGAGCAGGCGATGCTGAGCTCCTGGTTAACGGTTTACTCGGCAACCCACCAGTTGGGACCCTGGCGCATCGACCTCATGGCAAGATTGGGTACAGGAGACCCCTCGGGGCGCTCTGGATTCCACAAATAGACGTCCGGCGGTTGAAAGACTATCCGCCAGGTTGCCTTGGTCACGGCCTCACCCAGGTCGGTAACCTAACGTGTAGGCAGTGGGGAGACCGCGGACCTTGGTTCGGCTGGCGCCCAGTTGGGCTCTTGGCTTCGTCGTGGCAGTGGCCCAATACTCTGGGTATAGAGGAGGGTCTTGGTGTCCCGGCGCATGTGAGTGGCGCGTGGTAATACAGGCGATATTGACTTCGGCACTAGCACGGATAGCTAGTAGGTCTGAGCTGGCAGAGCGGCCTTGGACCCAGGCATTGTATGGGGAGGTTGCCGTGAGGGCTAACTGCGTTCCGGCGGGATCCGGATATTGGCCCGAGGGGGTACTTGTACCCCTGAGGGGGGTGCAGGTAAAGGCCACCGCGTAAGTACTCACCACAGGGTCCTCCCCCAAGAAAGTACAAGTGGGGGTGCATTTGGCATGCGTGTAAATACGTATATATATATATATATATATATATATATATATATATATATATATAGTGGGGGTGCGGCGTGCGCAGGGTCCGCTGGCGCTGCCTGTCGGGGCCAAGGTGCAGCGTCGGGCGTCGGGCAGCGGGCCGCCGTGCCTGCTGCCGCCGCCGCCGCCCGTCACCCCCCAGTACGTGCGCTGGGGCGCCGGGCGGCCCCCCGCCGCCAAAGGTACGGCACTTTCCTCCGCAACGTACACGTGGTGCCGATTGTGTACCGGTCAGCGTATCGGACCGTTATACCCAAGTTCACGGATTCAAACCCGATCGAAGCCGTGGATTTTTAGGGGGCGAAAAATCCTGTTCGGAGGGGAAGTAAAGCCGGCTGTCCCATGTAGTAGATCTATCCCGTGTAAATGATCCGCAAGCCTCAATGAAGCCTCTGAGGTAAATTCAAATCGCCTGTTTCGTCGCCCGAGATAATACCTTCTTTCTCCGCTAGTTGGTGAAAGGAGCGTAGCGAAATTTGCGTGGTCAGACGGAAGAGCGGGCCTCATGGCCTTGAGTCTCGCCACGTAAAATAAGGCGTTCAATTCAATTCAATACATATATGGGCTGCAGGTCAGCTCTTGCCTCGATAGTATTTTGTCTACTCCCGTTGTATAATGCTGTCATTTGATGGCTGCAACCAGTTGCACATGATATTCATTACGATACAGTTTTAATTATGATTCAGGTTCTCGACCAATCACAAAGAAGCTTACAAACCAAGTACTGACATCATTGAGAATCGTTCTAGTGAATGCTTCAATCGATTGCGTACATTGGAATTACATTTGATATTACATTATCCTTGTCATTTTTAATTTCCTTTATTATTAATAATGTCTCGTGCAATATTGTTTAAAATAAATTGGGTCGTAATTTTGCTTTGATTCTATTTGACTACCGCAGTACTCCCTCGCAGGTGGACTGTTGGCAAGAGCCACCTACGGCAGCATGCGAGGGTAGGGTTAGGGAGCGTCCGCTAGGTGGCCTTGGGTGCATCCTTCATTTCAACAGCCACGAAACGATTCAATGTAAAAGTTTAACTTATAAAAGTCATAGATAAAGTACCGCAAGAAACTCGATTTAATGGGTATTAATACACTCGCGTGAAGTTTGGTTCATTTGATTTATTTCATTTATTTCATTTTTTTATTTATTTGATTTATTCGATTTATTTGACTTGTTTGACTTGTTTGATTTATTTGATTTTATTTAGTTTGTTTTATTTATGTTTATTTTTTTGTTTGTTCATTTACTTATCGAATTGGGTCGTTTGTGTGTTTAGCAGCGAGCTTGCTGGCCATCCGCGGCAGCAGCTCCGTGTCGGGCCCGGCGGCCGGCGGGGGCGGCGCGGGAGGCGGTGGGGGCGTTGGAGGGGGCGGGGGAGGAGGGGGAGGGGGCCTTGCCAAACGCGCGCGGCCTTGCGCGCGCTCCAAGGGCGGTGGCGGCGGCGGCGGAGGCGGGTGAGCCCACCCGCGCCACGCAATGCAGATGCCCGCCTCTCGTGACATTCAGTATTCTTGGGTTTTCATTTCTTGCGAATGGGGGCAGTGGCGTAGCTAGAGGGGGCAGGGGGGCGGCGCGCCCCGGGTGACACCATTCTAGGGGACAGTGACATCTATTAAAATATTTTATAGATGAAATTATATCATGTAAATAATTTACTTAAAAATGTTATATATTAATAGTTAGTTTTCTTAGTTTTAGAAGTTTCAAAATCTTATAGTTGGAATTATATTTGTATGGCTTAGTGAAAAATTGTCTATATTAATTTAATAAGTATACATTTAAATCATAAATACTAAGAAACCAAAGCGAAGAAATAATGAAAACTAAAACGCAATAAATTTAATAAATGCATTGTACATTATTTGTAGAAATTATTAACAAAGATTGTACATTATTTTATTAATGTAATGCAGCTATCTATCAGCAATATATATTTTTATACTTAATTTATGGGGGGGGGAGACCATTAGCTTCCCCCCAGGTGACACCAACTAAAGCTACGCCACTGCGTGGGGGCTTGTCTTCACGATGGAATGTCTCTTGGTAATTCACGTCGTTCTCAGTCGTGCCGCTAGTAGTCGCAAGATCGCCAGCACTGATCGATACAGTCGCGATCGTGCGACTCCTAGCGGCACAACCGAGAACCACGCGAAATACCGTGAGATATTCCATCGTGAAGACAAGCCCCCGCGCGCCAAGAAATGAAAACCGAAGTATAGTAAGTAGTTCGGAGGGCAGTACCGTCACCTCTGGGTTGCAAGCGGCAGCCTGCTACAAGCAGTGAACTTATGGACAAAACACGATATAGGTGTCGATTTTCTTTCAAACCGTAGAAATCAGTCTTTGTTGGAGGTTTTCCTCTGCCTTCAATGGTTTTAGCAATTCAAATTTTCATAATTTCAACTTTCAAAATTCAAACGTTCGTAATTCGAACTTTTCATATATAACTTTTCTAATTAGAACTGTCATATTTCAATTTTTATTAATTCAATTTTTTAATTCAAATAATCGTGCTTCGTACTTTCAAAATCCGAACTTTTCGTAATTCAAACTTTTCATAATTCGTACTTTCATAATTCGAACTTTCATAATTCAAACTTTTCATAATTTCAACTTTTCGTAATTCCAACTTTCCATAATTCGAACTTTCATAATTCGAACTTTCAAAATTCGAACTTTTCATAATTCGAACTTTTATAGTTCGAACTTTTTATCGTTCGAACTTTTATAATTCGAACTTTTCATAATTCGAACTTTTCATAATTTGAACTTTCAAAATCCGAACTTTTCATAATTCGAAGTTTTCGTAGTTCGAACTTTTATAATTCGAACTTTTCATAATTCGAAATTTTCATAATTCGAATTGTCATAATTCGAAGTCTCGAATACTCGAATCCGAAAAATAAGGAGTGCATTTCGAAGAAAGTAATGGCGCTTGGTTTGGCGTGCGCGCAGGGGGCCGCGCCTGAGCGTGCTGGTGGGGCAGAAGCGCGGGCGGGCGCGCCCGCGCAGCCGCCCCCACTCGCGCCCGGCGCAGGCGGCGGGCGCGGGGGCGGCGGCGGGGGCCAACGCCCGCGCCCGGCGCCGACCGCGCCCCGCCCGCCGCGCCCCGCCCGCCCCGCCGCCCCCCGCAGACGCCAACACCGACGCCGACGCGCAGCTAACAGGTCAGCCCCGCCTCCGCTGATCGATCGATTATAGCGCGATGTTTAGAAGTTTTTTGTTCAGAATTGCCAATAGTGTCGCCCCTCAAAGCATCAGTGGCGTAGCGTCAGGGGACGCTGAGATGCTGAGCATCCCCGTATATAAGAACCTTAAATACTGTATTGATAATCTTACAAGTGGTCTGTTGAGCGAAACACGTTTTGTATTAATTTAAAATTGATTTCCTATGATTGAATTCGGCGGGCTGTTGAAGCTGGCCTCTGATTGCTGGAAGCTAAAATACTTCAGCGTCTGCCGCCAGATTGCGACGAGCAATGACGCATGCGCAGATGGCGAGGTCCCCCTCTCCCCTCTTCACCCCTGGCCCACAGAAACCCGACAGCTTTACGCTAGCGTCTACTGCGGAAAGAAGCTCGTTTGTGCACGAGAGCGCAGCACACTGCAGGCGTTCAGTAAATTATCTTTCTCTCTCTCACTCGGGAGTCCCCGCTTGGTCATGGGTACAAACTGTAGAAATAGTGCCCGACTACTATTTCTTAATTAATATCCAAGAAATTGTGTTATCTCTTAAATAGATTACATATTATTTGAGTCTGCAATGTTTAAATTAACAAATGGTCTTATTGCCATTCGCGTATAAGAATTAAAGCTGAGCCATTGTATAATTTTCTTTCAAGACATCGGCAGCCCTGACTGCTGTGAGGATTTTGTGGGAAGCGCCTACACCGTCGTAAGCAATCGAGATCGTGGAAGTAGTCCCAGTGTATCTGCCTTGTGTTGCGTTCGCCTGTTAGACGAAGTAGTTGATAGTGACATTTTGTGTGTTATTGTTGAGCATCCCCAAACGTGTGAGTCACGCTACGCCACTGCAAACATGTACCTTTCCTCCTGACTCACCCTGGCGTTAAATAAAGAAACAAAGGAGGAAACGTGCGTCCAGTAGAACCCCTGTGTGGTTTACAACCCCACACTACTTCTTGTTCTACCGGGGGGACAAATCTCCGGGGTGGGCCCCTAGGCGCTTTATCCTTACCCCCTGCCGACAGGCCGGTACCCAGTTTGCCCTCACGGCAACCTCCCATTGAATGCCTGGGTGGGGCCGCCCTGCCAGCTCAGAGCTACTAGCTAGCTCAGGGCAGGCTAGTAGAGCTCGGGGCTAGTACCACGGTGTAAGATATATAGGTGTGTCAACTAGCCGCCTTCGGGACAAATTTTGTGAAGCCAGTTTGAGGCTAGTTCCTCGCTTGTCCGTACGGTGCGCACGATCGGATTGGGTCACGGTGTAAGATATGCATCTTAAGATGACATCTGGAACTGTGGCTATTACACGGTTTTACAAAACATTCCCTACCCATTTTTGTATCTGTTCGCTCCAGACTTTACCAATTCCACCGCGAAGTGACAAATCACTGATTAGAAATTAGAAATCAGCTGACCACCGAGCTGTCGAATGGATCACGACCAATCACGACCTTGCGCAAATGACACCCAAAGATCGCAGCGCTTATATAGCGAGAGCTGTGAGAACTAGCCTTACATAAGCTTCCGTTTGAGACTGGGAGTGAACACACCTATATCTCTTACACCGACCAATCACGACCTTGCCCAAATGAGACCCAAATATCACAGCACTTGTATGCGAGAGCTGTGAGAACTATCCTCACATAAGCTTCAGTTTTAGACTGGGAGTGAACACACCTATATCTCTTACACCGACCAATCACGACCTTGCCCAAATAAGACCCAAAGATCACAGCACTTGTATACGAGAACTGTGAGAACTAGCCTCACATAAGCTTCCGTTTGAGACTGGGAGTGAACACACCTATATCTCTTACACCGACCAATCACGACCTTGCCCAAATAAGATCCAAAGATCACAGCACTTGTATGCAAGAGCTGTGAGAACTAGCCTCACTTATGCTTCAGTTTTAGACTGGGACTGGAAAACACATACATCTCTTACACCGTGATCACGACCTTGCCCAAATAAGATCCAAAGATCACAGCACTTGTATGCGAGAGCTGTGAGAACTAGCGTCACATAAGCTTCAGTTTTAGACTGGGAGTGAACACACGTACATATCTTACACCGTGGCTAGTCCCGGAGTGAATGTTGCCTGTATGACAACGTGGGCCAAGTGCCTCGTCGAGGCCCAGAGTAGTGCCAGCACACGACGAGGCCACGAGCGCAACGTTGCAGGAGTGGGCGTCGGCGGGGGCGGCGTGGTGGTGGCGGCAGCGGAGCGCGCCGGGGCGGGGCAGGCGGCGGGGTCGGGGGCGGGGGTGCGGAAGAAGCGGGCGCAGCTGCCGCCGCGCGTGGCCGCCGCCTTCCGCCGCATGACGCTGCGCGCGCGCCGCATGGGCGTCCTGCCGCCGCCGCCCCCCGCACGCGGCCCCCGCGGCCCCGCCACGCTTCACTACGCCGCCCTGCGGTAACACCTTCCTTCTCTTTTCTTTCTTTTTACTTTTCATTTCTTCTCTCTTTTCTTTTTCTTCTCTCTTTACTTTTTCTTTTCTTCTCTTTCCTTTCTTTTCTTTTTCTTTTCTTCTCTTTCCTTTCTTTTCTTTTTCTTTTCTTCTCTTTCCTTTCTTTTCTTTTCTTCTTCTTTTTTTTCTTCTCTTTCCTTTTTTTTCTTTTTCTTTTCTTCTCTTTCCTTTCTTTTCTTTTCTTTTTCTTTTCTTCTCTCTTTTCTTTGTCTTGTCTTTTCTTTTTCATTTCTTCTCTTTCCTTTCTTTTTTCTTTTTTTCCTTTTTTCCTCTCTTTTCTTTTTCCTTTTACTTTTCTTTTCTTTTTCTTCTCTTTTTCTTTTCTTTTTTCATCTCTTTTCTTATTTCTTTTTTTCTCTATTTTTCTTTTCCTTTTCTTTTTTGGTAATTGATTAAATCAATTATAATCGATCAATTTATTATAAACAGCCTATTACCAATAAATTGTTTAATTAACTGACAATGGCCCTTGATTAATTAATACCACTTAATGGCTGTGTCAATTAATTAAACAATTTATTGGTAATAGACTGTTTATAATAAATTGATGCTTTAATCAATTACAATTAACAGACGCTCATATATTATGTCATATAAATATAACATAATTATTTTCTTTTTCTTTCTTTCTTTTCTTTTACTTTTCTTTTTCCTTTTTCTTTTCTTTTACTTTTCCTTTTTCATTTCTTTCTATTTTCCTTTTCTTTTCTTCTTGTTCTTTTTTCTTTTTCGCTTCTTTTTTTCTTTTCATTCTTCTTCGTCTTTTTTGTGCGATCATTGATCAGTGATTCGGGGCGCGTCAAGTGCTGAGGTCGTTAGTTCAGTGCGGACAGTGGAGCATGTTTCATCACGGGATTTGATATTCCTCCGATAACGATTCCTGCATAACGAGATTTAACCTCCACCTCGGCTTACAGTTTTTCCCCTCAGCCAGGCATCTCCCAACGGTGGAGCACCGCCCCACGCGGGACAAGCGCTAAACTCCTCACCGAAAGTGTAGTGCTTGCAAGTGTATTTGTGTGTGTATGTGTAAGGGGTGAGAATTACACACGGAAGAGGAGGGAAAGATCGCGTGCGGTCCATGACCCCTGTGTTACTGTACTGCCTCGGCATTCGCCTGGTGTTGATGGGAGGAACCACGGAAAACTACCGATTAGAGCAGCAGAACTCTCTTTAAGTAACACGTGTGCATGCCATAACACGTGTGCGTAAATATTCAAACCTGTTGTTCTGTAAGTTCATTTTTTTCTATAAAACGAACATTTTGTAATAAACTATTCATCATAAATTTGTTAAGCTTTGTAAATATTTTAAATGAAGTGTATTTTACATTCTGAATTAGCCATATTTCCAAAAACTGTTATACTTTGGACTTTATTAGTACGTATATACAAAAAATGTATATGAGGAAAATAGTTCATACTTCTCATAAATCTTCTCACTTCTCATTCTGACAGTGGCATAAAATGACAATTTTTTACAGTGATCAACCAAAAATAAGACTATAAAGATGTAAAAGATGCAATTTTAAAAAGAAATGCTTCACATAGCTGTTTTGAGGTGATAATTTTGGTATTTTAGTATCAGGCTACATTTAAAATTTCCGCTAATATTGTTGCACAAGCACGTGCCTGAAATGCATTAGGGATTGGCTTCAGGGATGCTTTTAAAAAAAGAAAGAAAAAATGCGTTAGTGAATAAAATTTGTTTTATCCGATATTCGGGTTCCGCGTATATTGCGTAATTGTTTGTTACCGAGACAAACGAAACGCATTTCCCCAACGGAGTGTGTTCCACGCAACCTACAAAATATATTTTATTTATTTGGTGTCTTCTCTAGTCATTCCCACTAAAACTATAAATAACTTCTATGAGGGAAAAAAAGGAACCATAGCGATAAGTACTCCATCGAAATTAAGTTTTCAAGATGTACTTTCAATCACTGTTGATCATCTCGAATACTGCTGTGTAGCGAAGCCCAGAATTCGCAATGTACCTGCTATCTGGCGGGCGGCAGAAGAATGAAAGGATAACTCCGAGATTCCTGCTAGATAGTGCTACGAACACACTTTAAAAACGAAAAGGCTAAGAGACGTGTTTATTGTCAACATAGGCCTACGCATTTTTCTTTTCGATTTCTAGACCGTAATTTGTGTAATGCAATTTTTTGTCCAGAACCCACATTAACAGTTGCTTTCATGTGGTGATTTTGTGCGAAGTTTCTCGAAAACTCAAAAGTTTTCTGAGAAATTGAGCTCAGAATTCTTTAGTTTCAGAAACGCTGAAATGAAATTTTCTCAAAACCAGTTATTGATTTTCAATGAAAATGTGCATTTAGGACCGCATTTTACTCTGCTCAAATATACTTATTTAAAATATATTATTACGTAGGCTTTTGAAAACTTGAGAAAATAGAATATATTTCAGCCGTACAAATAGGTAGCAGCTGGGAGGAGCGTGGTGCAAAATCGAAAAGCTAGCCCACATTAAAAAGATTAGGAATTAACTAACAGTACGAAAAAGTCTCCGCCATTTTGAATCATTACTAGTTTACTTATCTACTAACTTATTTATACTTTTGTTTTTCTGTGTATCCATTTATTACTTTAACCGATATTTGACAAGTAATTTATCTAAAGTGAAACAAATATTAATAAGATCGCTGATGAGATAGATACCTTCTAAAAACTAAATAAATGAAAGGTGTTGTCCGGTATCAAATATATATTTCAACGCAAATATATATTAATTTCTTTAGTAAATAATAAACAATTTACATGTTTTTGGAGTGTTTCTATGAGTCTACAATGCAAATTTTTGCCAGGAAATCAATATTTCAAACCAACTTTTGAGTGCGTATTGCGGCTCAACCATTCGGAATATCCACGTAGTTTATTAGACAAAATATGCTTAGAATTGTCGTAGCTTATTTTCCAAGTTTCGACGTTTCCTCCCCGGACACCCTGTTTTTGATACCTGACAACACCTTGTATTTATTTAATGACACAAATATATTTAGTAATTTCGAATTATTCCTAATAAATGTTAACTAAAGCATTAAATTCCATTGTAAAAATACTTATTATTTTCTTATTTGATGATCAGTTTTGTCTTTAATACAAACAGTTACCCAGCGGAAAATATTTTTCTTGGCATTTAAACTTATGTATATTTTTTGATATCGTCTGTCAATATAATAACGTTTACCTATTGTATGTGGGTTTTACGTGTTGATACTGAACCTAATGAGCTTGCGTATCTTTTAGAAACGAAACAGAAAATCCCGCTGGATCGTAGGCGGACTATCAATTTCTTCAAATCCGTCAAAAGCTTGGGTCTATTACGGACTTTTTGCACACATTAGGGAATATGTGCAATCCGTAGCTGACAGAGCTATCGATCTTCTACGCATGTGCTGCTATACTCAAGTGATACGAAACTTGAACTGCGCATGCGCAGAAGATTGATAGTGCTATATCGACTGAAATCTCGATCTTCTGCGCATGCGCAGGTGCACAAAAGTGGGCAAAACGCAAACTGAGCATGCGTAGAAGATCGATAATGCTGTCGATTGCTGCTTCAACCTTGGAGGGAGCAAAAACTCTCTGTTGAGAGCTTGAGTCTGTCCAGAGAGATGTGGGTTATTGGATCGTTCGTGTTGAGATTGTACTGCGATTTTTCAAATTTGCCCCTCAAGGCCACTCAAATCCCATCTTCGCGATGGAATATGTCACGGTATTTCGCATCTTTGTCAGTCGTTCCGCTAGATTTCGCACGATCGCGACCGTATGAAGCAGTGCTTGCGATCATGCGACGTCTACCGACAAGACCGAGAAAGACGCGAAATGCCATGTGATATTCCATCGCGAAGATGGGATTTGAGTGGCCTTGAGGGGCAAATTTGAAAAATCGCAGTATAGAGAGTTTTTGCACTTCATAGCGAAAGCCGCTATGAAGCCGTTCTACGCATGCGCAGATGCACTAAAGTGATGTGAAACTTGAACTGCGCATGCGCAGGAGATCGATACTGCTGCCCTCCACGGGATGCAAAAACTCCCTTATATTCAAGTAATTCGTATAGTAAAAATATTATCGAGTTACATTCCAGGAACATACGAGTCATCGAGAAATTCGGGTTATTAGAATATGCTAGTTGTCGGGGTATTGGGGAAATGAGATTTTTGACTGATCGCCAGATTCTAGGAATTCTAGTTACGGTTTCGTGTCTGGATATTAGGTATATCACGGAATTCGAGTTATCGAGGGAGTAGAAGAATATGAGTAATCGAGTTACATAGGTGTTCAAGATATCGGATTTTTCGAATTATTAGGACATTCGAGTTATCGAGTAATTCACGTTTTTGACATATGGGTCATTCCATATTAAATCAACACAGTCATTTTACATCACCATCTCAGATTCAAATGAAATTTGATACATGGGTAGTATGAATGGAGAATAAGAAAACTACAAACTTTGAGTAAAATATTTCCACCCGTTTCTGAAATACAGCCATGTAAAATTTTGCAAAATTGGCTTCCCGAAAATTTTTAAATTGATGTAGAACCTCACCAAATTAAGATAGAGAGCTGGAACAGGTGTCAGTTTTCAGCTAAAATGGTGAGGTAAAATTTTAATTAAAACTGTGTTGATTTAATATGGAATGACCCATATGCGAATTAACAGACTGGGAGAGATGGCTCAGTGCATCAACTGATGACACAGCGGTGCCTCTGACCGTGAGATCCTAGTGTCGAGTCCCGACGGCGGCAGAATTTTTGACATTCGCTTGTCAGCGAGGTCGAAATCAGTCGCTGTCAGGAGGAGAATTCTAGCGGTAAGCCGATCGGTATTATTTCGTAGTTTCTCCGAAAAACACCAGGCGAATGCCGGAGTAGTACCCTCAGAAACGGTCCACGGCCCGCGCGCGATCATTCCTTCCTCTTCCTTGTCCTATCTTCACCCACACTAGCATGCTCTACACTTCCGGGAGACCGGTCGGTGGCTTAGAGCTTGCCCCGGCTGGGGAGATACCTGACTGGGAAAACCCCGCTAGTCGAAGGCAGGTCGGATCCTAGTATCCTGCGGGAAATATCACCTCTACCCCCCCCGATGAAAAAACATGCATAATACTTACGGGACCAATGTCCTCAGTAGCTGACGCGTCCGGAATCACTAATAATTAACAATCGAGTTATCGGGGATATCAAATTGTCGGATTATTCGCTTTATCGGGTTGTTCGAGTTATTGAGGTATTCGAGTTATCGGGGGTTCGAGTTATCGATGGATTTGATTTTTCGGATTATTCGATTTATTGAGTTGTTCGAGTTTTTGAGGTTTTGTGTTATCAGATTATTCGATTATCAGAGTATTCGAGTTATCGGGGTTTCGAGTTATCGGGTCATTAGAGTAATCGGGTCATTTGAGTTATTGATGTACGCCTATTCAAGTTATCGGGCTAATTCGAGTTATCGGGTTAATTCGAGTTATCGGGTTATTCGAGTTATCGGGGGATTCGAGTTATCCTGGCGTGTGTGCGAGTGTGTGTGTGGCGCAGGTCGGTGGGCCCGCTGGCGGCCTCGGGGTCGGCGCCGCCGCAGGGCGCCACGCTGCGCAGAGCCGTGCGCAGTGGCAAGGCGGCGGCGGCCGCCCCCGCCTCCGCCCCCGCCCCCGGCGCCGCCGCCTCCACCGCCTGCGCCCCGCGCCGCAAGCGCCCGCGCCCCACCCCGCGCCCCGCGCTGCGCAACGCCCTGCCGCACCACTGCGACTGACACGATTTCTAAACTAATACACTTTTTGTACATTCTGCCTCCTCGGCCTGCTTTTATTTATTCCTAGCGATAGCTCATCTTTATTAATTTCTTGCAATTTGGTTCTCTCTTGGCGCACAGGGGGAGTTAATAAAATGGAATATCTCACGGTATTTCGCGTCGTTCTCGGATGTGACGCTAGGTATCGCATGATGTCTGTATCGAGCAGTGCTTGCGATCATGCGACTCCTGGCGGCACAATGGAGAACGACGCGAAATACCGATAATATTCATTTTATTGACACCCCCCGTGCGCCAAGAAAGGAAAACCGAAGTATAATGTTATGCTTTTATTTATTTATTTACATCAAAAACAGTTTAAAACTGTGTGTGACGAGCTATGGGGAGAAGTGAAATTTCTGCACGTTTTCATAATTCTGTGATCTCTATCCTAAACCATATTCTAGTCGAATTTTGAATACAGACAAAGAGCGTGTTTTTTTTCAAGTTTTGTTGACAAAATATTCGCTCCTATATCATAAAATATATTTTCAAAGGTAAATTAGCTATAAATTTCTGCTCTTAACCCTCATCATGTTCTTCATGAAAGAATAATACTTTTTGCCGCGATAATATGAAAAATGATAATTTGAATAATTATATTTCCCACTGAATTTCAGAAGACGTGCACAAATAATGAAGTTACATTTATGTCCAGAAGCAAAACAAGGGACCATCTCAGCATTTGCTCAAGGATCAGGGAAACTGGACGAAAAACCTGATCGAGATGGGGGCCATCAACCCAGAAACTGTGGTACAATACTTGTTACAGATTCTTTAGAATTATACAGTCCAAATGATAAATAATTACATTAACTATCATTGTTAAAATGAATGCTACTTTCCTTTTTGATGCTCGGTATAGTCTCGAATTGTATAGAAACAGTTATGCAGCAGAAAAGATTTTACTTGGGACTTGAACTTTTCTATCGAATTTAATCGTTTAATGTCTTCTGGCAAAGTGTTGTAGAGTAATGTACATGAATTGTATGTGAATATTTTGTAGTGAGCTGTTGATACTGCCACCTGGTGAATATGATTACTACGTCGTGTACTTATAGACATCGGCGTTTGCTGAAAATATAATTCCCGCCCTTAAGTAAGTAATTTTTACAGAAACTACTGATTCGTAAATCAGGAGACAAGGTAATGGTAAAATTCCTAGATTAATAGAGACAAGAATCACGTGGGTGGGATTTGCTTATTATTCGTACAATTCTTTTTTGTAATCTGAAAGTCTGGGAGCTATAAGATGTGTTTCCCCAGAATATTACGCCATATCTCAGGCGGGAACGAACATTGGCAAAATGCTCGTGCTTTATTGCACGAGTACATGTTTTGAAAACGAACGACGTTATACAGTAAACCCTCGACAACCGCGAATTCGTGATTCGCGAGTTCCGAACATTCGCAGTTAGAGAAATGCTACCGGTTTTAACATTCGCAACTTCGACATTCGCGATTGTGTCTTTTGGTCGTAATACTACATTTCCTTTGAAAGCGAGCATTTCCTTTATCAGCGTCATTTCGGACACGAACCCGGCAGACACCCGAGATCAAAATATGACGTTCTGCAAAAATGATCGAGTTGGAATGTCAATTCACATTAACAGATTAACGGATTTGTAAAATATCATTGGGTCAAATTGGAGGTAAAGGTTTTGGCCACCTGATCAGAAAAGCCATTCAGGACCTGTGCAACTCTCGTTATAAAGACCTCACTGAAGTGGAGCTTCGGGAAACCATCAGCGAAGAATAACCTCGAAAGTGTTGAGAAAGTAACGGAATCGAAACTGCGTCCTGCAGCAACTTCAGTGTAGAAAGTGTTAATGGCGTTCTAAAACTTACAAACTCTGGTGGAAAAGGCATTCGAACGTGATCCGAACATGGAAATAACTTCTAAATTTAAAAGAGAAATAGAAGCAGCAACTCTTCCATATCTGGATATTAGAACAACGAGGAGGGAGATGAAACAAAACAAATTACCAAATCCTACATCCAATCACTTTTAACTTTGAAAACTTTCAAATATTATTTTATTTCTTATCTTTGGGATGTTAATTGCGAATTCTGTTCTCAGTGCTTACTCAGTTCTACTACAATTGTTTATCAGATTTTTTCTTCTTTCTTTTTTAAACAGCTTTTCGATATCCAGGAACCTAAGCCACATTTTTTCATTAAAAGTTAGACTCAACATTCGCGGATTTGACATTCGCGATTCTTTTTGGGAACCTAACTCTCGCGAATGTTGAGGGATTACTGTTCTTGGGTATTTATATCTTGGCGCGTGAGAGTGATGGTGTCTTCATGATGGAATATCTCACGGCATTTCGCGTCTTTCTCGGCCGAGCCGCTAGATCTGGCATGATCGCCAGCACTGCTTGATTCGGTCGCAATTATGCGAGACCTAGCGGCACGATCGAGAAAGACGCGATACATAAGTAATTCGCCGCAATACATAAGTACTACTCGTTCACTTTACATTTGCAGACGGAGCGCTGCGATCTGTTTACATGAGGTCACCGCCGACTGAATGAGAAACGCGCGTCTGCAGTAAGGTCCGATTAAATTAAGAAGGTGATTGACAGTTCTGTGTGACGTCAGGACGCCTCTCCCGTTTCCATGGCAGCTGCCAACCAGAGAGACAAAATGTGACGTGTCAGGTCGCTCAGTTGCCACTGCCGAACACGGGGAACATTTGAGCATCGCACAGAGACTTCCCTGCCGCCGCGCCGCCCGCGTTTCTGCCTGTGCTGCGCGCGCAATGTGTACTGTGTTGTGATGAGTTGCGTCGAGGTTAGGCTTTTGTCGTATTTTTTACACTTTTACACGTATTTTTTGAAGTGTTTGTTTTTATGTCCCGGTAACACGTGCTCAGTGGTTTGCGACCTGGCAACGTTGCTCCCCTCCACTCACAAATGACAATCACCTTCTTAATTTAATCGGACCTTAGATACTGACCTTTTAATATGATATAGATGGCGGTGAGCAGCACACACAACCCCAGCGAGGCAAGAACATAACCATTAAGCAGTAGATAAGTGCAAAGAAGAAATAAAAAAATAGGTGAATGTTGTGAATAGCGTGTGGTGTGATCTATTTTATTGTATATTATCTTAATCATTTAAGAGCGCGACTCCAGCTCACTGTCAGAAAGGCATAATTCGTCAGCTGTGTCCGTAGCGCTTGTGCTGCCTTCGGAGCCAGCTGATTGGTCAGATGCTGATTGACATCGGGACCATTCGTGTATTCCCGGTTGTGTGTGCGGACCTTCACTTTCAAAACAACATTAGTTCCCAATTCTGCCGTCTGCAAATGTAAAGTGAACGAGTAATAATAGCAATACATGACTTTCACTGTACTCCGTAGCGATAAAGTAGTAAACAATAGAAGTTTCGTCTGCATTTCGTGCTCAGAGCAGGAGATTCTACCATTTTTTTGGACCATTTTTGGAATTCATGTGAAAATTAAGTACCTATAATAGGAAACGCAATATCAGCACACAAGAGGATTTGCTCCAAATAGTTAAGAGATAATGGATAATTGCTGCGTATTGTGTCTTGTACTTACAAAAACGCACAACTTAGCAAAAGCCAGACACACCGTCATTAATATTTTCCGAGAAATAGATAACATTAACCCAAGTTTTTTCACCTTCAGCTTGAAAACAATATTTTTTTTATCCACATTACAAAAAGCCTAGTACTTAAACACAACTTGGAGAAGGACAAACGAGTACATTTGATCGTTTATAAAAATATAATTACGGAACAAGCCGCAAAATAAATTAGGGAATACAAGTAATAAATACCTTATTGTTTGGCGTACGGCCACTTATGCGCCAACAACAGGAAACGCAATGAATGGCTGAATTAGTAGCCGTAACCTCCGCAAGGAGCACTTACGTATGAATTTGTGCTTATTACTCGGGCGGGCGGTGACGCAAGCGCGGCTCGTTTCATACTCTGGCGGCGTCACACAAAAGCGCGACCTGAACGCGTCGCCGCCGGCCCGGGCTGTCATTTGCTACCAGGAGGCCGTGCTAGCGAGAAGGAAAAGCGGCCCAGCCGGGAGCTTCCTGCACCTTCAAGTCGCACACGCCAGGATAACTCGAATCCTCCGATAATTCGAACCCTCGCTAACTCGAACACCCGATAACGCGACCCCCCCATAACGCGAATCCCCGCTAACTCGGGCCCCCGATAACTCGAAGGCAGCAATAACTCGAATAACCTGTTAACTCGAATAACCTGATAACTCGGACGCCCAGTTAACTCCAATACCTCAATATTACGTATAAATCGATAACTCAAATATTTACCGGAGAGATGGCTCAGGGCATCAACTGATGTCACTGCAGTCCCTCTGACCGGGAGGTCCTAGGACTCCATTCCCCACGGCGGAAGGATTTTGGACACTAGCTTCTAAGCTTGGTCGAATTCAGTCGCTGTCTGGAGGAGAATTCTAGCGGCCGGCTACTCTCATCGGTAGTTTTCAGTGGTTTCCCTGATCAACACTAGGCGAATGCCGGAGCAGTACCCTAACAAACGAGCCAAGGACCTCCTTGGACCTCCAAGGACCTCTTATAATCCTCCAGACAACGACTGAACTACCTATGGAAGTAAAATCGAAAATCCTGCCAGCGTCGGGACTCAAACCAAGGAAAATTGCAAAGTTAGAAATAATGCGAAATAATATGTGACGTTGTAACATTACACAGTTTCATTTTCTTTTACATTGACTTCTAGGTCATTAATGTCTTCAAAGAGCGTTGTGAGAATATGTAGTGTAAACAAGAGAATTTAAACAAGGGGTTACACCTAGAATTTCCGGAACAATGTCTCAAAACCTTCCTACTTGATTTCATTACTCCATTGGAGACATTCGTTATGCAGCTGAACTATCTTTTGGGGTAGTTTTCACTTTGGTAGTCGAATGCTTGTTTCTTGCATTTGTATATACAAGCCTTTCTTTTATTCCAATTCATTGAAATTTAATCAGATTTGTGTATTCAGTTTCAAATGTGTTAAATAATAAATATATTACTCCTGCAAGTTTATCGTAGGTAATACCACGAGTGCTTTGGAAATTGTCGATAAATCCCCGACTCCCGAAGCGAAGACGGGATTTATCTGAGAATTTCCAAAGCACGAGTGGTATTTAATAGGACTATTCCACGAGTAAAATTGCATCCAACAAAGTTCAAAAATAGATATAAGGTTTATTCTACAATTGGGCTGATGTTGACCTGTGGCAGAATACAGAAAAATAAAAGTACATTTACAATTACAAAATACAATTAAAAATAAAAACAGTATATAAAAAATCAATATAAAAAGCAAATTATCTTCGTCATTACCTACAACATGCAAATGCATTTACATACATACACAATAAATGAAACTACATATATATATACTAACATTTAAGTAAATAGACTTACATATTACACCAACATTCATACATACAAACATACACGCTTATACATATCGTTTACAAACATATACACGCTTAAGACATAGGAACCCTCACATACACACCATCCTGCACTTATTCACTCACAATCATATACAGACAAATATGGATAAACATTTTTACCTAACACTGCAATATAATAATATACAATACTTACAATATTTTTTACATTTCTAACACGTAAAACACTCAACATAAATCAATAAATACCAACTTTTGTCAGAATAGACTATAAAAGACGCTTTAGATTAGCGAAATAAACAGAACGAAATGAAATCACTTCACTGCACTTCACTTCACTGTACCTTATAACACTTTACCTAAATTCTAATAGTTCAATACTTTTTAGTAGACTACCCATAATCGCAACTTTCACTTCGCTTCACTTCACTTCACTCACTGCGTCAAATACTGAAAAATAACTGAAAGCTATGTTAAAATCAAAGAGGTTATGTTATAGTACATTCGCCGTTTATTGGACATCGACACAGCGATCGATGGATACCGCCTCCTACGATAGACGAGTCATAGTTTATGATTGGCCAGCGGGGAGAAACGGCAAGAAAAATCGGATAGAAAAGCGATAACCTTTTTTAGATACACCACCTTGATTGGGGCATTTTGTATGCATAGTTAAACAAAATTGGTTTTAATTTCACGAGTGCAATAGTCCACACTAAAAGATTCTTGCTCAGGTTGCATCTAAGTTTGTGTTCCATTTCCTGATATCCGTTTTCTTTTCTTTTCCTTATCTGAGGGCCTTTGAGTTTCCAAAAAAAGATTGAGGAAACCTACATATTGTTTTGCAACCATAATGTCTCATTAGACCTTAGCCACTGCATGCACTTTCAGAGAAGAATCCTTGACCGTGGGAAGATAATTGCAACGTCGGGGATATCACTAAAAGAATGCGCAAAAACTTCGATAAGAGGAAAGCGGAAACAGCTGACATTTATTTTGCACTAGGTTTCTTGAAGGCTGTCCTTCACATGAGGATAACATCCGCAACGTGTTAAAAAAGACAGGTAAAAAGTTTTAAAAAGCGTATGCAATCGGCTTTTTTATTACAGAGACAAAACATGCACAATAAGACTAAGAATATTTAAAACTCGACCAAACATATCTAAAAGACACACCGGGAGAGATGGCTCAGTGCATCAACCTGATGTCACTGCAGTCCCTCTGACCGGGAGGTCCTAGCTTCGAATCCCGACGGTGGCAGGATTTTCGACTTTAGCTTGTCAGCTAGGTCGAATTGAGTCGATGTCTGGAGGAGAATTCTAGCGGCCGGCTGTTCTGATCGGTAGTTTTCCGTGGTTTCTCCGATCAACACCAGGCGAATGCCGGAGCAGTACCCTAACAAACGGACCACGGACCGCGCGATCTTTCGTTCTATCCTCACCCTTACTTACACACACACACACACTAACATGCACTACACTACCACACATGCCGGGAGACTTGTCGGGAGCTTACAGCTTGTCCCGTCTGGGGCGGCGCCCCGCTGGTGGGAGATACTTGGTTGGGGGAAAACCCCCGCTAGTCGACGGTAGGTCGGCGCCAGATCTCGCCATCCAGCGGGGAAAAGATCATCGCCACCTCCCGGGGAAAACACACACTACACTTACGGGACTAATGACCTGAGCAGTTGACGCGCCCGGAAACACGAATCAATCAATCTAAAAGACACTCAAGGAAACTTTTAGTTAAAATGTAGATATACAGATATATGAATGAATCTCATCTTAGCCGATGTGGCTAGAGCTTATGCCGACTGTACACCGCGGTGTGAATGGTCGCGTGTTCGAGTCCCGCCGTGGTCATGGTTGTTTGTCCCTTGTCTTTTCTCATGTACTACTCGTTCACTTTACATTTGCAGACGGAGCGCTGCGATCTGTTTACATGAGGTCACCGCCGACTGAAGGAGAAACGCGCGTCTGCAGTAGATACTGACCGTTTTTATATGATATAGATGGCGGTGAGCAGCACACACAACCCGGGCGGGGCAAGAACATAACCATTAAGCAGTAGATAAGTGCAAAAATATTGTACGTGAATGTTGTGAATAGCGCATGGTGTGTTTTATTTTATTGTATATTATCTTAATCATTTAAGAGCGCGACTCCAGCTCACTGTCAGAAAGGCATAATTCGTCAGCTGTGTCCATAGCGCTTGTGCTGCCTTCGGCTGATTGGTCAGTTGGTCTGATTGACGTCGGGACCATTCGTGTATTCTCGGTTGTGTGTTCGGGCCTTAACTTTCAAAACAAAATTAGTTCCTAATTCTGCCGTCTGCAAATGTAAAGTGAACGAGTAATATGTGTGTTGTCACGGAAGGCGTCGTGAGTTTGCAGACCGCAGACCGAGGAGCCCACAAGAGTGTCAGTGTCTAGAGTAATGTCTAAAGATCGATATACACGGTACGGTTTTCGTGCAGATTCTTCGCGCAGTCCAGTACATATTAGGGCTTATAATTTGAAATAAAATGCAGCTTAAATCAGTAAAATGTAGAGTAAGTAAATCTTGTGCATTTTAAGTAAAGATTACCATATGAACCCATTGCAGTCCCATTTTTAAACTTGCACCATCTGTTTGGAAACATATAAGGATTATTCTAGAATTTTTTTCAATTTTTTTGAAGAGCATTTTGAAAAAACTCAAAATCAAAATTTTAAATTCAATTTGAAAAACTTTTTGAACGCAACCCCTATTGAGTGGCATATCATATGAAAGGCCATAAAGAAAGCTGCGAAATGACACCTGTTCCAGCTCTCTATAGTAATTTGGTGACGTTCTACATGAATTTAAAAATTTTCAGGAACCCAATTTTGCAAAATTTTACCTGGCTGTATTTCACAAACGGGTGGAAATATTTTACTCAAAATGTGTACTTTTCTTATTCTTCATTCATACCACCTATGTGTCAAATTTCATCTGAATCTGAGATGGTGATGTAAAATGACTGTGTTGATTTAATATGGAATGACCCGCATGTTATTGTTAATGTGTGTAAGAGGTAGGATAGGACAAGAAAGAGGAAGAAAAGAAGCCAGAAAAAGCTCTAAGTTTCGGGCTGGTCTCCCGACATGTGTGGTTGTGAAGTATATTTGTGTATGTGTGTGTGTGTGTAAATAAGCGGTGAATATAGGACAAGGAAGAGGAAGGAACGATCGCGCGCAGTCCGTTGCCCGTTTGTCAGGGTACTAAACAGACTGATTGATTGTCAGTGATTACGAACAACTCATTGGCTAAGGTCATTAGTCCCGTAAGTGTAGTGCCTGATTTTTTCATCGGGAGGTGGCAGTGAACATTCCCCGCTGGATGGCGAGATCCAGCGCCCACACCGTTGGCTAGCGGAATTTTTGCCCTCAACCAGGTATCTCCCACTAGCGGGGCACCGCCCCAGCCGGGACAAGCTGTAAGCTTCCGACCGGTCTCCCGGCATATGTGGTAGTGTAGTGCATGTTAGGGTGCGTGTGTAAGAGGAGGGGATAGAATAAGGAAGAGGAAGAAAAGATCTCGCGCGGTCCGTGGCTCGTTTGTTAGGGTACTGCTCCGACATTCGCCTGGTGTTGATCGGAGAGTCCACGGAAAACTACCGATCGGCCGTTAGAATTCTCCTCCAGGCAGCGACTGAATTCGACCTAGCTTTTGTTGAAAATTTCGCAACCGTGGGTGGTGTAACTCTAGGACCTCCCACTCAGCAGCGCTGACGTGACATTAGTTGATGCCCTGAGCCACCTCTCCCGGTTTCACTTTTGCGTTTTCTGATTTATTAACTCAGTAATACATGTATTCATTATAATTTATTTTTATTTGTTTACCATTTTCATTCATTTCTTTTATTTAACGTTCATTTATTTACTTTTTAAATTTTATTTACTTTACAAATTTATTCTTCTTCTTCTTTCATGAATGTCTATTGGTAATAATTAAAACAAACAAACAGTTCGTTTGAATTTTAGACATTCAATTTTTATTTATTATTGGGAACTAATTGTATGCGACGACGTGACGTTTCGGCTGTAGATCAAGCCATCCTCAGACATCTGGTTTAGACATGAAAATTTTAAACATTTTAAGAGAGTTGACAAATGTTATAAATTTAAGTTACAAATATGGTTGTAAAATTATTAGCTACATCTATAATATCTTGTTGTTTCAACTAGTACTTATGTAACTAACATTTTTAATTACTTATTTAGTTATTTATTAACTTATTTGTTTATTTACTTATTTGTTTATTTCCTTATTTATTAACTGTAACAAGTAATGTACTTCAGCTGCCGAGTCAATGACACCAATGTCGATCAGGTTTTTGTCCAGTTTCCCTGATCCATTGGGCAAATGCTGAGATGGCCCCTTGTTTTGCTCCTGGACGTAAATGTAGCTTCACTGTGCGCACGTTTTGTTGAGCACTCCTTTTGCTTGTAGTTCATTTATCGTTGAAATTGATTTTCTATAACTCGGGAACAAACATTTTTCAAATATTTTTATTTTTCTAAAATAATTATTTTCTAAATTAATTTTTTTCGTTTTTTTTTTTAAATTCTGGCCCTCAAGAAAATGTGCGCAGATAAATCTCTTTCCCCACACGTCATATACAGTTTTTACTGTTTTTTGACAAATAAATAAATAACTTATTTGTTTATTTCCTTATTTATTTACTTATTTATTAACTTATTTGTTTATTTCCTTATTTATTTACTTATTTATTAACTTATTTGTTTATTTACTTATTTATTAATTTATTTGTTTATTTATTTATTTGGTAACAATTTACTCGAGGCACCATCCCACAGCCCTCCGTCGTGGTGTGGTTGTGACTTTCGGAATCCGGGCGCCTGGCGTCCACCGCTCCTCCCGGATAGGGAATAGGGGGCCATGGGAGGGGGGAGGCGAAGAGGGGGGTCACGGCCGGGTGCGGCGCAGCGCGCGTGCCCGTGCTAATTGCGCGGGGGAGGGGAGGGGGGAGGGGAATCCCTTGCGTAACGCGCCCTCGCGGCGCGGCTATAAAATTACTAAACTAAATGTAACACTATAAAATTACCAAACTTCAACTTCGTGAAAGTGCCCAGTTTATAAATAAAATTTTAAATCGTTACACACATACTTCGCCACGTTTTAGCTCATCTGTTAAGTCTTTTTTTTTTTTTGTGGGCTATCCCACCAGACAGTGGGAGGCTTTTGCCCCCGATAGGCAGGTTATAGCTTTTAATTTGATTTGATTTATTTGGCCAAAAAGCTGTAAAAACTGTATGTGACGTATGGGGGATGAGGTTACGTGTGCACATTTTCTTGAGGTTCCAAATGAAAAAAAGATCGAGATTAGCAACATTTGAAAAACTAGACGTTTTCGTTCCCGAGCTATAGAAAACATACTTGCAACGGTAAACAAACTGCTGATTTGATGTTTCTGCATTGCTAACAAAATAGTAATGAACATCAGTTCTACTCCTACCACTACAAGCAAAAGGAGTGCTCAACAAAACGTGCGCATAGTGAAGCTACATTTACGTTCAGAAGCAAAACAAGGCCATCTCAGCTTTTGCTCAATGGATCAGGGAAATCCGGACAAAAACCTGATCGAGATGGGGGTCATTGGCCTGGAAGCTCAAGTACATTACTTGCTACAAGCATATTTAGTCATTTTTGTTTTAATATTACATAGAATATCCCCAAATTCCGTAACTAATAGAACCCACGTGAAACTTTTCAAGTCACCAAATTTCGCAATTTCAGCCGCAATTGAAAAAATCTCTTTGAGTAGATTACGCAAATGCCAAAATAATCGTAGTTCAGAGAGACTTAGCCGTGACCGCGTAATGTTAATTGGCTTGGGCGGAGCCCAGACAGACACACAAGCATGAGAGCGCACAAGGAATGCTAGGAAGGATTCGAGGACACTACAAACCCAGGGACACTGTTGTATTTATTTATTATTATTTGTTTATTATTATTTATTATTATTTGTTTATTATTATTTATTATTATTTGTTTATTATTATTTATTTATTATAATTTGTTTATTATTATTATTTATTATTATTTATTTTTATTTGTTATTATTTCTTTACGTCAAAAACAGTTTAAAACTGTGTGCGACAAGCTATGGGGTGAGGTAAAATTTGTGCACGTTTTCATAATTCTTTGATCTCTATCCTAAACCACATTCTAGTCGAATTTTCTTGAGGATCTTGAGGATCTAGTCAAGTCGAAAAAGAGCGTTTTTCTCAACTTTTATTGACAAAATATTCGGTCCTATATAATAAATTATATTTTCAAAGGTAAATTAGCTATAAATTTGTGCCCTTAACCCTCATCGTGTTCTTCATGAAAGAATAATACTTTTTGCCACGACATTATGGAAAACGATAGTTTGAATAACTATATTTCCCACTGAAATTCAGAAGATGAGCACCAATAATGAAGTTACAGTTCCAGATGACATTAAATGATTAATATCTATAGACAAGTTTAAGTACCAAGTAAAATCTTTTCGGCTGTATAACTGCTGCACAGCATCCACAAAAGGAAAATAATATTGATATTAACAACGGTATTTAAGAATTAGTGACCATGTGGCCTGTGTAATTCTAAATAAGCTGAAATAAGTAGGTGGCAGGTTTTAATGAAATGTCTTTGTTTTCGTTTCGCTTTGTAACAATGCCGTTTAATGCAGAAATTAATTTTAGGTTATGACAAAAGGAAATGGCCTGTTTTCATAAGTCAGTTTTTTTTATTTTGCATTTTCCTCGATTTCGACTAATAAGCTATTTTCTGCTGATTTCTTCGATTTTAATATCATTTTAATGGTACTTGCTTCAAATAATGTTTACTTGATGCAGCAAATGTTCTCCACATAATTCCTGAATCGCCTATTCGATTTCTTTGCACAGAAATTATAAGGTCAGCCGTTGCGAGTACTTCGTAATTGAAGGTTCCTGTAACGTCTATCAACGCCATTCGGCCGATTTAGGATAAATAAAGACAGAAATTTTCTGGCAAAAAAAAAAGAACAGTCCAAATCAAACATTTGCAAGCGGAGTGTACATGAACGAAAGGAAGAAGCCTCGATTATATCAGAAACATTCAACAGCTTAAGGGTCATTCCATATTAAATCAACACAGTCATTTTACATCACAATCTCAGATTCAGATGAAATTTGACACATAGGTAGTATGAATGAAGAATAAAAAAACTACAAATGATATACAACTCAATTGGGGTTGGGTTCAAAAAGATTTCCAAATTAGAATTTAAAATTTTGATTCTGAGTTTTTTTCAAAATGCTCATCTTCAAAAAAATTGAAAAAATTCTAAAATAATCCGTATGTGTTTCCAAACAGATGGTGCAAGTTTAAACATGGAACTGCAATAGGTTCATATGGTAATCTTTACTTAAAATGCACAATATTTACTGACTCTAGATTTTACTGATATAAAATGTATTTGATTTCAAATTATAAGACCTAATATTTACAAATTATTCATTTCTTTTGTTGGCAAGTGTGTTGTGTTTTATTGTTTATCATACAAATGGCCATAAAGGAATCTGAAAAACGACACCTGTTCCAGTTCTCTATCTTAATTTGAAGAGGTTCATTTAAAATTTTTTCGGGAAACCAATTTTGTAACTTTTACATGGCTGTATTTCACAAACGGGTGGAAATATTTTACTCAAAATTTGTAGTTTTCTCATTATTCATCCATACTACCTATGTGTCAAATTTCATCTGAATCTAAAATGGTGAGGTAAAATTTTAATTAAAACTGTGTTGATTTAATATGGAATGACCCTTAAGTGAGTCACATTTTTTACGTCAATTTTCTTTGTTTTTAGGGCATTTTAAATCATTTTAAGAGCATTTTATTGATCATTTTTGGCGATATTTTAGGTCATGAAAAATCTGCCCCCTCGTAATAAGTATTGCAGCTCAACTTCTGGTTCAATGATTCCAATCTCAATGAGGTTTTCGTCCAATTTCCCTTATCCTTTGAGTGAATGCTGATGTAGCCAGAGGCGGATTAATACACATTGCCGCTCAGGGCTCCATAATTTTGCCGTCCCTTCAGAATTCATATTATTTATAAAAAAGAGATTATGATTTGTGTACAAATGTATCGTATTTCTTGAAATGGTTTATTTTTAACATTTTGACCGATTGTATTAAAATTGCAATAAACAAATTTTGAATTTCAACGAACTAGTGTTTAAACAGTAATTTGTCTCAAAAAATCAACACGGAGAAATATGTATATTGATAATTTATTTCTCCTATATTGATGGATAATAAATATTTTCTACATATTTTTTACAAAATGTACATTGTGGCTAATGAGGTTCCTTTAGAAGCAAAAACTAATACCGAAACTGATGTCTCACTCTTTCATAAGTGAGGTATGTCTAAGAAAGAAAATGGCAGAATGTAGGTTAATTTCAGGTTTTTGTTTCAAACGAACATGACATTAAAATTCAAAATATTTTAATGTTTGGGAAATTTGCCGCCTCTTAAAACGTGCAGCGCCGGACTATAGCCCGTTGAGCCCATGTGTAAATTCGCCTGTCCCTTGTTTTGCTTCTGGACTTAAATGTAACTATCTCCGCCCATCTTCTAGAGTTTTGTGTGAAATATAATTATTCAAATTATAGTTCTCCTTGTTCTAACAGCAGGGAGTCGAATTCTTCACGAAGGGCACGATAAGAGATACGTAGGTCGTTTCGAAAGTAATGCCTCCTATTTATTTGTATGACAACTACAGTAAATAAAAAAACAAACTTAATACAATGGGTTTCAACAGAGTTTTTTGAACACGAAACTATTTCTCAATATAGTCCCCCTTTTCTTCTACACATTTTATTCACCGATGAACAAGAGCCGGCATGCCACGCTGATAAAAGTCTGTATCAGCCGAGTTGACCTATACGAGGAATTCTTATGGTGTCATTTCATGGATTCTCGCTTCTTTCTGGCTCATAATGGTGACATTATGTTTCGTAATCAGTGATTATTCGATCCAGAAAACCGCCACTTTCAGCTTCGTGTTGGGTCGAAAGCTTCTCAAAACGTTCCTTTCGGTGATGTTGGTGTTCCTGTGTGAGTGATCGCGGGACTTGCGCACAATTTTCGGTAACTCAATTTACTCAGCGTTACCTCTAATGCATTGCAGACAACGTTCAGCGCCGTCTGCGGTTACCCAGCACCGTATACCCCCCCATGAACCTATTCACGCGGAAGAGCTGAACGAGGCGCTCCGTCATTCCGTGGTGTGGCAGCTGTGCGTGGACGAGAGTAACGTGGTTTGTCATTCACGTCGCTGTCACCACCGCTGAAACGCACCACCCATCGTCGCCACACTGTAGTGACATCCACTGTATCCTTCGCGTAAAAGTTCAGCAAGAGACTGGTGATGTCGATGCGTGCAATTTCCTCCGAAGTGAGAAATTCAGCCACACATTTCTGTTTCTGACGCGTGTTCCATCTAGATGCCATTTTAGCGTTCTTCAACTATGCTTCTATCGGACAAATAGCAACGAAATTAAACGAACTTTAAAGGGAGAGTTCATATTTCACTATGGCACCACTCACATTCGTTTTTGAGATCTTACGCCTACGTAAAAAAATGGGAGGCATTACTTTCGGAACGACCCTCGTAGTATCCAAAAGCTGTAGCTTATACTTTCTCGCTACTGCCTACGCAGGAGAGAGAAAGTTCTGTAATGCTGCGCGAAAAAACTACGAATTTCCGACAGAAACAATCTTATTACAGGGCCCTTGTAACAAAAAAGTGGATAAATCCTGTGGCTAAATTTAGAAAAAAATCTCATAAATCAGGACAGATCAGATAAGACAGTTAACACAGATAGGACTGTCAGAATAGATAGGACAGATAGTACAGATAGATCGCATAGGACAGATTGGCAGATAGAACAGACGTTTTGTGGTAAACCAATCTTTCGGTATCGACAACTCATAGAACGCAGACTCTGACAACACATATTAAAATAAGTTAATTTTCTACACATGAGAGCAAGAATTATCCATTTTTCGGTTCGGCGATACACAAAAATGAGTTTTTCTGTTGAGAAATAGCCGTTTTCATCTGCAGCATTACAACGCTTTGCCCATACTACTAAGGTAGTATGCTCAGGACTGGCGCTAGGTTATTTTGCGCCTCAGGCAAAATTAGATGTTTGTGCCCCCCTCAATAATAATAATAATAATGTTTAGAAATATTTTTTAAAGTAAAATATGTTTTATCACACACACACACACACACACACACGTATATATATATATATATATATATATATATAACAAATTATTTTAAATTACATATTTAGGTGTACACAAATATAAGACAAATGATGGAAAAATAATATTTATTATAAATATAAATTTGCGCCCCCCTGAGGTTTGCGCCCTAGGCGGTCGCCTAGTTTGCCTACAGGAAGCGCCGGCAGTGAGTATGCGAGAAATTAATAGAAGTAAATAACGCCCAGGAAAGAGAAATGAAAGAAAAACTTCGATGTGGAAACTCTGCAAGAAATAGAAACAGAAAACAATTGCTGGTGCATCGAGAGCGACAAAAAAATACGTTAGATAAGAAGCTGAGAAAAAGAGAGAAAAAAGAAGTTTGAGGAGGAGAAGAGGAAATTCGTCACAATGCGGCAGCGAACTAAAAAAGTCCAACAAAATCCTCCTGCGATAATTACATCTCTCAGGAAAACGGATTCATTCTGGAGACGCTGCAAGAGCATGACAAAGCACGGAGCTTAGTTGCAATTAGGGTGACGTGGAAACGAGAGCCAGGGTTGCCACCCGTCCTCCATCAAATACTATAGAGATGCCTCCATTCAGGCAAATACTATAAAAGACAATACAGGACACTTCGCGATATATCGAGAAACACTGATGCGCGCTCCATCTGGTGGCAGAACCTGGTACACCCTTAGCTCAGTGCTCTGTTGGTGTTTGTTGTCTGCTTGAATTCTTTTCATTTGATTGTCTTTCTGGTCGATTTCTGGAAAACATATTTTAAAACACTCGTCTTTACATCATTCTACGTATGGCAGGAAAAAATTCTGTAGTTTTTGGCTTTATTATAAAATACGAAAATTTAATATAAAATACTAACAGCAGAACTCGCGTTCGTTCTTCTCATTTCCTCGTGAAAAGGGTACCTCTTCTCATTATCTCGTGAACCAGGTAAAAATTGAAAGAATCTTGAACATAAATGAAGCTAGTTTAATACAATTTGACTTCTCTTTGTAATAAAATGCATTAAAAACTATAACATAACTTAATTGGGAGACTACTTGCACATTGCCATTCCCAATTGAATCATGTGTAACGAACATTGCAGAAATGGATAACACTGAAGATATTCCTACAAGTTTAGTACAGAAAAATGCTGAGTCCTATGTATGTGTCTGGTTGTGCAGTACCGTGCCATATGATGATTGTAGAAATGCTTAACAGAATTTGGATGAAAAATATAAGTTAAGAAACTCGCATATTCTGATTAAACAGTATGTGAATGCCACGCTTTTCTACCCAAATGAATTCCCTATTAGTTTTCTAAGACTGAATATGTTTTCAATAAACACTTTTTAAATTATTTATGTCAAAGTAAACTTGACGTACAAACACAATTAATGCAAATCATTAATATTCACTAGCAGAATATTTTATGTAAGGGGTGAAATAATCTGTATGAAAGCAGAAGTATCAATGTATTGAAACAGTGCTTTTTAAAGGAAGTAAGTGGAAAAAAGGTCAAATGTATCAGTGGAAGTGTTATGGCAAGAAAAATCTTGAATTTGTAACAACTTTATTCGTGAAAATAATGTTCGTTATATGTTCATTAAATGTTCAATGTTCTCATGTCCATTATAACACATTGTACATTATAATTTTCCGTAATTTGAGCTCTTCAATATAATTAAAACATAGCGAGTGGAGGTAAAAATAAGTCTTATTTCGTTAGGTAGATTAAAAAATATTTGTTTCTTCCCTAAGAATCACATTGACATTTCTATTTGGCGCTTCATTACCAGGTTCTGTCACTAGGATCGCTAGTGGGAACTTGTTTCCATCGGTTGCGTGGAAGAGCGGGGAACTGTCCTGTATTATCTCTGTAGTATTTGATTCACGTCAATTATCTTCTTGTCATCGTTTATATTTTAAATGTCGTCCTTTGAGTAATGTTTAAACATTATTCGACTATACGATTTCCGATCTCCTGACGACTGGTTAGATGTCTCTAGGGTTGCCAACCGTTCTCCATTTGTGAAGACAGTAGTGTCTCTGCCTACCGACTAAAAACAAAAAGAGACGCTCACACCATTTTCATCTGCGTTTTGTGAACGAATATTTTCACTTGAACCGCAAATGGAGAGGACGAAATAGAGTTGATGTTAGTCTAAATTAACTATTCATAAAAATAAATGTGTTGATGCGTTTTTTCATGTTTTGATTTCTTTTTTTTCTCTCGTCGCCTATGTTCCCTTTTGCATGAACAATGTTGGCAACACTAACTCGAGCGGGAGCCGCGTGCGAGGGCGAGATCATCTATTGATTGGTTGATTCGTGTTTCCGGGCGCGTCAACTACTCCGGTCATTAGTCCCGTAAGTGTAGTGCGTGATTTTTCTCGGGAGGTGGCGGTGATTGCTGGATGGCGAGATCTGGCGCCGACCTATCGACGACTAGCGGGGTTTTCCCCTCAACCAGGTATCTCCCACCAGCGAGGCACCGCCCAAGCCGGATCAAACTTTAAGCTCCCGACCCGTCTCCCGGCAGGTGTGGCAGCGTAGTGCATGTTAGTGTAAGTGTGTGTGTAAGAGGTGAGAATAGGACAAGGAAGAGGAAAGAAAGATCGCACGCGGTACGTGGCCCGTTTGTTAGGGTACTTCTCCGGCATTCGCCTGGGGTTGATCGGAGAAACCACGGAAGAGACCATCGAACGACACCAGAGGAGGACTTCTTTTTTTTTGCCCGAAAACGTGTACATAATCGCACCGCAAAGGGAGGTAATCGGTTGGTAAGCTTCAAGTTCAACATGCGCGGTTTGTACTTGTAATAAGTGAGGCTGGGTATTTGTTCATATTACTTTCTTGTATGGCTGAAAGAGGAGTCCTAACCTCCTCTAACCCTAAGCAGGATAATCCTGCAGCACTAAAGTGCAAAGGGTAAATTAATTAATTAACTTTCTTGTTATGGAGTAGAGTGAAAGTTAGGTAATGCTGCCCAGAAAAACGGCGAATTTTCGGCAGAAAATTCTTATTACAGGGTCCGAGCAACGAAATAGTGGATAAATCCAGTTGCTAAATTTAGGGGGGAAATCGTGTTACGGCTAGAATTATGGGCCCTTGATACCCAAAAGAGAGATGTACCGTGAAAGTGAAGAAATTTGTTATTCTCTATGTCGAACTACTTAGGTATCCGCGTCTTGTATTAGAAACTCTACAAATTAAAACTCATGACTCAATTAATACTGTCATTGAGGGCATTTTTATCACAAAAATTTACGATTCCCTATTACATAGACTCGTAAGACTCGTAATGTAACTTAGGTTGTTTCTGGTATTTTAAATGACAGATTTCTTCTCTTTCACGGTACTTCCTTTTATCCTTTACAGTCTCCTCTTTTCTTCTTCTCTCGCCCCCCTCCACAATTTTCCTCTCTTTCGCCCCCTCTATATACCACACCGTATGACCAATCTCCATGAACGTTGGCACTTCGAGATGTTTTTTTCACCCAGATGGTTCATCTGCGGTTAATTCTATTGTGAATCCACTACATGGTGCTCTAGAACAAAACAAAATATTTGCGTTAAATGCAATCCGCAACACTCTCGGCAGCATTTTGAATCTATATCGTTAAATAACTCCTAAACGAAGCGTTTTAGGTCATTAAAATCCAAAATTTTGAGGCCGGAGACCTCAAAGAAACATTTCTCACATCGTTTGTACAGGATGAGACCTTCATGAACATTCTATTACATTTTTGCTGGTCCGGCGCTTCTCGATGTTACCTCAACTGCTCAGAAACGTGCAGAATCTGCAACTAAATGTGAATGAGAGGGACAGAGAGCGGCAGAGACACACAGAGACAGGGTGAGGGCAGGAGGGAGAGACTTCGAGAAACGGAGATGGGAGGGGAAAGAGGGAGATGAAGGGCAGAACAACACGTTGTTTTCCTAGTAATCAATGTAAATGTTGAACTAGGCTCAGCAATCCTAACCGATTAGCAATCCTAACAGTTCCATAATCCTAACCACTAAAAAAACCTAACCACTCAACAATCCTAATCGCAAAGATCGTATCACGCAGATACGGAATGGCCAACTAGCAACCAATTCAAATGCTGCACTCGCCAGAATTCCGCCAAGGTCAGCGTGAGCAGATTTCAGCCGTCCGTCGCCCCATCACCCGAGGCAGCCGCCGGGAACGCCTCTTACGCAAGGGCTTCAGGCACAGCGGGCGCCCGCCCCGCGCCCGCCACGCTCTCTTGCTCTCGCTCTCCCGCTCGCTCCCACACTCTCTCGCTCCCACTACCGCTCTCCCTCGCTCTCTTTCGCTCCTGTCATGTCGCTCTCTCTCCCGCTCTCCCTCTCGCTCTCTTTCGCTCCTGTCATGTCGCTCTCGCTCTCTTCCTCTCGCTCCCACTCCCTCTCTGTCGCTCCCGCTCTTTCTCTCTTGCTCTCCCTCTTGCTCTCGCTACCGCCCTCGCTCTCCCGCTCCCTCTCTCTCACTCTCGCTCCCGCTCCCACTTTCCCTCTCGCTCTCTTTCGCTCCTGCCATGTCGCTCTCTCTCTCCCGCTCTCGCTCTATTCCTCTCGCTCCCACTCCCTCTCTCTCTGTCTCTCCCGCTCTCGCTCTATTCCTCTCGCTCCCACTCCCTCTCTCTCTGTCTCTCCCGCTCTTCTCTGTCTCGCTCTCAATCTCGCTCCCGTGCCCGCTCCCTCCCCCGGTCTCTCTCTCTCGCACTCGTTCCCATTCTTGTTCTCCCTCTCGCTCCCCTACTCGTCGACCTGCAGGGTGTTCTATAAAGGTCTCTTCCCCACCGGGACATCTACATGTGTGGTATTACGGTGCTTCTAAGTGTGTATGTTTAAATGTCAATGTTGGTCTGAGGACAAACAAGGAGAAGGGAAGCGGGCGGTCCATGGCCCGTTTGTTAGAGTACTGCTCCGGCATTCGCCTGGTGTTGATCGGAGAAACCACGGAAAACTACGCATCAGAGCAGCCAACCGCTTAGAGTTCCCCTCCAGACGACTGAATTCGACCTAGCTATTATACACGCACGTTTTCTTGAGCCCCGGAATACCTATCTCCACTCCTTTGCAAACATTACCTAAATTAATAATAAATGATAGCAATAAGCGTTGTAGACTAAATCTGATAACCAGAAATGTTCCGTCCAGTAGAAAAGAAACTCTTTTACATTGAAAACAAATTTTAAATTTTGATGTAAAATTCCTTGTGTCAAAATAACCAAACTCCCCATTCCCCAAACTCCCTTCGGTTTGCGATGGGGTAGCGGTTAGCGTATTGGACTGCTGTACCAAAGTTCGCGGGTACAGCCCGATCAAAGACGTGGATTTTTAAGGACGAAAAAATCCTTCGTACGCCTTCCTTCGGAGGGGAAGTAAAGCCGGCTGTCCCATGTTAGTAGATTTACTGCATGTAAAAATCCTCAAGCCTAAAAGAAGTCACTGAGCTTAATTCAAAATTGCCTCTTTCGTCGCCCGAGCTAATACCTTCTTTCTCCGCTAGTTGGTGAAAGGAGCGTAGAGAAATTTGCGTGGTCAGACGGAAGAGCAGGCCTCATGGCCCGAGTCTCGCCACTTCAAAACAAGGCATCAATTCAATTTAATTCCTCTCGCAACTGTCGAAATGAGGGCGCTAGAAAACGTGCGTGGATAATACCACATTTGAGGAAATGGTTCCAAACCCATTTTGCATCGAAGACTACAAACTACAAATTTGACATAAAATTCTTCTTGCCAAGGTAACCAAACTCCCCACTCCGCTCGCAACTGACAAAGCAAGGGTTCAAAAGAAACGTGTGCGGATGATATGTATCTCCACTTCAGTTTTTATTTCTTGGCGTTTAGGGGCTTGTCTTCACGATGGAATATCTCACGACATTTCGCGTCTTTCATGGTCGTGTCGCTAGACGTCGCATGATCGCGACCGTATCGAGCAGTGCTGGCGATCATGAGACTCCTCGACGCACGCCCGAGAAAGACGCGAAATACCGTGAGATATTCCATCGTGAAGACAAGCCCCCACGCGCCAAGAAATAAAAACCGAAGTAAAGAGTCGAAAATCCTGGCACCATCATCGGGACTCGAGGTCCGCTCATAGACACCGGAGTGGCAACAGCTGCAGCCATGTGCATCTGTCTCCGTCTAGAAGCGTAGCGTCCGGGGACGCTAAAATGCTGAGCATCCCCACGTAAAATATTAATCAAAGAAACCTAAGTATTGTATTGACTATTTAACTCATGTCTATCCGCGTCGTAAGTAGCCAATGGTAAGCCTGGATATATTCAAATTAAACCAATCCCAGATGTTTATCGCCATCGGCTTGTTTACCTTTTTTTATCGCTGTAAAACCTTTGTTTACCTTTTTAAGAAAACGATAGCAATTGTTTCTACTCCAAAATAGCTCTTGTGCATCAATATAATATTAAAATGTGTGGTTTTGGTAATGTTTAAAACTCTGAAATACAATCTATTATTAAAGATTCAGTGCCGAAAAGCAGCAAAAGGAACAGAAAAAGTGTGTAAAAGAAATTTCAAGAATTTTGTCAAGACAGAAAATACAAATGGACAGCACAAACTACAAATGAAGAAATTATACATGTTTTAGGCAATATACGAAGATTAGATTGTGAAGACTACAAAGAATATGCCATCAAAACTATGTGCAACGTTACAACCAAAATTATTCAGGAAAATATTTTAATGAGTACACACGTGTGTTCAATCCATTCGAAATTGACGAATTCCGCTGCTAATTCATCTTGTACTTCTTCCATTTCAAATACTTCTATGGAAGACCAAGACTTGGAAACCAACTTCCTACAACTTTAATGATTGTGCTTTTAATAAATGTTATTTTAAGTAGCCTTGTTATTATTGTTTTTCGAAAGTTTTATTACCATAAAATTAAAATATATTTGAAATCATTTTCTGCATTAAACTGTTATTCAAATGTTACTTGGTTATAAGTTATTCCAGGAGGCAGTGATAAGTCGGAACTGAATGAAAGGTTTTCATTTTTCGGTTGTAATTTTGAGTAATATTTCCCTTTTTCGTAATTCCTATGATTTAAATTATCCTTTCAAATCATGTAATGTGTTTATTCGTGAAATAGTCACACTAAATATCACTCGAAGTGCTGTGAATTTAGTGAGTCGTGAATTTACCGGCTAGCACAGCACTTCTCGTGATATTACTTATGATAATCTTCCAAGTGAGTGAAACAAATTGAGCGAAACACGTTTTGTATTAATTTTAAAGTGATTCCCTATGATTGAAGTCGGGGCGTTGTTACAAGCTGGCCTCTGATTGCTTCAACGCTAAAATGCTTCTAGTGACTGCCTCGAGATTGCGACGAGCAATGACGCATTCGCAGACGGCGAGGTTCCCCTCTCCCGTCTTCACTTCTGGCAACGAATTCCCGAGTCCCGATAAGCTAGCATACGGCTTGGGAAAGGCTTATGAGCAAGTTGCTCGTTTGTGCACGAGAGCGCAGCACACTCGAAGTTGTCAATGAAATACTTTTGTTTCTCACCCGTGATTCTCTGCTTGGTGCACAAACAGCAGAAATAGTGCTCGCCTACCAATTCTTAATTAATGCTTAAGAAGTTGAATACTTACTTAAATATATTAAATTTTATTTTGGTTCGAAATATATCAATTCACAAATTATCTCATTGCCAATCGTGCATGCGAATTAAAGCTGAGCCATTTCATAATTTGCTTTCAAGAAATCTCCTGACATGAATCTGTTGAAGTACAGTAACATTTGTTTCAATAACATAGATTGTAGAGAACATTAAAAATCATAATGTCTTCAGCTCGAATTACTTTTTTTTATAACACATTTATTTATCTAGATGGAATACATCGTTTAGTGTAATCACTTTACAGATGTTTTGTTTTGACTTATTGTAGTTAAAATATCTAAGCTAACTTATTCTAAACATTGAAGAGGATACTCTAGGCGAGAACCTCGAGGTTAAGTCTCATGGTTGGCTAAGATTTGAGAAAGGTTTCAAATGGGAAGCCAATTTTTATCCGGCTGTGAGTGGAATTTTTTGCTAATTTGAAGTGGGATGCTGCTGGTATGACCGCTAGGTTTTGCTAGAAATTGTGCGATATATGGGCTATTTGGTTTATTATTGTATTCATGTTTAATTCTGAATGAAGTTGTTTATTACTTATGAACCAGGGGGCATTTGTGATTAATCTGATAAATTTGTTTTGAATTATTTGGAATTTATTGGCATGTGTAGGGGCTGCGTTTGTCCATAGTGGGCATGAGCAGAGCATTAGTGGCCTTATAATAGTTTTATATAATGCTGTAGAGTTTGTGAATGAGAGGAATTTGTATTTGTTGATTAGAGGCCGGAGATGGAATAATTTCTTTCTTTCTTAACTTTAATATCAATATGGGATTTCCAGGTTGATTTTGTCGAGGTGAAGTCTTCAATATTTCATGGGTTGTGAAGGTGGGGTCCAGGTGATGGGAGAGTTGTTTATTACTAACGGAGGGGGGGATGGTAAATTTTCTAAGTGAGACGATTTTTGCTGTTGTTTTGTCAGGATTAAGATGAATTTTCCAGACGTTTGCCCAGGTTACAATTTTATTTAAGCGGCTTTGGATTTCTGATTTAGTGAGTATCCTGAGGCAAATAGGGCTGTATCGTCTGCAAATTGAGCAATGTTAGAATCTGATGATGATGGAATGTCTGAGATGTATATGTTGAATAATGTTGGTGATAATTAGCGATGTTTAGGCACTAAAAAATCGCCTTTTAGACGCCTAAAATGTCAAGAATAAGGAGAAAAAAGGCACTGTCAAAACTAACATTCACAACAAAATTAAAAATTATTTGTAGAACCCCATACATATTTACAACTCTTCTTCATTTTATTCTTAATAGCTTCCATTGCAATATATTACCAGTAACTTTTCAAGGATCGCAATTTCAACGATTGGGAGACAAAATCAGTTTGAATATAGGGACGGATTTCTGAACATGTACTGATGTGTCTGACATATATTTTAGAAGTCCAAAATTAGGAACATTGAAACCTTCTGGGAATTTACATTTATTTCCACTCAAAAGGTGCCCTCGGTATATTGTCAATCGACCATTTTCTCAGAACGTGGCTAGTATTTATGAAATAGGGAAATGGAGAAAAGCATGTTAATATACTTTCAGGAATTCTCTCGTATTTCAAAATACAAATACATGAATGGAAGGTTTCGTAATGAATAGTCAGGTTGAACCATGGCTGATTTAGTGATATCTTAGCATTGTATATGAAAATAACACATAAAAGGCAAAATGTAAAATAATTCTAAAGAAAAGGCATTTATTAAAAAAAGGGATTTATGGTAAAATAAGCAAAAATAAGCTTTATGAAACTTCGTCATATGTCATCATTTATCATGATTCGTGCTCATATACTATCGGCCTTTAAATAAGTTCGCTAGAAAAAAAATAGGCATTTCCCTAAACATCCGATGTCTAGTGATAATAGTTCGCGTTACTGTTGAGCATCCCCAAACGCGCAAGTCACGCTACGCCACTGACTCCGCCCCCCCCTTGGGGGTCGGGGAACCCCCGCGGTGAATCCCTGCGTCTTTCACGGCCCGTCGCCTGCGAGGACGGCGGCGGCAGCGGGGCCTCACAGCCGCCACTCCCCAGCATCAGCCGGCACACGCCACGGGCGCGAAGCCTGCAACAAGGAGATTCAACTCCGGCGTTGGAGGCATGGGGGGGGGGGATTGTACGAAGAACGTCGGCAGCTACTTGGAAAATAATAAAAAAACAGACTCCTTTTACTTCAGCGACATCACGCGGTGGGTGAAGGAACTTACGAAGGCGCCGGTCAGTTGCGTGATGGTCCATGTTGGCGCTCATCTTCTATTCTTTTTATATTTCGTTTTTTTTCTAACGTGGCACCGGGGGAGATGGCTCAGTGCATCAACCTGATGTCACTGCAGTCCCTCTGATCGGGAGGTCCTAGGTTCGAGTTCCGACGGCGGCAGGATTTTCGACACTAGCTTGTCAGCTAGGTCGAATTCATTCGCTGTCTGGAGGAGAATTCTAGCGGCCGGCTGCTCCGATCGGTAGTTTTCCGTGTTTTTTCCGATCAGCACCGGGTAAATGCCGGAGCAGTACCCTAACAAACGAGCCACGGACCGCGCGCGATCTTTCCTTCCTATTCCTTGTCCTATCCTCACCTCTTACACACACACTTACACTAACACGCACTACACTACCACACATGCCGCGAGATCGGTCGGGAGCTTACAGTTTGTCCCGGCTGGGACGGTGCCCCGCTGGTGGGAGATACCTGGTTGAGGTGAAAACCTTGCTAGTCGACGGTAGGTCGGCGCCAGATCTCTCCATCCACTGGGGAAAAGATCATCGCCACCTCCCGAGAAAAACACGCTCTTATACGTACGGGTCTAATGACCTAAGTAGTTGACGCGCCCGGAAACACGAATCAATCTAACGTGTACAATGACATTAGGAGATTATTCAACCCCTGCCTTATAATATGAATATTCTTAATTAATTCGCGAACGTCCTTCTCAACGGGGCTCGTGGCCTCAGAAATGTGCTTACCACTGTTAAAGAGATTAATTTTATAAGGCACGAGGTGTAATAATGACTTCTTGTCAACGGTCACGTTAGAAGAAACGAAGTGTACTCTGAAAAGTAAATTCAGTTGCTTGTTCGTACTACAAGAATACTTCAGGAACACCATAACCTCACTTCAGAGAGCACCCTCAGCGAGCGAACAACTTGGCTGATAGAGCAAACGTTCGGAGCACGAAGTCTACCGGAAGGAGATTCAACTACTCCGGTGTTGGAGGCATGGTGGGGGTATGCACGAAGAACGTCGGCAGCTACTTGAAAAATAAAACAAAACTATACCTTTTCAACTTCAAAATGAGACCAAACAATTTCAAATTGGGTACTAACACACTCGAAATGAGAATAAACACGAGCAGATTGGGATTAAACACAAGCAATTATACTTGGGTTTTTATTCCTTGGCGTGTGGGGGCGTGTCATCATCATGGAAAATCTCACGGTATGTCGCGTCGTTCTTGTGCCGCTAGGAGTCGCATGTACGCGACTGTATCGATTATTGTTGACAATCATGCGACTCCTAGCGGCACAACCGCAAACGACGCGAAATACCGTAAGATATTCCATCATGTTGACACATCCCCATGCGCTAAGAAATAAAAACCCAAGCATAGAGACGTAACAATTTCGAATCGAGAAAAAACAGAGCCGAATCGGCTCAAGCTTCATTTGTTGTTAACAATACTAACCTATATTTTGCCGTGTATGGGTAAGGTAATTGAGTTATAATGATTTACGGAGAGAAAAAGGAAGCTGAGAGGAACAAAATACAAATTTGTGCAGTATGTAATAATAATGGAAACTGGAGAGGTCTCGCTAATACACTTGCAATGTAGAGATGAATAGCATATCGGTGGGTAAAAATTCAAGACGAAATATAACGACAACGCGGTGAACGAAGAGAAGCCAGCACAGGGATTTAATGGTTCAGTGCATGGAAGAAAATCCCAGAGTTATTAAAAGAACTGAATCGTAAATTTGAAGATTAGTATCAAGTTATTGTTTCTATCGAATCTTTTCGCGACTATATTCCCTGTTTTATGTATGCCTGTACTTCAATAAGGAATTCATTTCTCGTGAATCTTACTAAAAATTAACAGTTACTCCAATACAAAAGAATTTAACACCTAATCCAATTTGCACAGTTGTAAGTTCTTAATGTCTGAATTTTGAGACAAGTAGAATGATCAGGAGTAAACAAAATAGTCATCCTTCTCTCATAATAAATTCCCTAATACAAATTTGTTTAGGACCAGACAGGACCAGGACAGTTTTGTTTAGGACCAGACAGCGACTGAATTCGGCCCAGCTATGTAGCTACAGTGCGATTTTTATAACTTTGCCTCTGAAGGACCGTCTTCACGAAATATCTCACGGAACGTCTCGTCTTTCCAGTGGTGACACCACATATCGCATAATCGCGACCGTACAAAGCAGTGCTTGTAATCATGCGACATCTAGCGGCACGAACTTGAGGGACGCGAAATGACTAGCGACATTCCGTTGTGGCCATAGAGCAGGGCTGTCCAAATGGCAGCCCGCGGGCCGTATGCGGCCCGCCGGATCTTTTTGTGCGGCCCGCGGCTGCTTTGAAAAAATTTATTATACACCAATCAAAGACAATACATTTGCACAAGTCATCTAATTTTTGTTTAATGATATATTAATTTTCTCCCTGTATTATATCAACCATTAAGTATGTTGAATAAAAGTCGTATCTAATACATGTTTCCGTATAATCTCAGTAGTAGGGGTAAAAACCATCTGAAAGTCCGATGTGGCCCGCGGCTTAACTAGAATTTGATATGTGGCCCCTAAGCCCTTTTAAGTTGGACAGCCCTGCCATAGGGACTTGAGGGGTAAAGTTATAAAAATCGCACTATACTGCGATTTTTCTAACTTTACCTCTCGAGGCCCGTCTTCACGATGTCACGGAATTTCGCGTCTTTCTCAGCCGTGCCGCTAGATATCGCATGATCGCGAGCTATCAAGCAGTGCTTGCGATCACGCGACTTCTACCGGCACGACGGAGAAAGACGCGAAAGGCCGTGTGATAAGGAAGCTGAGAGGAACAAAATACAAATTTGTGCAGTATGTAATAATAATGGAAACTGGAGAGGTCTCGCTAATACACTTGGAATGTAGAGATGAATAGCATATCGGTGGGTAAAAATTCAAGACGAAATATCACGACAACGCGGTGAACGAAGAGAAGCCAGCACAGGGATTTAATGGAGGATCGTGGCCATAGATTGTCAGCTAGGTGGCCATAGGGACTTGAGGGGCAGAGTTACAAACCTCGCACTAAAGTGCCAAAAATCCTCCACCGTCGAGAGTGGAACCCTGGGGCGGAGGCGGAGGCGGATGTCGTGTGTGTGACGGAGGCGCGCGGTCGGGTTGGGCCGGGTGATTGATTGATGTTTCCGGGCGCGTCAACTACTTAGGGCATTCGTCCCGTAAGTGTAGTGCGTGGTTTTACTCCGGCGGTGGTGATGATCTTTTTGCCGCTGGATGGCTAAATCCGGCGCCGACTAGCCGATGAAATTCTATTACACAATTTCATCGCATTCCTTTACACTATAATCCTGCCTAAGCAAGGAATAACGAAACATTTTTGCATAACACACGCAAAGCAGATGAAAAGTACGTACAGCGAGACGCGTTTTAAGAAGGAAGGTGCATAGTATTCATTATAAAAGATTTGTAAGAGAGAAGTATCTAAAAGCAAGACATGCTTGGTTTGAATACTTACCTTTCACAGAACGTTCACAAGAACGGCGTCGACTAGCGGGGTTTCCCCCTCAACCAGGTATCTCCCACCAGCGGGGCACCGCCCCAGCCGGGAGAAGCTGCAAGTTCCCGAGCGGTCTCCCGGCATGTGTGGTAGTGTAGTGCACGTTAGTGTGTGTGAGTAAGAGGAGAGGATAGGACAAGGAAGAGGAAGGAAAGATCGCGCGCGGTCCGTGGCCCGTTTGTTAGGGTACTGTTCCGGTATTCGCCTGGTGTTAATGGGAGAAACTACGGAAAACTATCGATGAGAGCAGCCGGCCGCTAGAATTCTACTCCAGACAGGGACTGAATTCGACCTAGCTGACAATCTAGTGTCGAAAATCCTGCAGCTGTCGAGACTCGAACCTAGGACCTCCCGCTCAGACTCCCGGACCGCAGTGACATCAGGTTGATACAATAGCACCTTGACACACCTCACCCCAAATCGACATGGCCGATTACCGTTAGTGAACGATACTGCCGCTAGAGGCGTTGGAGTCAAACTGTATGCTTTCTACACGAAAAATTATGAGTATGTTCATATCTTTTTCATGCAGAAAGCATTAAGTTTGGACGGCACGAACAATCTGCACGAAAACTGTACCGTGTATACCGCCCTTCAGAGTGGATCCGTATTCGACCGAATTCGTGTTCGGCTGAACAGGGCCGTTTACGGCCGAATATTTCAATCCCTCACTATAGCGCAGGCAAGGTCACACTATTTGTACTTCCGACAAGTTCTGAAAAAGCACGGCCGAACTTCGAAATCGGCAGACCGATATCAAATGAATTTGATTTATTCGGCCAATCTGAGCTGTCGAATATCGACATTATCCCCTCCCCCGGCCCGCCCTTAGTGCATCAACTGATGTCACTGCAGTCCCTCTGACCGGGAGGTCCTAGGTTCCAGTCCCGACGGCGGCAGGATTTTCGACTCTATACTGCGATTTTTCTAAGAAGAGCTCTCAAGATAACTCAAATCCCATCTTCGCGATGGAATATGTCACGGCATTTCGCGTCTTTCTCAGCCGTTCCGCTAGATTTCGCACAATCGCGACCGTATGAAGCAGTGCTTGCGATCATGCGACTTCTACCGGCAAGACCGAGAAAGACGCGAAATGCCGTGACATATTCCATCGCGAAGATGGGATTTGAGTTATCTTGAGAGCTCTTCTTAGAAAAATCGCAGTATAGCTTGTGTACAGAAACTGTACGAGAATCCGCACGACAACTGTCGGTGTACATGGGGCTTGACCGCGTCGCCTAGGGCGTTGGCGGCGGCGGCGGATGTCGCGGGGGGCGGGGCGAGCGGGGCGGGGCGGGGGGGGGGCGTTGGTTACGTGACGCCCTCTACAAAAGGCGGCGGGCGCCGGCTCCGCCCGCACTCAGCACCGCCCTCCGCCCCCGCCGCCATGCACGCCGCCGCCGCCGCCCTCGCCGCCGCGCTCCTGCTCGCCGTCGCCCTGCAGGTGAGCCCCGCGCGCGCACGCACGCAACTGCCTTCCTGCGCTTCCCCTCCTCCCCTCACTCCCTTCACGCTCCCTTCCTCCTTTCCTGCTTCATTTACACTCCCTCCTCTCTTACTCCTTTCTACTTCCATTTCATCTCCCCTTCCGCCTTTCCTTAGTCTTTTACACTCCGTCCTTTCTTACTCCTTTTTCATTCCCTCCTTTCTTACTCCTTTACATTCCTTCCTTTCTTACTCCTTTACCCATCTTCCTCCTTTCCTACTTTTATTAAACTCCCTCCTTTCTTACTCCTTTCTACTTCCATTCCATCTCCCCCTTCCGCATTTCCTTCTTCTTTTACACTTCGTCCTTTCTTACTCCTTTTTCATTCCCTCCTTTCTTACTCCTTTACCCATCTTCCTCCTTTCCTACTTTTTTTAAACTCCCTCCTTTCTTACTTCTTCCTACTCGCATTCCATCTCCGCTTCCTCCTCTTCTATTCCTTTTTATACTCCTTTCTTCCTTTCCCACTCCTTTTCCGTGTCTCCGCCCTGCTTTCCTATTCCTTCTGCATTGCCTTCCTCCTTTCTGCTCTTTTTATACTCCCTTTCTCCTTTCCTACTTATTTTCAATCTCCCCTTGCGCTTTTGCTACTTCTTTTACACTCCACTTTTAATACTTCTCCATAGGATCTCCTCTTCCTTCCTCATTTCGTTCTGCACTCAGTTCGCCCTTTCCTACTTCTTTTTCACCTCCTCTCCCCCTTCCTACTCCTTTAACACCCCCTTCCACCTTTTCTACTTATTTTACACTCCGCCCATTCCTACTCCTTTTCCATCACCCTTTCACCCATTTCTGCTCCTTTTACAACCCCTTCCTCCTTGCTGACTTCTTTTCCAACTACCCTTCCTCCTTTCTTACTCCTTTTACATTCCACTTTCAATACCCTTCCACAGGATCTCCTCCTCTCCCGTGCTCCTTTCCTACCCCTTTTCCATCTCCCCCTTCCTCACACTCATTTTTCTTCCTTCTTTTTACACTTCGCTTTTAATACTCCTTTCTTGCCTTCTCCTCCTCTTCGATTTTGCACTGTTTCTATTCATCCTTCCCTTTTTACTTCATTCTTCTCTTCCTCATTTGCCTCCTCCTTGCTCACCCACCCTGTTTTTAATCTCTCCCCTCCTTTACCTCCTCCTTTTTCTTTTGCTAGTTTTCACCTCTCTTTTACCTCCTTTCACTAATTTTCATGTTTCTCATCTTTACCTCTTTCCCCCTACTTTCCTCACTCTCTTTCTCCTTCCCATTTTAATACTTCTCTTCCTTTCCCCGCATGTTTCTTATCCCGAAAACCCTCTGCTATGCATTGTCCTTTTTTCATACTTCTATATAATCTATTCTTAATACCACTCTTCTTTTTTTTATACCCTTCCTGGTCTTCATTTTCCTCCTTTTTTTCAACGATTACTCCCATCCTCTCTCAGTCCTCCTCTTTTCCGCAATGCTCCTTCCTATTTTGCTTCTCCGCCATTCCTCGTTTTATTCCTTATCTTCCTTTAGGCTTCTCCTCTCTTCTTATCTTCACACGTTTTTCCCTTTTTGTATTCCTCTTCCTTATCCCCCTTTCCTTTTCTTCCTCCTCCTCTTCTTTATATCCTTCCTCCTCCTTTTACACAAACGAATCGTCGCCCCGTTACAATGTCTGACAGAGGCACGTAAGTAGAAAGTTACCTGGTATTTCAAATAACTACAATCGATTTTTGTAGCATTTGGTATTCCCTGAAGGGCTAATTTGTCAATTCCTTGAATTTAAAAAATGAATAGTTTTTTGTGGTAATTACGCAAAGCATAATCGACATTTTCAAATTGTTCACAAAAAATCTCCATTTTTTAAACAGTAATATACGCTTATAAAAATGACGTTCATATTTTCGTTGAAAGCTTTGGATTTTTTATTCAAAAAATACAAAAGTTTAATTTTTTCGGCATCTTCCTACAACCGTATTATTGAAGAGAGCAATGCTTGCCTTAATAAAATCTGTTCATCACAATTAAATATTTAAACAATGTCATGTAGAATCATGTAATTTGTGGATTAGTTTATTTTCATGTAATTTTCAGTGATATAACTACCAACTTTCTTTTCGAAACATCTGTAAAATTGGTATTACCAATCCTTCCGGTTGGTATATTGATTAAGTTCACTGAAACGTAAATTTCTCGAATTCGAATTGCAGCGTGTGTAAATATGTTTGTAGGATGGGAACATCATTGCAAGTTTAACTAGTATTATATTACGTAACAAATAATACGAGAAATATTGCATATGATGTAATACGAAGAAGTATGTGCTGCGGTAGTTTTGTTAATTTTACGCGCGTACCAGCAAATGGATGATCTCTGTTCATCGGGATGCTTCACTGACTGTGATTGCCTGCCCCTGATCAACACTGTGTACCTCTACACTAATCGCTAGGGAGCGGATTTCTATGATTTTGCATATTTTTGTCCGTTGGTTCAGCACATAGCTAAGTGAAATTTCTCGACGTTTGGTTAGAATATGATGCTATATAGATTAATATGTTAGTGCATATTTGTGCATATTTGGCTGATTTTTCCTGTTAGTGCATATTTGTGTAATTATAAGAGCATATTTTGCATATGTCGTTCAAAAAAGAGACTAATCTATAAAATGTTTCATATTTTCAAAGAATCTTATACAATTGTGAGAGTTCATTGATTCGAAAGAGCCAGTCACAGTTTACGTTTTTGTTTTCTGGAGACGATAAAATTACTCGGGCAAATGTCGGATATTTCTTGAGAACATTTTTTTTAAACCAGTCAGAATAAATTCAACAAGACATACAATGTACTTTACTACGGTGAATATTTACTTCGATTATTCCTCTCGCAAAGTGGGGTAGATTATATTGCGTTTGCACAAAAAGTATATCTTTTCATTTCAAGCATATTTTCATTTCATTCCTAGAATTATGTCAAGACAGGTTTGCAGAAGAAATGAAATATGGTTAATTTTAAGTGCATATTAAAGGGCATATTTCAGAATTTTTAGGTCATAAATATTTTTAAGAGCATATTTCAAGATTTTTAGGGCATAAAAATCCGCTCCCTACTAATATTATTACTATTACTATATTAATCACTAATGACTGTGACTTATATACAATATTTATTGTATTCTGCCCTTCTCCCTCCATCTGTGTGTGTGTGTTTCTATCCCTCTTCCCCCTTCTCTCCACAGTCTTCCCCTTCTTTTCCTCCTGCACCTCCTCTTCCTCCTGTTTCCTTCTTTTTCTTTATCGTCTTCCTGTTCTTCTTAGTTAGAGCCTCTTTGATTCCCTTCTTCTTCTTCTTCCTCTTCCAGCCCTTTTGCAGAATTCTTACCATTCTCGTCTTCCAAAAGCTTTTTCTCTTTTCCTCTTTCATCGCTTTCTTCTCCTTCATTTGCAGGATATGCGTTGGTTAGCTCTTTCTCTTTCCAGTGAAATATATCCTCGACATTTTCCCGTCTTTGAGAGTACCTCTCAACATCTACGTGACTCTATTAGTATTCATTCTTTGTAACACCATCTCTTTCTGTATTGTGGATTATTAAGCTTAGATCTTTTATCACTGACAGTGTTCTGATTTCAATATTTCTTTTCTTGTCTAGATTAGATTAGATTTATTTAAACTGCAATTGGGCATAACCCGGTGGCAGCTAATTACAAAAACATAAATATACACAGCCTTTCTGTAATATAGAACTCTAAAACCACTAATAATAATAATAATAATAATAATAATAACAATAATAATAATAAAAAAGAAGAAGAAGAAGCAAATTATATACTAATTGTAGTAATAATAATGGTAAAATAATGATAATAATATAAAAACTGACTGATTCATAAAACATTAAATTACATTAAGAGAGAAAACACACACACACACACACACACACACACACACACACACACACTGCATTAGTATCACACTGCACTTCACTGCACTTCACTTCACTAAGACCTGAAAACATTTCCTTCTTTATTTCTCTGCTAAACACTGCACTACACCTCACTTCACAATAGAACACTTATGCATCGCTATATAACCCACTATTCTCCCTCATTTACTTAATAATACCCTAAATTAATTTCCTAAACTGTTGAACACTTTGAGGAAAGGGTTCAAAGGTTTTTGCAGGCAATCTATTCCATTCCGTAATCGTTCGATTTGTAAAAGAAAATTTCCCGACATCCGTTCTCTGCTGTCTTAAATTTATTTTGTGCCTGGAGATTGTACATACTTAAGATAAGTGTTCATACTTTAGAGCAGTGTGTGATTGTGAGAAAAAAAACGTTTCTCATATCCTAATCTACAGGATAAGATACTTTTGGACATTCTATTACATTTTGGTTGTCCGGCGATTATCCATACTACCAATTCCACCTATATTTTAGTCCTTGGTGCCGGTGGCTATCTCTGTGACGTCACACTTAGAAGGCGTAGATTCCCTCCATCTAATATTTACGTTTTTGTATACAACGTGTTTGGCACAGATTGACGAAATTTATTTACATCACCACTGATGTTACACGTCAAAAAGAAGTAAGAAACAATATTGGCAAAGAATGGACGTTTGCGTACGGTTAAGAGAGAACACTGTGTCTTGTTAGGTTTGGTTTGTGTTTTAACTGTGCCAGTATTTTCGTTATCAGCAATGATTCGGTCAAATGATCAAGTCAGTGTACTCAGTCATGATATTGTACTCTAAAAGCTGGGAAATAATACTTTCCCTAGAGAGATTAGTAATTTCAACAAGTTAATTTATATCTTGGAAAAGGTGAAGCATTTGCACAAAAACTAGGAGGACTATTCTCGAAGTACAATCAATGCTGTACATGCCATGTTGAGCAGGTTAGTAAAATATCTAGAGGATACGTGCAAGTTAAATTTATTAACATAGATCGATTTATTAATCATTGAACTGTGTTACAGATATACTGTTGATTTGTTTGCTTTCCGCAGTATTTTTTTTCTATTACCCCATAAGCATACAATTTTTTTAGGAAGTCGGGATATGTTGTCTCTCCACAACTACGAACAGTAAGAATAAGCAGATGAGAATATTTTGAAGTGTGCTAAGGAGAAATTCAAAACATTGCAGGAATCAGATTGTATAGTTTCATTAATGTTAGATGGAATTTTTATAAAATTTTTCTTAAACAAGAATGGCATATCATACTATAGTCAAGATGTTGCTACTTCAACTGATGTTGTATTGTTTTTATTATACAAATTTCCCTCCTATATTATCTTATTTCATTGATGGGTTTTGTTGTTCTCACAAGCAACCAATTTAAGAAAGAATTTCACGCGGACGTGATGAATTGTACTTTGACTTTAAAATATAGGAATTTGTTGAAAAAAACGCTTCTAAATATTCACGACAACTGCAATCCGCAAACATTCGGGCAGCATTGTATAAAAATTTACTCAGTTAAATAACTCCCAAACGAAGCGTCTATACTGCGAACAAAACTTCTGGGGACTTGACAGCCGGGAGTGGGGGAGAGCGATGTTGCCACTTACTCGGGCGGCAGACACGTGGTCGTTCTTGCGTCACATCAGCTGTTGAGGCATACACGTCCAGCTTATTGTATTTTTGGTAGAATTATAATAAAAATGGCACTAGTTTATTGGATGACGTTCTGTTACACAATTTTATCGCAGTCCCTTACACTATAATCGTGCTAAAGCAGGGAATAACGAAACATTTTTGCATAACACGCACAAAGCAGATGAAAAGTACGTACAGCGAGACGCGTTTTAAGAAGGAAGATGCATAGTATCCATTATCAAAGATTTATAAGAGAGAAGTATCTAAAAGCAAGACATCTTGGTTTGAATACATACCTTTCACAGAACGTCCACAATAAAAAAAATTGCAGGACTTTTTGAAGTTACTGACTTTACCTGTTATTTACAAGGTTTTCAAGGAGGCGTCCTATTGAATACATTGGCATAAAGATAAAAATTAGAAGGTGGATGTACATATACATCGTATCATAAGTATATCAGCCTTGAAGTAAGCCTTTATCACTACACATACGATGCATAACCTAACAAGTAATTGGCGATCCTCTTGGCGCTCGGCGCTCTTCAATTTTCAATTGCTTTGCGGTATTAGATTTCATTTGTTTCTTAGTAAACGTCGGCAACTCTGTAGTGACATCATCACAATTTGAAACCTCTGATTGGATAACGGAACCCCCTCTCCCTCTCAGCCTGGAGCTGTCAAGTCGGCAGAAATATTATTCGCAGTATAGGACCTTAGAATCTGGAATTTTAAGGCCACTGGCCTCAAAGACACGTTCCTCGCACCGTAATCTATAAGACGAGAGCTCTTGGACATTGTATTACGGTCAGGCACTTCGTAATACCACCCCACGTGTTTTAGAGAGTGTGAATCTGCAGTGTGTGAAATTAAACTATTTACTGATATTCGACCCGATTGAATTACACGGGTGTACCTCTCAATTCGGTAAAGAAAGGAAATAATATTCCAAAAAGTAGGGTTGTACTTGTCTGATCGTGTATTTTCGCATGGACAACTTTACATAGCTTTCTTAAGAGTAAAAAGCTTTTCTAATATTTTTGTGACTATCAAGGAAAGCGAAAAGCGAACTGTCAAGCAAGGTTGTCTACTTACTTCAAATGTTTTTAAGGAATTACTTATGATCTGTCAATAACATTGAATAGTCCATTATTCAAAATTTGTTTCAAACATCAATTTTATAATTTGTTATTTTTATTTGATAACTTCCAATTTAACTTATGTAAAAAAGTATATTGGAAGTTACGTTGATAATTGTTTAAACTAATAAGTACGTTTCTTTAACAACTATTCCCCCTTAATATAGAAATTGAGGGATAGCGAAGAGGGTGGAGTTTAACATGCGAGAGTTCTCGCACGAGTACTCTAGCAACGTTTATATGCAATAGTGGTCGCTAATGACCAAGATGTTAATGCGACCTTAAATAACAAAAAAAAGAGAAAAAGTAAAGAGTTTGGTTGTTAACTTTTCGGAAATGTTTTTCGAGCTATGTTGATTTCGTGCTCTAAAAGAAAATCGACAACGTGACTTCTAAAATTCCAAGGTTGTACCAGAGACCGTGGACCAAGTGTCAGGAACAGCGTTATCAGATGATTCAATGTGTCTCCCAGTACCAACCTTCAAAAATATTGATACTTCCACTAAAATTCCTGGTACCAATGAATTTGATTCTGAAATTGTTCATGTTATAAGTCTATTGTTTCTAACGCGCACGGGAAGTTAGTTAAATTTAACTCTATATCGAGTCATTTTATGTCAATAAACTAAATGGAAGCATGGATAAAGAAAAAAATCTTTCCACCATAAATGAAAGACTAAAATGTTTCTTTTTCTACTATAGCATGCGCTGGAATAATACATTCCTAAGCCCCTCTTAATGTTTTTACGGCAGTGTATTCGCCAATATCACAGTTATTTATAATATTGGTGTTCCCGTTGAATCATTGAATAAAACATTTATAATACAAATATTAAATCGTACGTCAATTACCGTAAATTTCAAATTTCTGTATTTAAGCGTACCAGGATGCCTTCATCCTGATACATGGTATCTTCATAATAATCCTGTTAAAAATACCAGGATCTGGCAACACTGATCATGAATTAAACTTGTGAAGCATCGAAATGCTTTCATCTGTTCACTTCAATTATTCAACACATGTGTAATAGTTTAGCCATCTATTACAAATGAAATAGGTAGATAACATGAAGTGACCATTGGTTGATGAACCGGGTATAGAACTTTATGTAGAAACTTCCAGAGCGGAATATAGAAAAACAAGTGAAGGTGATCTAAGAGAAAACGAGTATTTCAGGCGAGCATGTGAACGCCGTGGTTAATTAATGGTTGCATGTTACTAGTCAACGCACAAAATTATAAGGAACACAATAAAGTTTGTTTCAGCTAAATCGGGTCACAGAAACGCATAATATCGCGAGTTTTGTGATCATGACATTGATTTTAACATGTTACAGAACTAAAACAACAATGGTCGTGACGTCCCTTCAGAAAAGTTTGGATATATTAATAAATTAAACGAAAACTAGTGTGTCTACCGAGATTTGGCATATACCAAAGTATTCCGTGGGATACGGGCCAAATTATAAACGTGGTGACACAATTTTAGGACGCCGAACATTAATAGATAAACATTATGTTACATGAGTTAATTGAGAAATAAACGAGCGATGTTTGTAGGCATGAGACGCACGAAAAAGCATTCTTTTAACAAAATGAAGCGAGAAAAGTGATGTCTAAGAAGTGGAATGGATACGAAATTTAATTGGGAATTTTACAATATAATAAGACAATCCAGGAAGTGTTAGAAATTAATAATAAACTATTTTTATAAGTTATAAAGCAGAAGACAGTAGAGGCGCTATTGTTTTGTTCGGAAAAAAGCTATAAATGCTTTAGGACAACAATGGGAGAGAGACGAGGGAATAGCTTGGTAGCGAGAGGCAGAATCCGCGTCGCTTGTTGCAAGAATAATTTTAAAAAAATTTGGATTTGTAATTTTTGATGAAGTGTTCTCTTCTGGACTCGTACTAGTGAACTATTATAAACTGTGAGAGGAGTGAATAACTTCGTGGCGAGTTGTACTCCGCGTCACTCGTGATATTATTTTAACACGCGAACTTATAAAATTTCGAGAAGGTGTTGCTCCTTCGGATTTGTATTCGCAAGGTGGCGGAACTGTATACCGTGTGATGTGAACTATTTTAGTGGTAATATATAAAGCTATGCCACGCGCGATCCTAATTTTGAGTTTTGTGAATTTTGAAAGTTTTTCCACTAATGTTTGGAACTGGTGTTACTTCGACCATTGAAAAATCGAAGCGGGTGTCGCCGAACGAGGTGTGCCGAGGTGCAGCAGACTCGAGCGCGTCTTTGCATATCGTCGCCGTGGTCAGTGCCAATTTGGGGGGCACTGGTAATTCGGCGCTAGCAGGCAGCAGTGGAGCAGAGTTCTTACGCATGACGGCGTGAGATCGTGTGTGTGTGGACCTGGTCGCCGCTTGGTTAACAACGCAAGGGAAGTGGAATATTTTTTTTTGTTTTGCAACACTCCAGTGAAGTCAATGACTTTGATTTCTTTGCTCTTGGGAAGAATAAATGGTTTACAAAGCCAAAACTGGAAACATTTTGGGGGGATTGCAATGTAATGGGTGTGGCCACAGTATTGAGCTCATTATTTCGTAATAACATTTGGGTATAATATGTTTATTGATTTTTGTGATTTTTATGATATCGTGTTTTGTTGATGTTGTGTGGTATTGATTCTTTTATGAGGGTATTAATGTTTCTGTTGGTTAAAAGAAAAGAAACAAACGAGATTTTGAGTTCTCGTTTTGATGTTACGTAACCGGTGTTTTTATCACATAGCTAGCTGATCCTGGTCCCTGCATTGGCGTGGCGCTTGTGTTCTGTAGAGAACAAATCACGGCCCGCCCTGATAAATTTATGTAAACAGGAAAACTCCGGATAGTAAAAGGGGGGGCACAGTGGTGTGCATTGTAGATATTACAGGTGATCAGCAAGGAAGTTTTTCGTGATCAACAATAGGAGTTGAGAGGGGAGATTTTCATTACATTAGTGCCCAGTTCGTAGGGCGTTTTAGTAAATAGGAAAGGGGGTTTTTTCGTTGCATTGGCGCCTGTTTAGTGGGCGTGATCGATATCAGTACAAGTGAGAGGGGGGTTCTTCGTTACACATGACACTTGGGTTAGTAAAGTTCTTCACCATATTTCATTTTTTGTAGTTTCATTACGTATAGTAATTAAGAACGATCAGCATTCTTTGTCAATTATGACGGGAAAATATTGTTTCTAAAACGTGTGCGGCAAATGTTTTACAATCAATAATATTTGAAACTAATTGTTGTCGATGCACATTTTATCCTGACTGGTCCTTCTTTACGTGACTTCGATTTCCGGAAGAGAAGACTCGCAGCTGTTTTGTATTTCTTCATGTACCACTGCGGCGTCATGAAAAAAGAAATTCTTGTAATTTATTCTTTAATATTACTTATTTAGAAGGCTACTACAACGCTTAAAAAATCCTAATTTTTTCAGCAAATAATTGTATCGCATTAGTTATGTCAACTTTTAAAGCTCATAATTCATACTGCCATCAGTTCCCATATTATGCATTGGAGAAGCTCACAAAAGATCCCTTATTCATCTTCTACGACGCATTACATAACGTTTTGTTTCTCATTTCAATGGCGAGAACACAGATTCAAATCAGATAATAGTATCATTAAGTACGTTTCGCTAACTTCTAGACATCCGTCTTCTCTACAAACACTATTAGACAACCACAACTAAAACATTTTGTACTCATTATGAAAGCAATGTATTTACGTAACAAAAGACATTTAATGTATGATTTAATCTTTTCAGGTGACGGTGGCAGAAGTACCTGAAAAAAATCAAAGAAATTGCAGGGAAATGTCGCGGAGATCATCCAATATCTGATGGTAAGATTTTCTTCGTCATGTAACCAGCTACCGTATTAGCAGTTATCCCGAGGTTACAATAGTAACATCTGCAGTGCTTCTGACCGCATTGAATCGATGCCTTATTTTACGTGGTGAGACTCAGGCCATGAAGCTTGCACTTCGTCTGACCTCGCAAATTTTCGCCACGCTCCTTTCACCATCTAGCGGAGGAAAAGGGTATTACTTGGGCGAAGAACAGGTGATTTGAATTTATCTCAGAGGCTTCATTTAGGCATGAGGATCTTTTACATGCAAGTAAATCTACTACATGGGACAGCCGGCTTTACTTTCCCTCCAAAGACAGGCGTACGAAGGATGTTTTCGCCCCTAAAAACCCCAGGCTTCGATCGCGTTTGAACCCGCCAACTTGGGTATAACAGTCCAATACGCTAACCGCTTCATCATCGACGCTGAGCTTCGATAACATTTTTCTTTTAGAAAAAAAAAATAGCTGCCATGACTTCTGCCCCAACCCTCGTACATAAACAGAAGTTTCATTCTCTTAGAATTTTGGGGTTGGCACTCGACAGCAAAGTCTTCTAAATATTTACATACTACACGGAGAGAGTCGGGCTCAGTGGTAGGGCACTGGCTTCCTGACCTGAAGGACCGAATCCCAGGCGTAGGCTGGGATTTTTTATCTGGAGCTTTCCCTTCAGGGAGGCTCTGGGGGCGACTCAGCCTCCTTTCCAAGCGAGTGCCAGGATCTTTCCTGGGGGTCAAGGCGGCCGGAGCGCTGTGCTCGCCACAGAACCTCCTTGTGCCGACGGCGACGAAAAGGTGGAGCCCTACCTTCACCTCCCCTTGGGGCCACATCGGCCTGTGTGCATGCACAGAGGATACCTTTACTTGCAACACACGGAGGCCTCACTTTACTGTCCGTGTGCTTGGGCTCCGAAATGGTAACTAAATTTTGCAGGCCAAATGCATTCTCTTTCATACTTAGTTTCTAAGCAAAGTGGGAAAGTTGTTGCATAAGGCACAAATCTCGCATAATAATCAAATTTTTGGACAAAATTGGTAAATTTGGGATGACGTACAGATGTTTGGGGAGATACTATTTTAGAAACATCAGGTTCGTATACAGAAACCGAAACTTCAAAAGTTAATTTTATATTTTTCTTTATGTCTGTTTTGCAGTTCACTAGTACACAAAATTCAGGGATTATTTCGATTGTTACGATACCTATCGCATAATATAAAAATTAATAATTAAAATAATAATAGAAGCATTAGTTAATTAACTCTGTAAAGGTTTTCTGTTAAGATTCTTTATCTTTAGAAAAATCAGGTAACTAACTTGCTCTTCAACGAAAGCAACAAGAAGAAATGCAAAGCAATGAAAAGAACAAGAGAAAGCTTAAGAAAAAGTTTTAGAAAAAATTCAATAATAGTATATTATGCAACTAGTTTACAACGTTAAGCTTTACTGCGTGAGTACATGTTTTGAAAACGAGTGACGTTAGGAGCGAGTTTTCAGATTTGTACGAATGAAACAAACCAACATTATAAACGAGTTGCATACGCAATTTTGTGTAACAGCAGTACAAATTTTATCATAGAATCAAAATTAGTTTTGGGAACAACTTTATTGTGACGGGTATTTGACATCTGTGCGAAAAAAACGGTAATCGGCTATTCCGTTTACCCCTTCAACCCCAAGAATCTCTGGTTGCGACTTGCGGTTGGCTACGTGATGACCTAAGTATACGTGTAATGTACGGCAAAATCTCTACCATAAGATATTTTATGAACGATTATTTGAATCGTAAAAGCTGTTTTTTGTATTCCAGCATTATAAACCTTTTCTGTTGCAAGAAATCGTTCATAATCAGGCGTTTTATGGCACAAATGATGACGTATTAGATTTTAGGGCTCGAATGATTGCGTCATCACACATTCAGCCAATCGCAGCGGGAGAATTAGGGGGAGGTAGAGGTAAACAGAACAGCCGACCACAGTTTTCTTGCACAGATGTCAAATACCCCTGACAACAGGAAAGTTCCTCTCAAATTTAAGTTTCATTCTCTTATAAATTTACAATGCTGTCGTACAAAAAATAGCGTATGCAATTATAATGTTGCTTTATTGCATTCGTACAAATTTGAAAACTAGCTTCTAATTTCGCTCGTTTTCAAAAAAATGTACTCATGCAATAAAGCTTAACATTATAAACTAATTGCATAAACTACTATTTGTAAGGCAAGAATAGAAAAAAATGAAACTGCCATTCTTACGTAATGGTGTCTCTTCTTTTGACAGATGAGCTGAACGGCCTGAAATCATTGACAATTCCTGAGACTGACGAGGGCAAGGTAAGTTCACAAACAGTAACAAAAATAAGTTCGCCTGACCGGAGCGAACATCATGTTCTTTATTTTAAAAATGAAAATACTTTTGTTAGAAATCATAATTCCCCACATTCATTTTATTATCAATAGTTGGCAACCCTGACTTAATCAAATATGTACGTTCCTTTTCTTTCCTTTCGTCAGTCGGTACGTTACACAATGTAGATGAAGTCAATAAATCATTGTTAAAATAGTATCCACCACTCGAGTTCTCTGCTTTTAACCTTTTCAACAACTTTCATAGTTGATCACAACCATAGAGGAGAGATACAACTAGAGTGCGCGTGAGCCTACTGCGCAGGTTTCAACATGAGGTGGTCGTAAGTCACGTGACTTTGGGACACCGGCAGCTCGTGCTGTATGTAGCTTTTCGTGCTATTTTCTGTTTGTGGTGCTACAACGTAATTAGTTTGGGACGTCGTGGATATTTGTTCACTGCTTACGATACAAAATTCCTTTTCTTTTCAAGAAGTGCAATAACAATTTAACTTTGCAAATTGTGTTCCACAGGATGAAACAACTGTTAAATGTCAGTTCACGCCAGTATGCAAGTGTGCCACAAGTAAATGATCCTGAACTGGGCAGTGAGGTACCAACTGACCATATGTACTTGCCATCAGTACACAATTTTGAAACTAGATTGTCTCCCTATGTTGTGTACATTGTAACTCAAACTCCTCCAATATAAGTTACAAAGTTGCAAAAGTCTCTTGCTTGTGTGGACTGTAAGCTAGTTCTTTGCGGACTGATACTGATGAAGGATCATATTGCTTCATTCAGAGGAAAGATGATTATGGACTGAAATACTCTTCTGCAGATGTTATAAAAATCTGCGAAAGAGCAGAGGTAGAAGTAAGAATACTTTAGGGCAGAGATGACATTTTTAAAAAGGCAGCATGTAGTACAATTGTAAATAGATGTCTGAGAGAATTTGTGAATAGTTCTGTTTTTAGAAATTTAACATATATTATTGGTCAAGAGGCCATAATGAATCACAGGATGTATTTAATAAAGGCAATATTGTTTAAATATATTGACATAAGATTAAAACATGTAGGAAGAGAGCACATCCAAATTTACCAAAAAAATAGTATGGATCAGTTAAAAACAAAATAATTTTATTTAGAGGGCATTAATCCTAATGTGTATTTACTGGTGTTAGTAATTTGTATGATTGTAGTTGATTTTTATTAGTAAATTCTTTGAAAAACATGTACTTCAGCTTCCAGGTCAAAGACCCCCATTTCGATCAGGTTTTTGTCCAGTTTTCCCGATCCATTGAGCAAATGCTGAGATGTCCCCTTGTTTTGCTTTTGGATATAAATGGCTTCACTACGCCCACGTTTTCTTGAGATTACTTGCTACTAGTGGTAGGAGTAAAGCCAGTGGCATGTTACTGTTGTTAGTAATACAAAGAAAAAAAATAAACATGCAGTTTGTTTATCAATGCAAATAGGTTTTATATAACTCGGGAGGGAAAATGTCTAATGTTATAGTTAAAATATTGGGAAGAGCTTTTGAAGCTCAAGAAAATGAGTGCAGATAGAACTTTTCCCCCATATATCACATACAGTTTTTACTGTTTTTGACTAAATAAATCAAAATATAAATCAAAGGTAAAAGCCTTTTTCCCCTCTATAAATCCTTGAAATATCATTTTGATAACTTGCTATTATAAATGACACTGATGTGAATCTTCAATAGAAGAATGTCTAACATTGAGTAATAGAAACTTGGATTAATACATCCCATGGAGTTAATTTATTTTACAAATATTTTTTATTTATAGTCCTATGTAATTGTACTCGTAAAACAGGTTTAGTGGAGTATGCGGTTAAAAGTGTGAAGTTGGACAAAAATCGTAATTTTCATGTACTTGAGCAAATAGAGCAGAAAAATTTAAATTCACTTTTCTGCTATAAGCAACATTTTTAGGGTTGATTAATAAATGAAAAAATAACGCTGGAATGAAACATCTTAAGTACGTACAAAAATAAATCATTTAATGCGAGACGGATGTTCTTATAGATGCCACCTAGCTGTCCCAAAGTCACGTGACACAGGCGCGAGAGATGTTGATACCCGGCCGGGCCTTCTGCGCAGCTCGGTGCGCACTCTAGTATATCTCTCCTCTATGATCACAACTTCAAAGGGCTCGCCCCTGAACTACGTTGTAGTAATTGGGTGGTCATGACTAGAGACCGGAAAAATATGTAGTGTGAAACGTCAAAATATGTAATAAGTATGTAAAATCGGATGTATGTTATATTAAAATAATCTAATTATAAAACACTTTTACATAATACGAACTTACATTAATAAGAAATTGCCTATACAAATTTTAGAAACAATGCAAACGTTTTAAAAATCATTTATCATTATCTTTTCCAGTGCTTTCTGGGGTGCATGTTTGAAGAAATGGGACTGGTAAGTATTCATTCATATCACTTGAAAGAAATCGGTGCTCAGTGCTGAAATTCGTAATTCTTGTTTGATTTGTATTGAAAACTCATTATAAATGTGTCAACAAAAATAGCATGCTTAAAAAGTCACAACATTTTGCTGTATAAATATTTCGGTTTCAGGACTATTCCCATTCTCTATGATTGAAATTTCATGTGTAAAAATACAATTTAGATAACGTCGCATTCTATCCTCAGATAGTAATCACTAGGGCTAGGACTTCGATGACCTAAAAACTACATACAAATGTCCTAAAAATAGTGCTTCCATGCCCTAAAAATTGTTCAAAAATGCCCTAAAATGCTTTAAAAATATCCTAAATCAACTTCGTACTTTTTTCGGTTAATTTCTCGGTAGATTTTAAGAACAGGGTTCGGCTCCTATTGACGCGCACGATTCGGTTCCGAACGAGTCACTCGCGGCGCCGCCACAGTGTGCCCGGCCACACGGCCACGTGGCCAACGCACTTTCGTGTGCAATCGTGACGCGTCGCTACCCGTGTCCAAGTTGAGGACGAGGCTCGGGCCTTCGGCCCTCGCGTTAACATAAAACATCCTTGAGTCTGTCCAACGCATAATTACCAACGCATTTTATGCATTTAACATTATGCATGCAACGCATTTTATGCATTTAACCATTGTAATTCTCCATTACACATTCGCACCACACCGCACAATGCACAATGCAAGCAGTGCTCCCTGAGTGATCCGTTCTCGTGGTCCGCGCGAGTGAACCATGCGCAAGTGAACCGTGCGCCGTTGTTTTAGTGAGCCGAACCCTGTCCTTAAAATCAGCCAATTTCTCGATCAGTTTTCGATCATTTTTCAAGTTTGCCCCTTATTTGTGATATGTTTGTTTCTTATTGCAATATTATTCACGTTCACGCGGTATGCTCACTACAATAAAATTTCAACAGATTCCATTCTTGTGACAACAACCGGTGCAGGAAGCAACGTGTTTTTAAAGCTTCTCAATTCGTTTCTTACGTATTGTAATTTCGTTTTTAAATGATTGGTTATTGGTCGTGAAACACAGAGTAAGAGAATTTACGGAATGCTAGAATTCTCTGTTTATCCGGAGGGCACTGCTTTGACTGCAAAAACATGGCTTCAATTTGCTGCAAAGATGGAGGTGCTTCAGTCACTCTATGTAGTACTCGTATATTCTAGCTCGTTGGGCTAACGGCGACGACTGAGTTTGTAACATTTATTCTGAGACACTCTGTACAATACGCCTTCTGCCCGTTCTTCAGCTTCAGCCATTCTATGAAGTATATTCTTCTAGTTCGCTGGGCAAACGGCTTCAGCTGAGTTTGTAACGTTTATTCTGAGACAGCGTGTACAATACGCGTTCTGTTGTTTTTCAGCTGGTCGACGGCAAGTTCAGCCAAGAGAACGCGGTGAAGATCATGAAGGAGAAACTGGAGGAGAAGCCGGACGAGCTGGAGAAGCACATGCAACTCATCGAGAAGTGCAATGACGAAGGTGAGACTCCTTCGCTACAACTTTCTCCATTTCGCGGACCGGCGGAGGTGGCTCAGGGCATCCACTGATGTCACTCCAGAGCCTTTGAGCGGGAGGTCTTAGGGTTCCACTCCCCACCCCGCCCCCGCCAAGCAGATCGGCCACGCCCACACACCACACAGCGCTTGCTCCAGGCAGCGGAGACGCAGCGGCTGAGGTGGCTCAGGGCATCAACTGATGTCGCTGCAGTGCCTCTGACCGGGAGGTCCTAGGGTTACACTCCCCACCCCGCCCCCGCCAAGCAGATCGGCCACGCCCACGCACCACACAGCGCTTGCTCCAGGCAGCGGAGACGCACCGGCTGAGGTGGCTCAGGGCATCGACTGATGTCACTGCAGTCCCTCTGACCGGGAGGTCCTAGGGTTCCACTCCCCGCCCCGCCCCCGCCAAGCAGATCGGCCACGCCCACACACAGCACAGCGCTTGCTCCAGGCAGCGGAGACGCACCGGCTGAGGTGGCTCAGGGCATCTGCTGATGTCACTGCAGTCCCTCTGACCGGGAGGTCCTAGGGTTACACTCCCCACCCCGCCCCCGCCAAGCAGATCGGCCACGCCCACGCACCACACAGCGCTTGCTCCAGGCAGCGGAGGCGCACCGGCTGAGGTGGCTCAGGGCATCAACTGATGTCACTGCAGTGCCTCTGACCGGGAGGTTCTAGGGTTCCACTCCCCACCCCACCCCCGCCAAGCAGATCGGCCACGCCCACACACACAGCGCTTGCTCCAGGCAGCGGAGACGCACCGGCTGAGGTGGCTCAGGGCATCAACTGATGTCACTGCAGTGCCTCTGACCGGGAGGTCCTAGGGTTCCACTCCCCGCCCCGCCCCCGCCAAGCAGATCGGCCACGCCCACACACAGCACAGCGCTTGCTCCAGGCAGCGGAGACGCACCGGCTGAGGTGGCTCAGGGCATCAACTGATGTCACTGCAGCGCCTCTGACCGGGAGGTCCTAGGGTTCCACTCCCCGCCCCGCCCCCGCCATGCAGATCGGCCACGCCCACGCACCACACAGCGCTTGCTCCAGGCAGCGGAGGCGCACCGGCTGAGGTGGCTCAGGGCATCAACTGATGTCACTGCAGCGCCTCTGACCGGGAGGTCCTAGGGTTCCACTCCCCGCCCCGCCCCCGCCATGCAGATCGGCCACGCCCACGCACCACACAGCGCTTGCTCCAGGCAGCGGAGACGCACCGGCGGAGGTGGCTCAGGGCATCAACGGATGTCACTGCAGTGCCTTTGAGCGGGAGGTCCTAGGGTTCCACTCCCCGCCCCGCCCCCGCCATGCAGATCGGCCACGCCCACGCACCACACAGCGCTTGCTCCAGGCAGCGGAGACGCACCGGCGGAGGTGGCTCAGGGCATCAACGGATGTCACTGCAGTGCCTTTGAGCGGGAGGTCTTAGGGTTCCACTCCCCACCCCGCCCCCGCCAAGCAGATCGGCCACGCCCACACACCACACAGCGCTTGCTCCAGGCAGCGGAGACGCACCGGTTGAGGTGGCTCAGGGCATCAACTGATGTCACTGCAGTGCCTCTGACCGGGAGGCCCTAGGTTCGAGTCCCGACGGTGGCAGCATTTTCCTCACCAGAAGAATTCTACCGGCCGGCTGCTCTGATCTGCAGCTTTCCGTGGATTCTCCGATCAACACCAGGCGAATGCCGGAGCAGTACCCTAACAAATAGGCCACGGACCGCACGCGATCTTTCCTTCCTCTTCCTTGTTCTATCCTCACCCCTTATACACATACTTACACTAACATGCACTACATTACAAACCAGGAGACCAGTTCGGAGCTTACAGCTTGTCCCGGCTGCGGCGGTGCCCCGCTGGTGGGAGATACCTGGTTGAGGGAAAACCCCACTAGTCGACGGTAGGTCGGCGCCGGATCTCACCATCCAGAGGGGAAAGATCATAGCCACCTCCCGATGAAAAAACACGCACTACACTTACGGGAGTAATTATCTAAGTTGTTGACGCGCCCGGAATCACGAACATTCAATCAATCAATCAATGAAATATGTACTATTAAAAACTAGAAAAACCTCTTGATTTTGCTGTTAAACTGAAATGTTAACAAAAGCTGTTGTTTCAGTGGCGTCCCATGACAACAAGTGCGAGACCGGCCCCAAGCTGCTCGAGTGCTTCAAGACTTTCGCTCCGGGCGTAAGTGCTCGCTTCTTTCATTAACGAGTTGGGAGGAGTCAACTACAAAGCATAGTTAGAACTAGAGGAGCCCGACAGACGTTGTTCTGCCCTCTTTCTCCTGCTCTCTCCCTTTCTCTCTGTCTCTCTCATCGTCTCTCCCTTTCTCTCCGTCTCTATCTCTTCGTCTCTCGCTCTCCGCCTCTCTCCCTCGTCTCTCTCTCCGTCTCTTCATCTTTCACTCCGCCTCTCTCTCTCTCTTCGTCTCTCGCTCTCCGTCTCTTCATCTTTCACTCCGCCTCTCTCTCTCTCTCTCCGTCTCTGTTCCTGTGTCAGTCTGTCTGCCTCTGCCTCACTCTGATCTCTCATTCACATTGAGTTGCAGTTTCTGCAAGTCTCTGAGTAGGTTAGGTAATATCGAGAAGCGCCGGACCAGCAAAAATGTAATAGAATATTGAAGATCTCATCCTGTACATTACGATATGAAAAAAATTTCTTCGAGGCCCTCAAAATTTTAGTTTTTAATGACCTAGAATACTCCGTTTAGGAGTTATTTAATGATACAGAGTTAAAAAATACTACCGAGTGTAGCGGGTTGCATATGACATGTATAAGTTATCTTTTATTCTACAGCGCCATCTGGCGCCATTTTCTGACATTTTAATAGTTATACTGCTATTCGGGGCGGAGAAGATTCCAACAAAACCGAGATAATTAAAATTGGTCCAGCGGTTCTTGAGTTATAAATGATGAAACTAACACAACTTGGTTTTACATACGTAATTATAGTAATTTAATAAGACATGGAATTTACAAAGAAAGATCACCAACATCATTACTAAATAAAATATTATGGGAGTACATTAACAAAAGAAAGTAAAATAAGGATATATAAAGCAATTGTAGAAAGTACTGTTTTATACGGATAAGAAATTTGAAAATTAAAGAAAAATTTAAAACTAAAATTACTGGACACAGAAATGGTTTTTTTAAGAAAGTTATCCAGAATATCAAAATTAGATAAAATAAAAAACGTAAAAATCAGAGAAAGAATGAATAATGTACATACAATTTTAGAAACTATTCAAAATAAGCAATTACAATGGTTTGGACGTGTTAAAAGAATGAAAGGAAATAGAATCCAAAAAGAATTTTAGAGTGGTTTCATCTGTGATGGACGAAAAGAGTAAGACCTAAACATAGCTGGTTGAGAGAGATTAAGGGACTTTTGAAAGATAAGCATTTAACAGACAAGGAGTATGCAGATCGGGACAAGTGGAAAAATAAAATTAAAATTATATAATGTGTTAGAATTTTTGGGTAACAGAAAGTTGTTTTCTAACAATGTAAAATTGTGAAATAAATAAATGGTATTTTAAATATAAAAGTTATTAGCCACACATGTTTTTGGGAATAATTTTATCCCATCTTCAGTAGTTCTACAGAGAAGAAAATAGGTAAACAGATATAATTAACATAGGAAAATGATATTAGCTAAACAAATAGGAATAGATAAGATAAAAATGAACATTGTAAAATTTGTGTTGGATTGATATATAGAGTGAGTCACGTAACTTTAGCACCTCTGTAATTTTTTGAACTGTTGCAGTAATTGCAATGCAGTTTTCACGAAAGTCCATGGAGGAATGGGGCTAGTTTGTACTTATAGTATTCATTTCCATTTTATCACTTGTATTTTACGAGTTATTAAGGTAACTTTGTTTTTTTAATGGAACTTTACGTATTTTTTAGCATATCATGGCGAACGTAAAAAAAAACATATCCAATAATATACAGAGTGTCCGGGGAGAAAACGTTGAAAATTCGAAAATAAGCTCTTAAGACAATTCTAAGCATATTTTGTCTAACAAACTACGTGGATTTTCCGAATGGTTGAGCCGCAATAAGCACTCAAACTTTGGTTTGAAAAATTGATTTCTAGGCAAAAATTTGCATTATAGAAGCATAGAAACACTCCAGAAACATATAAGTTGTCTATTATTTACAAAAGAAATGAATATTTTCGTTCAGAAAGAAAAATTAAGCGAGAAATAAAAAAGCACCCAATTTACACAACTCAACTGCTTTTTTATTTCTCACTTAATTTTTCTGTCTGAGCAAATTTATTCATTTCTTTTGTAAATAATAAACAATTTACATGTTTCTGGAGTGTTTCTATGCTTCCATAGTGCTAATTTTTGCCTAGAAATGGTATTTTCAAACCAAATTTTGAGTGCTCATTGCGGCCCAACCACTCGGAATATCCACGTAGTTTATTGGACAAAATATGCTTAGAATTGTCTTAAGAGCTTATTTGCGAATTTTCGACGTTTCCTCCCTGGACACCCTGTACATATTGTTATAGATTATTCCCATGCTCTCACGGACTTCCGTGAAAACTGCACTGCAATAATTTCAACCATTCAAACGTCACAGGAGGTGCTACAGTTACGTGACTCACACTATATAATGCACCTAAGTGCTTTACTCATTTCTAATATTGTAACTAATTTGATGTATTTCTGTCCAGTTTGGCATCGTCTTGCCTGGATCCGAATGAGAATGAAACAAAGCAGGAGGACAAAGTTACCGACCATCGACCGACATCTGCTCAACTGCTACGGATCGCATTTCATCGTCGACAATAATGTATTATATAAATCTTTAAGACACAATACGTGTCTCTTCTTCCTTATAAAGTGATGAACTGTATTTCGAGATGATAAATATTTGATTAAGACTGAGAAACCTTATCCTCATATTTTTTATCCCATTTTCACTCCTATTTTCTCCAATTTCAAGGCTAGAATAAATAGTAATAGTAATAATATTTGAAATTTACCCATCTTGTCAAGGTTACAAGTTTTAACAATTACGTGGGAATGTTTCCCGTTTCGCAATTTCCAAATACCGTTACGATTTTGAGACTACTTAAGAGAAGTAAATTACAAATAATATTTGACTGTTGAAAGACGTAATAAGTAATAATAATTTGAGTAAGAACTTGGCTAAACTTCCAGGCAATGCAAAAGACTGGGAAGTGCAAGAAATTGCTTTATTTGGAACAACCGACATTTTGCGCCAAGTATTCTAGAGGCACCGACAGTCTCTAGATCTGCTCCTTATGAAGTTGATTGCACCCGGAGTAGACTTTTTATAACCAACCGACCCATAACATTTCTAATCGTTAATTAGAATAATAATAAAACAACTAGATTTCCATCAGATTTATTATTAATTCTAAAATTAAAAATCATAACTTGGTGGCAGATAAGGGGAGAGGATAGGACAAGGAAGAGGAAGGAAAGATCGCACACGGTTCGTTGCCCGTTTGTTAGGGTACTGCCCCGGCATTCGCCTGGTGTTGATGGAAGAAAACACGGAAAACTACCGATCAGAGCAGCCGACCGTTAGAATTCTACTCCAAACAGTAGCTGAATTCGATCTAGGTTACAAGCTATGGTTCGATTAAAATAAGTTGATGATTGACAGTTGTAGCTTCATACAATATTAATGTATGATTTGGTTACTTTAATAAGTATCTACTACAAGTGTTTATTTTCGTGTCCCGGGAACACGTGCTCAGTGAAACACAACCTGTCAACGTCGCTCCCTTCCATTCGCAACTGTCAATCACCAACTTATTTCAATCGAACCATAGTGTGGAAAATTCTGCGAGTGAGTTATGTAGCCCTAGCGCTTCCCGATCAGAGGCACTGCAGCGACATCAGTTGATGCCCTGAGCCACCTCAGCCGGTGCGTCTCCGCTGCCTGGAGCAAGCGCTGTGTGTGTGTGGGCGTGGCCGATCTGCTTGGCGGGGGCGGGGTGGGGAGTGGAACCCTAGCGCTTCCCGGTCTGAGGCACTGCAGCGACATGAGCTGATGGCCTGAGCCACCTACGGCGGTTGCTACCTGACAATCGAGCGAGCGGTTGCAACCGCCAGCGCTGCCCGCGAGGCCGCGTGCGGTCGGGGAAGCGAAGCGAAGGCGGAGGCGAAAGCAACGGCGCTCATTTGCATGAGATCTCCCTTCCCCCTCCCACTGCATGCACACGGATGTCCCCGCCCCGCGCTCGCCACACCTCCGACCCGCCCCCCCCAACCCCCCGCCCCGACCTCGCCCCGCACTCGCCACACCTCCAACCCGTCCCCCCGCCCCAACCCCCCGACCCCGCCCCGCTCCGTCCCCGTCCCCGCCACGCCCCCGCCACGCCACGCCCCCGTCCCGCCACGCCCCCGCCACGCCACGCCCCCGCCCCGCCACAGGTAATTTGGTTGGGGGTCGCCCCGGTGCGGAGGAGGCACTTTAAAGAATTCGCACTGACCTATGGCCAGTAGGGATGCCAGCTGGAGCATCGCGGCTCGACCCAAGCATTGATTGATTGATTCGTGTTTCCGGGCGCGTCAACTACTTAGATCATTAGTCCCGTACGTGAGGTGCGTGTTTTTTATCGGGAGATGGCGATGATCTTTTCCCCGCTGGATGGCGAGATCCGGCGCCGACCTACCGTCGACTAGCGGGGGTTTTCCCCTCAACCAGGTATCTCCCACCAGCGGGGCACCGCCCCAGCCGGGACAAGCTCTAAGCTCCCGACCGGTCTCCCGGCATGTGTGGTAGTGTAGTGCATGTTAGTGTAAGTGGTGAGGATAGGCCAAGGAAGAGGAAGGAAAGATCACGCGCGGTGTGTGGCCCGTTTGTTAGGGTACTGCTCCGGCATCCGCCTGGTGTTGATCGGAGAAACCACGGAAAACTCCCGATCAGAGCAGCCGTCCGCTAGAATTCTCCTCCAGACAGCGGCTGAATTCGACCTAGCTGACAAGCTAATGTCGAAAATCCTGCCACCGTGGGGTGAAGTCCTAGGACCTCCCGGTCAGAGGGACTGCAGTGGCATCAGTTGCTGCACTGAGCCACCTCCCCCGGTACCGAGCATTGTATGGGTAGGCTACTTGGCTGCGCGCCGACGTGATTCGGTCGTCCCGCTTGCGGGTGGGGTTGTGGTTGAAGGGGACCCTACCACCTGCGGGGCAGGGCCGTGAAGTGGGGTTGTTCAAGACGCGGGGGTGAGGTTAGATCCCTGGAGGACAAGATATCCACCCGGACCTTGTTCACTCAAAGACACAAACTTCGAGATACGTCCCCCCCCCCGCCATCCCATCCCACGCAGTCCCAACCCGTTTAACTGCCGCCGCCTCCATCCCCCCGCGCCCCCCTGTGACCCCCTTCTGCCCCGTGCCATCACGTCGCACCTTGCACAGCCACGCTCCATTCCATCACGTCCCAACCCACCGCATCTCATGCCATCCCATCCCGGCCCGTTTCTTCCCACCGCATGCCATCCCATTCCATTTCATAGGTAGAGGTGGCTCAGGGCATCAACGGATGTCACTGCAGTCCCTCTGACCGGGAGGTCCTAGGACTCCACTCCTCAGGGCGGCAGGATTTTCCACACTAGCTTGTCAGCTAGGTCGAATTCAGGCGCTGCCTGGAGGAGGATTCTAGCGGCCGGCTGCCCTGACGGGACGTTTTCAGTAGTTTCTCTTACCAACACCAGGCAAATGCCAGAGGATTACCCTATCAAATGGAGGACGGACTGCGTGCCATCTTTCCTTCTTCTTTGCCCTATCCTCACCCCTTACACACACACACACTAACATGCACTACACTACCGCGGACGGGAGACCGGTCGGGAGCTTACAGCTTGTCCCGGCTGGGACGGTGCCCCGCTGGTGGGTGATACCTGGTTGAGGTGAAAACCCCGCTAGTCGACGGTAGGTCGGCGCCAGATCTCTCCATCCAGCAGGTGAAGATGACCGCCACATCTCGTGCAAAAACACGAACTACACTTACGGGACCAATGACGGCCGTTTTCGCGCCCGGAATCACTAACAATCAGTCAGTCACTACACTTACGGGACTAACGACCTTAGCAGTTCATACTAATCAAATAATGTCATCCCATTTCATGTCGTTCCGTCCGACCCGTCCTTCCCCGCCACATACCGCACCGCCACGCGCCTCCTCACACCACCCCCGCGCCGCCCCGCCCCGCCCCCGCCTTTGCATCCTCCTCCTCTGCTCGTCCCTCCCCCCTCGAGCCCCCGCGACGCGCTCGCTATAAAAGGCGAGAAGAGGCCACGCCGCCACACAACCCACGCGCGCAGACGCCCTGGACGCCGCTGCCCTCTACCGGCACCCGCACGCAACATGCACGCCGCGCTGCTCGCCCTCGTCGCCGCCGCCGCCGCCCTGCAGGTACGACAAATTGAATTGAATTGAATAGCCTTATTTTATACTGCGATTTTTGTAGGAAGAGCTCTGAAGATAACTCAAATCCCAACTTCGCGATGGAATATGTCACGGCATTTCGCGCCTTTTCTCGGTCTTGCCGGTAGAAGTCGCATGATCGCAAGCACTGCTTCATACGGTCGCGATCGTGCGAAATCTAGCGGAACGACTGAGAAAGACGCGAAATGCCGTGACATATTCCATCGCGAAGATGGGATTTGAGTTATCTCGAGAGCTCTTCCTACAAAAATCGCAGTATACGTGGCGGGACTCGGGCCATCAGGCCCGCTCTTCCGTCTGACCACGCAAATTTCGCTGCGCTCCTTTCACCATCTAGCGGAGAAAGAAGGTAATCCTTGGGCGACGAATCACGCGATTTGAATTTAGCTCAGAGGCGTCATTTAGGCTTGAGGATCTTTTACAGGCAAGTAAATCTACTAACATGGGAGGCCGGTTTTACTTCCCCTCCCAAGGAAGGCGTACGAAGGATTTTTTTTCGCCCCTAAAAATCCACAGTTTTGATTGGGTATAACAGTCCAATACATTCGATCGGCTTTGAACCCGCGAACTTGGGTATAACAGTCCGGTACGCTAACCGTTACACCATCGCCACCAGAAAGGCTGCGCCATTCTCTTTTCTTTTTTTCTTCTTTCTTTTTTTCATTTTACGTTTTCGCGTACAGCGCGACAAGCGCATTATAAGAATGATTGGGAACTGCAACTTGGCGTACTGAGAGTTACATTTATTTTGAACTGCAATTAGTTATGACCCGGTGGCAGTAGTTTAACAACAACAACAATAATAATAATAATAATAATAATAATAATAATAATAATAATAATAATAATAATAATAACAAAAATAATAAAAGAATACAACACAAAACGATGCAATAATCATACAATCTCTAATATTAAGTGTTATAACAATTATTTAAACTTTACTATGATAAATAACAATTATATGTTGATGATACTGAAAATCAATACAAGCTACGTACATATTGGCTAAATTAGATTGAAAAAAGGCATTGATCACATTCACTACACTTCACTGAACTACGCTACACTGTTTTGCTTTGAATTACATTAACCAGCACTTCACTTCACACCCACACTTCACAGCACTTAGTGACTCAGTTAACTTCTATTACTCTCAGCTTGTTCCAACTTATTTCTAAAACTACGTGCACTGCGTTACAAACAGACCGAGGATACTCCCGTTGGAGACTTCCCAATCAATAATTATATGCGATCAAAATGCGAAAATATGTTTAGGTTACAATTACAGGGGGAAAAGTTACAGAAAGTAAGTTTGGGAAATTATGCGTTTCTCTTTAGGGCGGTTTAAATTTTTCTTTTGAGGATCTGGATTTGATTCTTCGGCATTGGTTATAGGTTTTTCCTCGGTTGAATATTGCCTTCTTTTGCACAACTAGCTTACGAATGCTTACGAACGTATGTGTGAGTACGTGGGTTTCAAATGGTTTCCCCATGAAGTTTCTCCGAAACTCAAAACTCTTTCTGTCAAAATGTCATCACGTCAAATGTCAAATCGTCATAAACGCTCAAATCACATTTTCTCAAAAATGGCCTCAGTTTTCTGTATGAAAATTTGAGTTCAGGATATAAAATCTGCATGTAGCACAAAATCTGATAACAAGTTTTTTTCCATAATATTTTTAAAGTCATATTTCAATTCTACGTCAAGAGGACAAAAAATTGAGAAAAATTTGGAACAAATATATTTTAGGCAGTAATAGGCAACAGACGGGAAGCGGGTGGTGCAGAACCAAGAAGATAAGTCATAGAAAAAAATATTTTAAAAAACTAACTAGTACGAGCAAGTCTGCGCCATTCTCTTTCACAAGTACAGTAGTGTTCAATGAAACAGCATCACCTAAAGAAAATGCGCAATCTGTGTTTTCTGTATTTTACAGATCATTCGAATTTTAAACACACATTAGTAGCAATTGGAAATCATATATTTTATGTGGATTATACGATGTTTCCGATTCCATTATCTTATTGCGTTTCTTATTACAAGGGTTTCAAATGATTTCTCAAGAAGCTTTTCGAAAACTCTGAACTTTTTTGTGAAATTAACGCAAAATGGAGCGTTTTCTGAAATGTTACACATTTTCTCAAAACTGGATTCATTTTTCTCGATGAAAATTTGCGAGAAAGTCTTCGCCATTCTCGTGGACAACTGGCTGATAAATTATTGCGTTTGTGAACACGGGCTTTCTCATGAACTTTCTCGGAAACTCAGAACTCTTTCAATGAAAATTAACATTTTTCAAAAACGCTCGAATTACATTTTCTCAAAAATGGATTCAGTTTTCTCTAAGAAAATGTGCCTTCCGGACATAAAATCTGCATGTAAGACAAAATCTGCTTACGAGTTTCTCTATTCCATAATATTCTTAAAGTCATATTTCAATTCTTCAAGGGGACTGAAGAATTGATAAAACGTGGAACAAATATCTTTTAGGCGGTGATAGGCAGAAGATGGGAAGCAGGTGGTGCAGAACCAAGAAGATAACCCATAGAAAAGAGATTAGAAAACTAACTAGTAAGAGAAAGTCTGCGCCATTCTCTTCCACAACTACCTTACGAATTATTGCGTTTCTGAATACACAGGTTTTCTCATGAAGTTTCTCGCAAACTCAGAATTTTTTTGTGAAAATGAACGCAAAATGGCGCGTTTTCTGACATGCTCAAACATTTTCTCAAGAATGGATTCAGTTTTCTCTATGGAAATTTGCATTTAGGTCATAAAATTTATGTATTTGCATTTAGGATAAAATCTGCATACGGTTTCTTCTATTCTGCAATTTTCTTAAAATCCTATTTCAATTCTAGGACATGGAGATGGAAAAATTGAGAAAACGTGAAAAAATAATTTTAGGTTAGGCAGCCAGGTCGGGGAACAAAGCCACAGAAAAGGAATTAGAAACTAAGCCACAGAAAGGAATTAGGAATTAGAACAAATTGTCCCACAGAAAAGGGATTAGAAAACTGACTATTATACTACGAGAAAATTTCAGCTATTGGGTCGCACCACTCATACACAACACACAACGCACATCTAATCATTAATTGATTGGTTGGTTAGTAATTCCGGGAGTGTCATCTGCTAAAGTTATTAGTTCCGTAAGTGTAGAGCATGTTTCTTCCTCAAGAGGTGGCGGTTTCAAACATTTTCGAGGCATTTTTGAAAAAAAACAATTGAACGTGTTAAAGCTTCATATAACGTGTTCCAAAAAATCATACTAACTGTTTCAAATTCTCTACGAGTTTCTTTCGTTCAAACCGATTGAGGAATAACAGTTTTGAAAATTCCTCTGAACTGCTAAGGCACTATTATTTGTCGTTTATATGTCTGTTCATATTATTTTACGAGTATATTCATTAAATTATATTTTTATTTGGCCCGTATATTGAGACAGGCTATTATTACTTTTGTCATATGAATAATAAGGTAAGCTTCGTATGATCATATTGTGTAATCATTAATTTGATAAAAACATCAAAATTATTAAAAATTATTTTCTTAAAATGAATTTCTTCAATAATTTATTTTATTCTAGCAAGAAAATGAGAAAAATAATCCTCGAACCTGTAGCTAAATGAAATGCGAATTAAAGCGAATTATTTATACATTTTACAAAAGTAATAATAGTCTGTTCTCAATATATGGGCCAAATGGAATATAATTTAATGTTAAGGCACTAAACTTGACTATAGACGAACAGACAACCATTAGGCCGTCAATCGAGTTTTTGAAATCGAGGACCCTCAAAACATCGATTGTGACTCAAAAACGTGTTGTAGAAAATAACTCACTATATACAGAAGCCACATTTATACACTTTTTCGTTACCAGAGCCAACAATACAAGTTTTTGTGTCGAAAAATTGCCGATTTCGCGCTTAGAATGACACTACTTCCTTTTAGCTATGTAAGTAGTAGGTATTAAGTCGAGAAACTAAAAATCAAATAAACAAAAAGGCACTTTTGTTTCAAATATTTGTACACATACGCCATCCCGTCATTGCTACAACTAATTTGTTTCTACAACAAACAACACAGCTTAATAGCAAGCTTTTCATTCTGCTTGCTATTGCGATGTAACGGTCCAGTATTACTAAAAACAAGCGTTCTCTCGCATGTGATGCCCCACCTTCTTCCTTATTTTTCCATTTCCATATTAAGCCTGTAAGGTACATTTTTCTTCAAGACATTCTCATATCCTCCATCACTTGTTATATACGTCACCTTGCAATTGATAACAATATAATACAATCTTTTCAAGAGAAACTATTCTTATTTAACTTTATAATCGGGTAAAGAGGTTCACCTGTGTTATTCAGTCGCATAGAATATCAAGTAATTAGTAATTTCTTATAGAGTTGCAGATTCTACAGGCTCTGAACAGGTGAGGTAGAATAGAGAAGCGTCGAACGAACAAAAATGTAATAGAATGGTCAAGAAGATCTCACTCTGTAGATTACGGTGTGAGGAACGTTTCTTTGAAGCTTTTGGCCTCAAACTTTTAGCTTTTAAGGTCCCGGAACACTTTGTTTAGGAGTTATTTCACGGTATAGATTTTAAAATCTTGACGTGCGTAGCGGGTTGCATTTTGCTGAAATATTTAGCTGCGTTTTTTAAACAAATCCTTCATATTTTTACAGTCAAAGAGCAACTCGTCACGTCTCCATGAAATTCTATTTCTTTAGACCTCATTTATAAAGATTGGTTGCGTGTGAGAGCCGCAAAAGGAAGGTCTGCTACTGAAATAATATAGGAGACGATGATTCGAAGTCGCTTATGACGGAAATCCCCTGGTATTTCACCTGCAGAGAGTTGAATGTGAGTCCGGAGAATTTTGGCCTACCTGCCCGTCTGTTTGTCCGTCAATGCGTCCATCCCAATGGAACCAAAATTGTTTATAATGTACATAAATGACCTAATCAAGTATATGATAAAAATTATTTGCGAATGAATGTAAAATTCAGTTACTTGCTAACGACACGTTATTGTATATAATTGGAGAAACCAAAGCAGAAATTGAATTTAAACTGCAGAATGTATTTATTGCAGCACAAGAATGGTTAAGGGTAAATAAATTAATAATGAATGTAGAAAAGATTAAATTTATGATTTTACATAGTGGATGAAACAGAAAAAAGAGAAACAAAAGTATTCACAACTGATTTAAAGGAAATACAACGGGTATACAAAATGAAATATTTGGGAGTAATTACAGATGGTAAATTAAATTTTAAAGATTATATAGAATATATAGTAAAGAACACTGGGAAAAAGATTAATATGTTAAACAGAATTGGGCAATATATAAATGGCTATACAAGATGTTTGATATATAAATCCATAATTGCACCACATTTTGATTACTGTGCAACAATACTAATTGGAGCCCAAAAACGTGAAATTAAAAAACTTCAGATACAACAAAATAGAGCCATGAGGGTAATAATTCAATGCAATAGATACACTCCAATGGTAGACGTGCTAGACACTCTGAAATGTATGTCAATAAAAGAGAGAATTCAGTACAAGACACTAATTTTTATTTTTAAATTAATTAAAAACCAAATAACAGGAGATTTAGTAAGCAAAATCCAAAGAGTGAAAGATAAAACAATAAGGGAAACAAGACAAGCACTAATTTTAGTAAAACTGAACAGGCAAAAAATAGACTATTTGACAATGGAATTGAATTACATAATAAATCACCGTTAGAAATTAAAAAATGTGAGCAAATTAAAGAATTTAAAAGAAAAATTACAAAACACATAAAAGTAGAAAATTCATTTTGTGAATAGTTAATGGAGTATACTTACAGATGTAAGCAATGTGTGTTAATATGTATTTTATGTAAAAATAGCCGAGAAGGCTAAATAATATCTATCTATCAACCTATCTATCTGAGTGATTGACCAATTTAATTTCTACTTCTGTCAAGTACAAAACTTCAACGTCGGCTGTAACTTCAATTGCAAACAACTCCCCTGTCAAGGTCCTTCAAGTTTGTTTGACCAATATCTTTATCTCGGGACACACTTTATAAATGGCATTGATAAGGCTCGCCTAAGTAATATTGAACATTTCCTCTATACTTGAGTTTTTATTTCTTGGCGCGTGGGGCATGTCTTCAAGATGGAATATCTCACTGTTTTTTTGCGTCGTTCTCGATAGTGCCGCAAGGAGTCGCATGATCGCGACTGTATTGACCAGTGCTGGCGATCATGCTACTACTAGCGGCACGACCGAGAAAGACGCGAAATACCGTGAGATCGTCTATCTACAGCCGCTATTAGCACTCAAACGTTGGTGTGAAAAATTTATTTCTAGGCAAAAATTTGCATTATAGAAGCATAGAAACACTCCAGAAACATATAAATTGTTTATTTACAAAAGAAATTAATATTTTTGTTCAGAAAGAAAAATTAAGCGAAAAATAAGGAAGCATCCAATTTACACAATTTGACTGCTTTTATATTTCTCGCTTAATTTTTCTGTCTAAGCATATATATATTCATTTCTTTTGTAAATAATAAACAATTTATATGTTTCTGGAGTGTTTATATGCTTCCATAATGCAAATCTTTGCCTAGAAATGGTTTCTTCAATCCAAATTTTGCGGCTCAACCATTGCAAATTTGCAAATTTCATTGCGGCTCAACCATTCGGAATATCCACGTAGATTATTAGACAAAATATGCTTAGAATTGTCTTAAGAGCTTATTTTCGAAGTTTCGACGTTTCCTCCCCGGACACTCTGTATATCATTAAGGCAGATTAGCGTGTGTTGTACCTGAACCAGAGGTTCTTCAGGAAATATCACATCCGCATTCACTGCACACATCCTGCTGTCAAAGTAGCTTCTTCGCTACTTTGCAGAGTTGCCAGATGATTAAATGTACATCCCAGTAGCAACCTTCAAAAATCATAGTACTTTCACTAAAATTGTTGGTACCAATGAGAACTGATTTAAATTCTGAAACTGTTCATATTTTAACTCTATTATGTTTGTAATGTGCACATGAAGTTCGTTAAACGTAATCGATTTTTTATCTCGATAAACTAAACGGTCGACTAAGGCGTTCAGTCCTTTCCTACCCTAGCATCTGCTAGAAAAAGACCATCTTATGTCACCCATAGTACTTTTACCGCAGTGTTTTCAGCAATATCATAGTTATTTTTAATACTTGTGTTGGTTTTAAATCATTGAATAAAATATTATTAACGAATCTTAAAACGTATCGCAGACTTAAAATCCTGGTATTTAAAGAATGGCTTCGTCCTAGTACATGATACCTTCACTAAAATCCTGGTAAAATACCAGGATCCTTGTACGTCTGGCAACACTGGTTTGCGGGCACTGTTCAGAGCGACGGGCGCGAGGTTATGAAGTAAGGGTTGTACAAATTGCTCTGGGGAGGTGGTACGACCGTTGATTGTTTAATTATTCCATGTTACCGAACGTGCCAACTGCTAAGGTCATTATTCCCGTAAGTATAGCGCGTGTTTTATCGCGGGAGACGGGGGTGATCTTCCCTCGCTGGATGGCGAGATCCGGCACCGACCTACCGTCCACTTGCGCGTTTCCCTCAACCAGGTATCTCCCACCAGCGGGGCACCGACCCAGCCGGGACAAGCTCTGAGCTCCCGACCGGTCTCCCGGCATGTGTGGTAGTGTAGTGCATGTTAGTGTAAGTGTGTGTGTAAGGGGTGAGGATAGGACAAGGAAGTGGAAGGAAAGATCGCGCGCGGTCCATGGCCCGTTTGTTGCGGTACTGCTCCGGCGTTCGCCTGGTGTTGATCGGAGAAACCACGGAAAACTTCCAATCAGAGCAGACGGCCGCTAGAATTCACCTCCAGACAACGGCTGAATTCGACCTAACCGTCTAGCTAGTGTCGAAAATCCGGTAGGTCACTGGATACCTGGCTATTGGAGAAGCCAGTTGACAGTTATTTCCCCAAATTTTGCTATATTACTTCCCATTTCATCTATTAACCCGGCAGTGGGTACGTTGGGTCTGTCAGACTCAATGACATCTTTGAATATGTCTATCAAGTGAAGGAAATTAGTTTAAAACTTATCCACCAGTCCACCTTCCAATTGAATCTTTTTGAACTGATGTCGATCATTAGTTTGCGTTTATCACAAAAATGCAGTGTGCTATTCCTGCTCAAAGTTATTGATGGGTCCGAGAGACGCGACGTTCCCGCACACGTGACATTTCTAAAACATGGCCAGCTCATCTAAGTTATTTTAATGCATTAAATACGAAAGATATTGAATTAATAAACACAAACTTAGAAAATGATTGTTTATGAAGTGATGATGAAGTTGCTAGTTCAGAAGCTGACAAGAAATTTCTAGTTCAGAATGCTGATTTTGAACACAAAATTGAATAAGCTGAAGCTGAGAATCAGGAAATAGTACCTGAACCTTTTATAAGTAATATATTTATTTATTTGCTGCCAAATGTTCATAAATAAAATCGATATTTTAAGGTTAAGAAATGCAAATTATTTTAAATTTTTGTAGGCCACAAAACACTTACTCGGAAAGGTTTAAAAAACGAACAAAATGGCCGAAAAACTTATTGTAGAAAACGCTTTCATAAAATATATTATAAAATATTAAATTACACATTATAATAAAAAAAATACTTCAATTACGTTTGTTTAAGACATGTAGACATATTTTGTTAATATTGCAGTTATTAATTAATGCTACATTTTCTTTTCTTTGTTCAATCTTCGTTCACTTTCAATTTTATTTTTTGTTCACTAGTGTGACACTTTTAATAAATTGGGGTATAGTTTGTGCTTTATATTGGATCTATAAACTATTTGCTCCGTTTACTTCCTAATAAAATATTTTCATAATTAATTAGTGCTTTAAATAGCATATAATAAGTCAGATCCAACGTTCCCACTGGTCGTGAGGATTTTTCTCGTTCCCACCAATGGGTTAAAGCAAAGAAAGTATCCATTAACATGAAATAAATCAGCCGAATTTGAAATTGTCTATTGCGAGTACAAGTCAATACTTCGATCTTCGAAAGAATCTTGATTTCGTAAGCGCGTTTACTTAAATGAGCGATAAGTGTTCAGGTTAGGAACAAAAATTGTGGTCTGTTACAAGCGGGTAAGAATGAAATAATAAATGTAAGAGGTTTTACTAGAGGAGAGATGTAGTGCATGAAAATGTGTGTAAGTAGGGGTTAGGAAGGGATCAGGAAGAGAAAAGAAAGATCGCGCGCGGTCGATAGCCCATTGTTTAGAACACTGCTCCGGGATTCGACTGAAACCACGGAAAACTTCCGATGAGAGCGGCCGGCCGCTAGAATCTCCTCCAGACAGCGACTGAATTCGACCTAGCCATGTAGCCGACCAATCGACCAATCCTGCCGCCGTCGGAACACGAGCCCTAAAGGCTACTCTACAATAGCCCGCGAACGGGAACGGCAACGCGAAGGCGAGGACGGGAACGGGAACGGCAACGCGAAGGCGAGGACGGGAACGGGAACGCGAGGGACGTGCGCTTCACAATAAACGCCAACGGGAAGAGGAATAGCGCTGTGAACCTGTAGCGGCTAGAGTCCCTAGATACAGAGAGTAGCGCATTCCATTGTTCCACCGTTCCCGATATTTTATATCCAGTTGTCAGGAAAATTGGAACTCTGTGTTATTCTGTATGTTGAGAACAAGGAATCTATCCCAAACCAATATTAATAATCCTAAACATCTCCTAAACGTCACCAATCGTTATCACTTCTGTTGGACTTCTGAATTCTGCTTGATGGGGCTATCGGGTGGGAGGATATTAAATGGCGGTGGTTGCGCTACTCTCTGTATCTAGGGACTCTAGTAGCGGCAAACACGAATACTTAAGTCGCCGAAACCAAAGCACTTCTAGCTGCGCTACTCTGTTCACTCTTTGCTATGCCATCTGGCAGTTTTTGCGTGTGGTAGTGTGAATAATGAATAATTTAACGAAAGAATATTAATTTAAAAAAATAATTCATCAGACTGAAAAAATGCAAAAACTACCAAGAACTTATGGAAAATGCAACTAAAGAAAATTTAATCAATAAACAAAAAACTCCAATGTACTTAAACGAAACAAATAATTATTTTGTGGGAAATTTTAATTCTATGTATTAATATGAATAGAAAACGAAAAATACTGAAATCACTAAAAATAAACCAATTCAACAACGACTAACTAAATCCTCCTCAAACCCTAACCTCGCAAATCCACGCTGTAACCTCAACACCGCTCCAGACCAGTTTCGCGCGCAGGCCGCGCGCTCGATCAGCTGGAGAGCTTCGCCTCCATTTGCTGTGCTCTCATTGGTCGAGAGGCTTCTCGTTCCCGGGCCGAGATAAATGTTGACCGTCTTTCGCGTTCCCGTCATGTGGTGAACGCCTGCCTGAGATGTTCGCCATTCAACTTTCTTTACGTTCGCGTTCGCGTTGCCGTTCTCGTTCGCGGGCTGTTGTGGAGCAGCCTTAAGGCTCGCTCTGGATTTGAAGGGAAACGAGAGGGGGCCAGGGGAAGGGTCGTGTGTCTGTTGGGGCGCAGAACTTCCCAGACGGGCAAGTACTAGTCCAGGCAAATGAATATATTTGTTCAGAAAGAAAAATTAAGCGAGAAAAAAAAGCACCCAATTTATACAATTCGACTGCTTTTTTTTTATTTCTCGCTTAATTTTTCTGTCTGAGCAAATATACTAATTCCTTTTGTAAATAATAAACAATTTACATGTTTCTGGAGTGTTTCGATGCTTCCATAATGCAAAAATTTGCCTAGAAATCATTTTTTCAAACCAACTTTTGAGTGCTCATTGCGGCCCAACCATTCGGAATATCCACGTAGTTTATTAGACAAAATATGCTTAGAATTGTCTTAAGAGCTTATTTTCGAAGTTTCGACGTTTCCTCCCCGGACAGCATGTATATTACTTATCGTCGTCTTTCCTGCTCGCGAACAACGTCATAATGAGTGTTTACGAGGCAAAGCTCAATCTACGCGAGATTTCAGAGATACCGCCAGGCTCTATTGTGACTGCACAAAGACGAAGGTAGCGTTTCGAAAGGGTTTTCCTTGTCTCGAGGCGCACTCTCTCAGCGCACACAAGTGCCATTATGCAAGGGGCATCCGCCATTTCCTGCACTGCGAAGTTCGCACGCGGTATCCCTGCAACCGTTAAAATGTACCTGAGATACACGGTAGAATATTTGCATACAATAAACAGGTTTCAGTGGCCGATCAAGAAACATCTGACGACTGAATAGTGATTCCGAACGCGTCAACTCCTAAGGTCGTTAGTCCCATAAGTGTAGTGTGTGTGTTTTCATCGGGAGGTGATGTATCCCCGCTGGATGGCGAGATCTGGTGCCGACCTACCGTTCACTATCGGGATTTTCCCCTCAACCAGGTATCTCCCACCAGCGGGGCACCGCCCCAGCCGGGACAAGCTGTAAGCTCCCGACCGATTACCCGGCATGTGTGGTAGTGTAGTGCATGTTAGTGTAAATGTGTGTGTGTAAGAGGAGAGGATAGGACAAGGAAGAGGAAGGAAAGATAGCGCGCGGTCCGTGGCCCGTTTGTTAGGGTACTGTTCCGGTATTCGCCTGGTGTTGACCGGAGAAACCACGGAAAACTCCCGATCAGAGCAGCCGGCCGCTAGAATTCTCCTCCAGACAGCGACTGAATTCGACCTAGCTGGCAAAGTAGTGACGAAAATTCTGCCATCGTGGGGAGCGTAACCCTAGAACGTCCAGGTCAAAGGCACTGCACCGACATCCGTAGATGCCCTGAGCCACCTCAGCCGGTGTGCATGCCGGGAGCTTAGAGCTTGTTCCGGCGGCGGCGGTGCTCCGCGGGGGAGATACTTTGAGGGGGGAATCGCAAGCCGGTGTGTAGGTCGGCGCCGGATCACGCCATCTAGCAGAGGAGCAACTCCACCTTCCATGACAAAACATTCACTACACTAAGGGAACTACACTGCGATTTTTCTTTGTCCCTCAAGGCCACTCAAATCCCATCTTCCAATGGAATATAGCACGGTATTTCGCATCTTTCTCAGTCGTTCCGCTAGATTTCGCATGATCGCGATCGTATCATGCGACTTCTACCAGCAAGACCGAGAAAGACGCGAAATGCCGTTACATATTCCATCGCGAAGATGGGATTTGAGTTGCCTTGAGGGATAAAATTAGAGAAATCGCAGTATAATCATCATTAGAGTTGACATGCCGAGCGTAATGGCAGTTAAACATTGCTTCGAGTGGTGGGCTAGGACAGCTGCTAAGGGCGAATGGAATACACGATTGTTTTTAATTCTCTCGCAGAAGCTCTGAAAAACGGGGCAAATTTCGACTGTTAGAGTTTTTATACGAATGAATCAGTGATCATTGAATAGATTTTAAAGTTTTACCTATACTGGGCGCGGGGAAAAGCTGTTTTTTTATTTATTTTGCTTAATAGACCCCGGGGCACTGTACAACGCAACATTTTAGCGGGAAGCAGCTGTAACTTCTTTGAAAATTAATGCTCGTTGCCAACTTTCTCGAGTTTAAATCCGATTTTCACGGCACTGATAATACACACGCACTTATGCTTGCTTCTATATGCTGACAAGACGACGGCTAGGAAATCATCGTTGTGGAGCTTTCAATTTTGTAATAATGATCGGTCGCATGTAAGCGGAACTCAGCTTCTTTTAAGAAATTCTCGATACCGTTGCCCAGTGTCGAGGAGCTGCTGCACTCTTGCGGTCATGTTTGAAAGCATCTGACAGTTGACAGTCTGGCGCCAGAGAACGTGTCTCCCAAAGCACATTTTTGAAAGAAATGACTCTGCTCTTTTGTTGGAAATTATCCCACGCAATTTGGGGGAAAATATTCTATCTCAGAGGCGCCACCTTTAAAATGTATTTTCTGTGCCGCTAATTCGTGCCGAAGATTGTTATAAATAATTGAAAATCTCGAACGGCGCCGAATTTGAACCAATTTTGGCCGCGTGTGCCAACACCCAGAAACATCAATCAATTTCCAGAATCAACCAAGAAATACCTCCATCTGAAATAATTTTCGTGTTATTTCATTTGCCAGGTGACAGTGGCAGGAGATCCTGCCAAAATGAAGGAAATCATGGATAAATGCAGCGGTCAAAATGCTATTTCCCCAGGTAAACAAATTTTAATTTTTTCTTGATTGTTTCTTTTTTCGTAAATATTTGTACAGTAAAACTTGCTCCATGCGGAACTTCATGTAGTAATATGGAAATGTGTACACAATGTGTACACAATGTGTACACATTGTGAACACAAAACTACAAACATGGCAAACCTAAATTCTACAGTATTATATTATACATTATATATAAGCTTTATTGTGTCACATTTTAAAACTGAAATCGAGTAAATTACTCGAAGTTCAAAGATTTCAAACTTTTGTAGCACACGTTTTGAGATATTTTGACATATATGATTTTTCAAAACTTCTTACACCGTTTTTTCTCTGTCAGTGCCATTCCTTTGCGCATTTTGGAGGGGTGATATTGAGTTTGGAGTAAGCGATTTACATTGATCTGTTGTTACTCATTTGTCAATGTGATAAACAGTGAAAGGTAAACAATGTAATTTGAATTATTAACACATTATTACATGGTTCATTCTCAACAAACTGATGAATAAACTCTTAAACAATTTATTTTCTAAATGTTTACCCTGTTATAGATACATTTATATCAGTCCTTTTCCCAGAATTCAGTCTCAATACTTGAATATTATTTAGGAAATGTAAATTATATAAATTCAAAATCTTAAAAAAATATTTACGAACAAGGAAAATAAACAATTTTGAAAATAACAGATGTAATCACACCGTAGCTTTCAAGCACATAACGTAATTAGTAATAACATCAAACGCAAAACATTTTATTCACGAAAGTTGTGGTGAAATGACGTAGACAGCTTGCATTCCAACCCCTCCATGTCAATTTTATTCGAAAGTATCATTCAAAGCCAGTGCTTTTAGAAGAGAAGTCCTTCTGACAATCTTACTATTTCCTTGCGTATTTATTTACGAATCTGTAGTTTGCAGTAAATATAGTTTAGTCAATGTAATACTGATATTTATAATTACAACACGTCGTAGAAATCACATTAGTGAGGTGTAAGTATCAGGAGCTCACTACAAGAAATCCACAAATAATACATATACGTTACTTTACAACACATTGCCAGATGACATTAAACAATTAAAATCGATACACACGTTTAAGTGCCAAGTAAATGATTTTTTGTAGCCTTGCCTCTCAAGCCCCTATGGCCACGATGGAATATCACACAGTATTTCGCGCCTTTCTCAGTGGTGCCGCTAGACGTCGTATGATCGCAAGCACTGCTTGATACGGTCGCCATCATGCGATATCTAGCGACACGGCTGAGAGAGACGCGAAATACGATGACATTCCATGGTGAAAAAGGGGTCTCGAGAGGCAAACTTAGAAAAATTGCAGTATACTATCGCAGTAAAAATCGCACAATACTATCAAAAAGAAAAATAATATTTATTTTAAAATAACAGATTGCATTGTTAACATTTGTACAGTATAATTTTAAGAAGACTTAATATGCCTATAACAAGTAATGTAGGAACTTCAGTTTCTGGGTCAATGACCACATTTTTCTTGCACATTTTTTTTGTCCAGTATACTTGATCCATTGAGAAAATGTAAAAGATTGCCCCATGTACAGCTTCTGGAGATAAAGCTTCGCTGGGCACTCTTTTTGTTGGCCTCTCCGTTAGTTGTAGAAGTAGAGCCAGGGATGTGGGTTACCATTGTGTTAGCGGTTCTAAAAAATCAAATCTATTTCATTTACGGATGCAAATAAGTTTTCTATTAGTCGGGAGCGAAAATTTCTATTTTTTCAAAAGTTGCTTAACCATGCTTGTTCATCATTGAATAATAGTACAAACAGTTCACCAACAGTACAATCAGGGTTGGGCAGTATTTAAATACTTGTATTTGAAATACGTATTTTAAATACATTTTGTATTTAAAAAACTGTATTTTTGAGATTTTACTTTCCCGAATACGTACGTAAATACGGAGTAATATACGTAGTATAAAGAAAGTTATGTAGTGCTGCGGAAAATCGATTTCGAGGTTTTAATGGAAATACACGTTTTGGGGTTCCCTGATACCGAAAAAGTTTTTTTTTTTTTTTCAAAACGTCCGTCCTTCCGTCCGTCTGTTCGTCCGTCCGTCCGTCAGTCTGTGAAAAACACTAGCTCGTAAACCATACGCGCGATTTCTTCCAAAATGGATATTCTCCGGTCGATCTGCGTCCACTCGAGACGCCGCGATTTTGAACAACTTTCTTCCAAATTTGGGGGTACTTTACCTGAAGCCCTCCGGAAGTTGTCGAACACCTCAAGACAAGCACCACTAGGGCATGAAGGGGCAATGCTAACCTCTGGTGTGACTTCGCCTGTGGCTTTGTGTTGCAGACGAAATGGAGGCCTTGAAGTCCCTGACTATTCCGAGTAGCGACTCTGGCAAGGTGAGTCACATCCCACAATAGCACATTGTGCAACTAGTTTATGATATTATGGAATGATTCTTGAGAGTAGGTCATTAAACAAAACCATTTTTAACCTGCCAACGTTTCGGCTTTTATTCAGCCTTCATCAGGGCTACAAACAGACGGATTTTTTAATATAAATACACATTACGTACAAGGATTGCTTACACTAATATCTACTAGAGTATTTCACAATTTTGACTGATATATGAAAATTGTCATATCTGCGAGTATTCTGATACATTATATGAAAATTGTCATATCTGCGAGTATTCTGACTGATATATGAAAATTGTCATATCTTATTCATATCTGCGAGTATTTTAGGTGACGAGAAAAAAAATCATAAGAATTTTAACTTGATAAACGAGCAATGCGAGAACTATCGAATGTCATGAATACTCAAAAGAACCGAGAAATGGTATGTAATAACACAATTTTTATAATCAGTCAAAATTGTGAAATACTCTAGTAGATATTAGTGTAAGCAATCCTTGTACGTAATGTGTATTTATATAAAAAAATTCGTCTGTTTGTAGCCCTGATTAAGGCTGAATAAAAGCCGAAACATTGGCACGTTAAAAAAATGGGTTTGTTTAATGACCTACTCTCAAGAATCATTCCATAACATTATTAATAGAGGTCAAGAAATCAAGCACGTCTAGTTTATAATGTAAAGTTTTATTGCGTGAGTACGTGTTTTGAAAACGAGCGACGTTAGGAGCGAAAGCAAGATAAAAGAATTGCATACGTTACTTTTTGTGCAATATACCGCATTTATCAACTTCGATTTTCGCATCAATATGCGCACAATTTCATTACGGAAGAGGGAGGAGAAAGCCGGTCATTTTGTGTATTCGTGACATTCGACAGTTCTCGCATTGCTCGTTTATCAAGTTAAAATTCTTACGACTTTTTTCTCGTCATCTAAAATACTCGCAGATATGACTGGTTTAATCACCCGCGAGGCCTCTTTTATTAATTTTTCTTATATTTTCAAGACCTTCTTTAGCGCGTGGTGTGTGAAAGAACTTTAACCCATTTCTGATTGCAATTTATTTAAATCGAACCTTAACTAAACATGGCATTGTTAATCAATATCAAGATAATTCTGTACACTGTAAAAAAGGTCTAAACTTTAAGTATATATACTCGAATCCAGTTACGAGTAGTCTGAGACAAGTTCTGGGCCAATATTGGGACATTTGTACATTTTCTATTACGTAATTATGATTTTGAAGTCTAAAACAAAAATTTACTGTCTAGTAGACATTAATGTCCGAAAAATGTTTGCTTACGGTTGAAATGAAATATTTTTCATTGTATTTATTAATACTTACAAGTTAGAAAAAAATATCAAACCGACAATACCATACTATAATCATATGATAATGTATGTACGTATGTATTGTACGTGGCGCGACAGCCCGTGAACAGGCTTAAACCTACCGGCGACGTCCCTGCCTCGCGGCCATGGGTTAAGAGGGTACGTGTGGTTAGCACGTAGACACCCCATGCCGTATTCCGACCTTCTCAACCTCAGAAGTGAAATTTCTCATCGTCACACAGCAACATCTACTGGGACATTGCAAGGAGAACGCACACTATAGTCTTGCCTCGACCGGGAATCGAACCCGGGGCCTCGTAGTGGAAAGCGAGCGCGCTGGCCAAGAGCTAGACGCGAGGCTAATCATACGATAATACTTCAAATAATAGACCATTTTGAAAAGGACTGTGTGAAAAGGAATGTGTCTTGGAAATGGCGATTGAAATGTGTTTTTTTACTCAATTTGCTCGTATACAATTAAATGGACTGTAGCAGGAAATCCTGCTATCCACGTTAATTTAAAAGCGTAAGTCATCGCTGTTATAATCTTTATTTTGCAAAGTGACACACGTTTCAAACTACTGCGTTCTTATACACTCCCTCATTTTTTTCAAAACATTCATTCTTACAAATTGAAAGACTCGCTGACTTCGCTTAGCTAACTATAATTCCATAAGACGCTCGCTCGCGTCAGACCAAGAGTTTCTTGAAGAAGGTTTTGACACAACAAAGAGAGCAAGTTTGCTTTAGTTGAAAGCTCAAATTATTTTCTAAATGAAAACCCTTAGTGTTTTAAATCTAAAGATATGCATTCAAGAAGAAAAGTTTATTGAGATAAGCACATACTTTGACTTTTCATTCATGCACAAATTATCAAGTTTTTTTACATAAAATGTATATTTCTGTCCACAGTGCTTCGTTGGCTGTTTGTTCGAGGAAGTTGGAATGGTAAGTTCCAAACAATTCTGACAGCACACACATTAACATGCTAATGCTAGTTTTGGAATGAGGACTGGTGGCAGTCCCGGCTTATCCTAGTAGCACTTGTAGCACGTGCTACAGGCCACGCTTTTTGGGAAAAAAGTCTCACTATAAAGAAGATAAAACGTTTTGTCGTTATTAAATTTGTGAACTTACTGTAAGAAAGACTGAGACAAAACTATATATAAATAAATAATGTTAAAGTTACACATTATATCGTAAGACATATTGTTTTAGTTTTAAAATACAACCGTTTCAAATTTATTAATTTGTTTGGATAATTTGTTAGTGCAAAAATTAAAATCAGAAAAGAATCAGCTAATCGTAATTAACGTGGAAATCTTTATTTGGGTAGTCAAGGTTTATCCCTACGATTTTAATTACGATACCCACTTTATCACTCTAACTCTTAATTCAATCACGTACAAATTGTAAAATAGTTGAAATAATTCATGTTTTAAAATAAGTAACAGTTTTGTAACCTTATTACATTATTCGCATTTTAAAAAAATGAAAATATTTAAGTAATTATAATACATATGTAATATAATTTATTACGTACTTGGCAGAATTTATTACTCCAATGGCTTAAAAAATGAGAAAAATTAATACCACGGGCCCCGCACGATAAAAGTGCTACAGGCTCCGCGTGTCGTTAAATCGGTCCTGACTGGGGGTTCATATCCCTGGCCATATATCTATTACACCATTTCTCTATCACCCACAACACTGGCTGAGATAGCTCAGGAGAACAGATGTCGACACTGTGGAATCTCTCACCCAGAGATGCTAGGGTTCGAGTACAGACTGTGACAGGATTTTCGCCATTAGCTACATAGCTAGATCGATTTCATTCGTTGCCAGGAGAAGAATTCTAGCGACCGACTGCGTTGGTCGGTAGTTTTCCGTGGTTTCTCCCAGCAACACCAGGCGAATGTCAAGCCAGAACCCTAAAAAGAAAACAAGGACCTGGCGCGATCTTTCCTTCCTCTTCCTTGTTCTATACTCACCCCTTACACACACTTACACTAACATGCACTACACTACCACACATGCCGGGAGACCGGTCGGGAGCTAAGAGCTTGGAGCTTAGAGCCAGGGGCGGTGCCCAGTTGGTGGGAGATACCTGTACGGGGAAACCAACGAGGAAGAACCAACGCCATCCCCAGCGTATAGTATGTGTTAATTATATAACTTTAAGTGTACATAGCCGAAGCGTCGGCCTATCCGTAGTAGGAAGATCGGTAGCCCCTATGCCAGTCTGGACTACTACTTAACAAAATCGTTTAGAAGAACTGGTGCTTTATAACAAGTCTTTATGCGAACAGAAAATTTAGGAAAGACAGTGATAATGTTGAGATGTATCCCTTTGGATACATAGACAATGAAAAGTTAACTCGTAAGAACTTAACATAAGATTTAAAACTACTATTGCCATGTAATTACAACAACTTTTAGAAGAAAGTGATAATTTTCGATATTCAGATGTAGCCTTTAGGAAACATCAATATACAATGAAAATTTTATTTATAAGAACTTAACATAACATTTAAAATTACTGTTTACAACTACAACATCGCAATACTGATGAGCCGATGTTATGCATCATAATTGATCGCATATACGTTTTCAGTCTACGTAATACCGAGAAACTTCGTTCATTTCAGAAATTTGACGTTTACGGAAAATTACTTTCACCCCCAATTCCAAGTGGGTAAAATTCCCACTCGGAATGTTTGTGTGGGAGTAGCTACCCACCGTACCCACATTATCCGTCGGCTCTTCTGCTGCCACCCCCCACCTCAGCATAAAACGGTTTCCCGCGGGGCAAAGACAGGGAGAGATAGCTCAGTCATGATGTCACTCTGACCGGGAGGTCTTAGGTTCAAGTCCCGACGGTGGCAAGATTATCGACACTAGAGAGTGAGCTAGGTCGATTTCAGTCGCTGTCTGGAGGAGAATTCTAGCGGCCGGCTGCTCTGATCAGTAGTTTTCCGTGGTTTCTCCAATCAACACCAGGCGAATGCCGGAGCAGTACCCTAACAAACGGGCCACGAACCGCGCGCGATCTTTCCTTCCTCTTCCTTGTCCTACCCTTACCCCTTACACACACAAACTCATGTTAACATGCACAACACTACCACACATGCCGGGAGACAGGTCGGGAGCTTACAACTTGTCCCGGCTGGGGCGGTGCCCCGCTGGTAGGAGATACCTGGTTGGGGGAAAAGCGCGCTAGTCGACGGTAGGTCGGCGACGGATCTCGCCATCCAGCGGGGATATATCATCGTCACCTCCCGAGAGAAAAACACGCACTACACTTACTGGACTAATGACCTACGTAGTTGACGCGCCCGGAAACACGAATCAATGAATCAAACAAGCAAAAACTGCCCGATCTGCCCCCGTCGCGACAGGGCGAGGGGCGTGGCTAAGGGCTGTGGTGTGGTGCGCAGCTGAGCGGCGGCAGCTTCAACCGCGCCAACACGGAGGCGCTGGCGAGGGCCAAGCTGCAGGAGAAGCCCGAGGAGTTGGACAAGTACATGCAGCTCATCGGGACGTGCAGCGACCAAGGTCAGCGCACACACCCTTTTTTTCCTTTCTTTTCTTTTCTTAGCTCATCGAGACGTGCAGCGACCAAGGTCAGCGCACGCACCCTTTTTTCTTTTCTTTTCTTAGCTCATCGAGACGTGCAGCGACCAAGGTCAGCGCACGCACCCTTTTTTCTTTTCTTTTCTTAGCTCATCGAGACGTGCAGCGACCAAGGTCAGCGCACGCACCCTTTTTTCTTTTCTTTTCTTTTCTTAGCTCATCGAGACGTGCAGCGACCAAGGTCAGCGCACGCACCCTTTTTTCTTTTCTTTTCTTTTCTTAGCTCATCGAGACGTGCAGCGACCAAGGTCAGCGCACGCACCCTTTTTTCTTTTCTTTTCTTTTCTTAGCTCATCGAGACGTGCAGCGACCAAGGTCAGCGCACGCACCCTTTTTTCTTTTCTTTTCTTTTCTTAGCTCATCGAGACGTGCAGCGACCAAGGTCAGCGCACACACCTTTTTTCTTTTCTTAGCTCATCGAGACGTGCAGCGACCAAGGTCAGCGCACACACTTTTTTTCTTTTCTTTTCTTAGCTCATCGAGACGTGCAGCGACCAAGGTCAGCAAACACGCCTTTTTTCTTTTCTTTTCTTAGCTCATCGAGACGTGCAGCGACCAAGGTCAGCGCACACACCCTTTTTTCTTTTCTTAGCTCATCGAGACGTGCAGCGACCAAGGTCAGCGCACACACCTTTTTTCTTCTTTTCTTTTCTTAGCTCATCGAGAAGTGCAGCGACCAAGGTCAGCGCACACACCCTTTTTCTTCTTCTTTTCTTTTCTTAGCTCATAGAGAAATGCAGCGACCAAGGTGAGCCACACACCTTTTTTCTTCTTCTTTTCTTTTCTTAGCTCATCGAGAAGCGCAGCCACCAAGATCAGCGCGCACACCCTTTTTTCTTTTCTTTTTTTACGAGGGCAAGTCAATAAATAAGTCGCAAATCGGAATTGAGGCAAAAATAATCAAAGTAACTATCTGACATTTATTTCACTTTTCCACATAAACACCCTGTACATTCAGGTATTTATCCCATCTCATTACAAGTCCCTGAAATCCAGCAGCAAAGAAGTCCTTTGGTTTTGCTGTCGCAGCCTACGTGTAACCTCATAGATCACGGTGAAGCTAGTGAGACTTTGAATGCCTCATTGTGAAACTGAATGCCGCGTCGTACTGCACCGCTCTGCGGGAATTCCGACAGGCCATTCGCCGCAAGCGACCTGGACTCCTGTCAAAGGGTGTGATTCTTCTGGATGACAATGCCCGCCCTCAAACAGCAAGCCCAACGCAGGAGCTGTTACGGACATTTCATTGGGAACGCTTGGAACATCCAACGTACAGCCCTGACTTAGCCCCCAGTGATTTGCATCTGTTGGGGCCCCTAAACATATGGGTGGCCGTCATTTTGATACAGATGAAGCCGTAATCTATGAGGTTACACTTGGCTGCGACAGCAACCAATTGACTTCTTTGCTGCTGGCTTTTGGGGACTTGTAATGAGTTGGGATAAGTGCCTCAATTCCATTTTGCAACTTGTTGCTCGAGCGTCTTAAATAATTGAGTTCCCCCAGTAAGTTCAACGAGAAAGGGAACTAAAATTCTGCTTCCCAACTATGTTTATTCTTTCCTGTGCAAAACTGCCCAATCTGGAGTTACGAGGCATGCTAATTATCATTAGTACATACTGGAGTTAAATAATATTACGTTAAAAGAATACGATCTGAAGTTTTATTTCATGCTCATAACTCAATTTCACAAAAACGTGGGTTAGCCTCTTTTTAAAAACAAGAATTTTTAGGATAATCCATCCTGAATGGTAGCAAGTAGTCCCCGCAGGTTTAGCTGTTGGCGTGCCCATCGTGCTCATGCAACGAATTTTTTGTTCCAGTGGCGTCACATGATAACAAGTGCGAAACGGGCCCCAAACTCTTGGAGTGCATCAAGACGTACGCCCCCGGAGTAAGTACTTTCTCCTTGACTTTTTTCGCTCTCTTCTTTCTCAATTTTTACGTCGTGTTCCTACGTATACGTAGTATAGAGTAATACACGTAGGACAGAGAAAGTTATGTAATGCTGTGGAAAATTAATTTCGAGATTTCGATGGAAATATACGTTTTGGAGTCCCCTAGATACCGAAAAAGTGTTATTTTCAAAACGTCCGTCCGTCTGTGAACAACACTAGCGCCGAAAGTCTTCGAAAGATTTTTTTATAAGCTTGTTTTCAAGGAACTGTTTTTTCAATAAGATTTTTCAGGAAATTAACAAAAAAACAACTATGCAAGACATCGAAACTGCAAACAAATTAGGAAATGAAAAATATGAAAAACGGGTGAAGGAACACTGATCAGTTGCAGCAATTTTGACATAATGTTACGCATTGGACCAACTACAGATTCAATGAGCCCCCAAAATCCGATAATACATATTCGAAAATATAGCTTTTACTAATTTTCTGTACTGATGAAAGTAATTGATTATTTATTTTGTTATTATTATAAATATTAAGTGTAAGTCAACAAATAACAATTCATTTTATATTCAGCTTAAATGAAAAATTCGTTATTAAAACCACATCACCTCGGTTGAACACTAGCCTCTACCTGAAACAAAAATCTTGGGTGCGCCTCGGCAGTACTATTTTGTTAGCAATGCAGAAAAATCAAATCACCAGTTCATTTACCATTGAAATGGATTTTCTATAACTCGGGAACATACATTTTTCAAATATTTATTTTTCTAAAATAATAATAATTTTCTAAATTCTTGTTTCTAGTTTTTCAAATGTTGCTTGCTTGCTTTTTTTTTATTCTGGGCCTCAAGAAAATGTGCGTAGATAATCTCTTTCCCCACACGTATACAGTTTTTACTGTTTCTTTTTTTTTACCAAATAAATAAATAAATTTCTTTGTGCAGCTCGGCATTGTATTGGCTGGATCAGCATAAGGAGAAAGAAGAAACTTTGACGCATCCAGAAGACAACACACGGCAGAAACAGCATTGCGGCACAGACCACAATCAACTTAGTGAACTTCCACAGTGTAATATTCATTTATACATAAAATAGGATGGATTTTTATCATAATGATCTTGGTGTTTTTTAATGATCAGTCCCAACCCTTGGAACCATTTCTCCTTACTTTTTTTTAAAGAGTATACCCCAAAAATAACGAAAAATCATAGAAATATCGTTTTTGTTTTTTTAACTCAGTCATACCACTAACACATGTTTTTTTAAAGCGGTGAAACTCGTATATTTCTACGATCTTTCGTATATTTCTTCTATGTTTCTTCGTTTTGTTTTATATTTCCATTTTCATGAAGCCTTGCTTTGGAGTCAAACTATTCTTATTTAACTTTATTATCGAGCGAAGAGGTATACCCGTGTATTTCAATCGCATAGAGTATCATGAAATTAGTAATTTTACATACAGTTGCAGATTCTACACGCTCTGAAGGTGGGGTAGAATTGGGTAGCGTCGAACCAGCAAAAATGTAATAGAATGATCAGGAAGATTTCATCCTGTAGATTACGGTGTGGGATATGATCTCATCCTGATACGATTACGGTACGGTAACGGTTTTTTGTTTTGTTTTTTTAGGTCTTTGGCCTCAAAAAGTTTTGAAGGCCCTAGAACGCTTCGTTTAGAAGATACGTAACGATATAGATTAAAAAATCCTGACGTGAGTTGCGGGTTGCATTTTACATGAATATTTAGGTGTTTTTTTAACAAATTTACATTTTTACAGTCAAAGTGCAATTCGTTACGTCTCCGTGAAATTTTTTTTCTTTAGAGACCCCACTTATAAAGATAGATTGCATGTGAGAGCCGCAAAGGGAAGGTATATTACTGAAATAATATAGGAGACGATTTTTTCTTCGTTATAGACTAGTTAGACACCTCTCGCATACCACGGGTGCCGCATAGTTTTCTTTCAATCTCTGCATGCATCATAAATCAGTGATGTAGGCATATATCTGTGAATATAGGACAGTGGCGGCCGGTGGTTTGGGAATACTGACCCTGGAGGCAAATTTTTCTAACTTTGCCCCTCAAGGCCCGACTTCACGCTGAAATGTGTCACGGTAATTAGCGATCCGTATCAGTCGTGCCGCTAGATATCGCATGATCGCGACCGTATCAAGCAGTGCTTGCGATCATGCGAATTCTAGCGGTACAACGGAGAAAGACGCGAAATGCCGTGTGATATTCCACCCAGGCCATAGGGGCTTGAGGGACAGAGTTAGAAAAATCGCACTATAGAGGCACGAGGGAGTAAGACGCGAAATGCCGTGTGATATTCCACCCAGGCCATAGGGGCTTGAGGGACAGAGTTAGAAATATCGCACTATAGAGGCACGAGGGAGTAAGACGCGAAATGCCGTGTGATATTCCACCCAGGCCATAGGGGCTTGAGGGGCAGAGTTAGAAAAATCGCACTATACGAGGGGCGGCATGTGTGTCCGAACTATCAGATACATTTTGCCTCTTGAAAACTTCTCGAACGAGGAAAACTATGCCATGTAGAATACAACCGATTTGAAACTATTGGCATTTTAACCTTTGTCCTAGACAACTTTTAAGTTGATAACGGACGATACAATATCGTGCTCACACGAAAATAAGAGATTTAAAAAAAATATAATCTGCAGCGACTTTCCTCCTTCTGTGTTTTCCCTTTCAAGAGCTTAGGCGAGCAGATAACCAGATCACAAGCCAGAATATTTTCGCGCTGCGCAAGGTGGATGGGGTGGGCTGAGGCATGAGCCAGCAAACAAAACGTCTCTAGGCGATTATGTCCAGTACGCTTAAGAGGACACATGACTGAATTTTGCAACTTTCAAACTAGCTGTTGAATTATCATTAAATTTCTACCACACAACTATCCAATTGCTAAGTAATAACAAACAAAATATATTTAAATTTGGTCCATTAGTTTTTGAGATATTAATAATTATTCATATTTTTTGACATTTGTTGCGAAATGTCCCTTGCGGAACAATTTTCACTTCTTGAAGTTTTTTTTTAATTGGGTTTATCTTAGTTAACAGTTAAAAACTGCGTGTGACGAGCTATGGGGAGAAGTGAATTTTGTGCACATTTTCATAATTCTGTGGTCTCTATCCTAAACCATACTCTAGTCGAAATTTGAATATAGAAAAGAGAGGTTTTTTCGAGTTTTGTTGACAAAATATTCGCTCCTATATAATAAAATATATTTTCAAAGGTAAATTAGCTATAAATTCCTGCCCTGAACCCTCATGTTCTTCATGAAAGAATAATACTTTTGCCGCAATAATATGAAAAACGATAATTTGAATAACTATATTTCCCACTGAAATTCAGAAGACGTGCACAAATAATGAAGTTACATTTATGTCCAGAAGCAAAACAAGGGACCATCTCAGCATTTGCTCAAGGATCAGGGAAACTGGACGAAAAACCTGATCGAGATGGGGGCCATCAACCCAGAAACTGTGGTACAATACTTGTTACAGGTTCTTTAGAATTATACAGTCCAAATGATGAATAATTACATTAACTATCATTGTTAAAATGAATGCTACTTTCCTTTTTGATGCTCGGTATAGTCTCGAATTGTATAGAAACAGTTATGCAGCAGAAAAGATTTTACTTGGGACTTAAACTTTTCTATTGAATTTAATCGTTTAATGTCTTCTGGCAAAGTGTTGTAGAGTAATGTACATGAATTGTATGTGAATTTTTGTAGTGAGCTGTTGATACTGCTACCTGGTGAATATGATTACTACGTCGTGTGTTATACTTACAGACATCGGCGTTTGCTGAAAATATATTCCCGCCCTTAAGTAAGTCATTTTGACAAAAACTACTGATTCGTAATTTAGAAGACAAGGTAATGGTAAAATTCCTAGATTAATAAAGAGTGACTTACAAGAATCACGTGGGTTGGATTTGCTTATTATTCGTACAATTCTTTTTTGTAATCTGAAAGTCTGTGAACTATAAGATGTGTTTCCCCAGAATATTATGCCATATCTCAGGCGGGAGTGAACATTGGCAAAATATACACAACGAGCTGTATGAAGGCTGACGGAATTTGAAAGAATTCTGAACGCGTAGCATAATGAACTTAATTTTGTGTTCAATTCACTTAAGTGGGCATTCCATTTGAGGTTTGACTGAATTGATAGACCTAAAAATTTTGTTACATTAACATCAGTCAATGGCACACCGTTCATTTTCAATGGAGTACAGAATTTTTCATTTGATATGGAAAACTGCATTGAAACAGTTTTCTTTTCATTTACTATTAATTTGTTATTACAGAACCAATTTGAAACGTCTGATATTGTACTATTTACGGTTTCTTTGTTGCAAAGAATATTTGTATCATCCGCAAAGAGAACTGTTCTTCCGTTTCGAATCGCTAAGGCCATGTCATTTACGTATAATAGGAAGAGAATAGGGCCTAAAATCGATCCTTGCGGGACTCCACGTGCAATTGGCAAAGAACCGGAAAAGGTGTGTACATAAAGTTCCATCATTCCAGTAAGGTATTTCTACTCTCTGAGATCGTAGTTTAAGGTACGAACATTGCCAATCTAGAGCAATACCACGGATTCCATACGAATGTAATTTTGAAAGTAAAATGTTATGATCAAAGACGTCAAAAGCTTTTGAAAGATGTAAAAATATTCCAATAGTTGCTTCGTTTTGATCCAATGATGAGGCAACATCCTTAAAAAAAGAAAAAAATGGCTGTTTCCGTAGATTTTGATTTCCGGAATCCATGTTGGCAATTTGAAAACGCGTCGTGTTTATTGAGAAAGGTTTCCATTCGCACATAAAAAAGTCTCTCTAATATTTTTGAAAAAACTGACAAAAACTGACAAAAAACTGTGGGGTGGGTGGGGTGGGCTGAGGCATGAGCCAGCAAACAAAGCGTCTCTAGGCGCTTATGTCCAGTACGCTTGAGAGGACACATGACTGAATTTTGCAACTTTCAAACTAGCTGTTGAATTATCATTAAATTTCTACCACACAACTATCCAACTATTGCTAAGTAATAACAAACAAAATATATTTAAATTTGGTCCATTAGTTTTTGAGATATTAATAATTATTCATATTTTTTGACATTTGTTGAGAAATGTCCCTTGCGGAACAATTTTCACTTCTTGAAGTTTTTTTTTTAAATTAGGTTTATCTTAGGCTGTTTTATCAAAATCATGCTGCTTTTTATTGTCATACAAATGATTATGTTGCTAGATTATTTAAAAATTTGATCAAATGAAAAATTCCATTCAGAAAGGTATTTTCATTTTTTAAACCAAAAATGAGGGACTTGTTTTTTATCTACATCAAAAGCCAGAATGATTTAAGATTGTTACATATTTTTACTCTTGTAAACCAAATTTCAATGCAATAGGATGAAAATTGTTACGCGCGGAACATTTTATATCTAGAACAATGCTGAAAAAAAGAAATGCAAGAAAACTTCTAGAAGTCCATTTCTCCGTTGTTCTTGATCTTCTTCTCTGCGTTATCACAATTTACTAATTTGTAAGTAACGCGATGTTAGGATGTAAGACACGTATAATCGAGATATAACATATCTAAAATAATCAGAAAAACTACTAAAAATGAACTTATAATAAAAAAATACTACAACAAAATAGAAAACTTTGCATTTACAAATGGCCCCTGTGACAGCATTGGGCTTTAAATATGCAAAAAATATATATTTTTGTTAATCAGGTGGATTGTAGATTTTTTAAAGACAAAAGTCCAAAATTGAGTCACCAAAAACTCAGTCATATCTTAAAAAAACAAAAAAGAAATACTGAAGATATGGAGGGAAGGTATGACTGATTTTTCAATTTATTAATAGCAACGTAGCAATAATTATTATGTAATGAAAGCCGGCTCAGAAATCAGAAAGATATCTCGTGAAACATCACCGCCAAGCTCTTCATTATTTATAACAATAATTAATTATTATGTAAACTGGAAATTAAACAAATTGGAAAATCGTAATAAAATTAATAAACATTTTTATAAAATAAACCTGAATTTTCTAATAATTTCTCCTCTAAAAACAAAGGCACTGAGACTCCGCTTCCTATCCATAATTTCCCCCGTGTCCCTGAAGCGCTGGATTAATCTACAAATTGTTGACTTGTTGGGAACTGGCGTTACCGGAAAATTTTCTTGAAATATTTCCCGACTCTTTGAGAAAAAATGTTTAAGATACATGTTGATCCCTCGTCAACATTTTCGAAGCGATTCTTCTTTCCTAAACGTGAGTTCCTACGATAATGAATGAAACGTGAAAGAATGACTGTCCAAAGACAGAATAAGTGCTTGCTCTTTCTTCCAACTCAAATAGCCCGTTTTCCCACACTGAAATCTGCTACGGGGGATGGGTCGTTACAAGTTTTCTATTTATTTATTTATTTATTTGGTCAAAAAACAGTAAAAACTGTATATGAAATATGGGGGAAGAGATTATCTGTGGATAATTTCTTGAGGCCCAGAATGAAAAAGAAATTAAAAAAGCGCAAAATTAGCAACATTTTAAAAACTAGAAAAAGAATTTTGAAAAATTATTTTAGAAAAATAGAAATTAGAAAAAATGTTGTTCCCGAGTTATGGAAAATCAATTTCAATGCTAAATGAAATGCTGATTTGATTTTTCTGCATTGCTAACAAAATAGTAACTCGCCCTCAGTTCTACTCCTACCACTACAAGCAAAAGGAGTGCTCAACAAAACGTGCGCACAGTGAAGCTACGTTTACGTCCAGAAGCAAAGAAAAGGGCCATCTCAGCATTTGCTCTAAAGATCACGGAAACTGGACAAAAACCTGATCGAGATGGGGATCATTGACCCGGAAGCTGAAGTACAGTTAAAGGGAAGCCAAAGGTATTTCACGCGTTGCCAAATTGCCAAAACAAGTGGTTGTGTTCTCATATATGTGTTGCGAGTTAGACTAAAGACCTGGGCATATGCGTAGAAGCGGGCTGTCCCCACTCTTCCTCAAGCTCCCGTTGCTTGGCATGCGCCAGCTACGGACGGACTCCCTTTAGTCCACGATGCTATCCATTCCAAAAACATCTATCTTTCGCTTGAACGGCGCTTAACCCTGGAGAGGTGGCGGTTGCCGGACTTACGTTAGAGGGGGCGCGGGGTCATTTCTGACCCCTTTAAGTTATTTCTTTATAAAATTATATTTAGCAACAAATAACTGTGAAATTAGTTATTTTAAAAACAATCAATCGTTTATAAGGTCGCGTTAACTTAATGCACTATTATAAACAAACATGCATATGAGGAATTGACACAAATAATAGGGCAAAATTATCATTTATCTTTCATTTTATGAAGTGACTCCATTTACATTTTCCTGAATATTTCAAGGACAAAGGTTTCAGAAAATTCAGTAAGTTTCATTTTCTAACAGTGTCTCATATAAAAACAAACAATTTATTGAAAATGCTTCAAAGCCCATCAACACAACTTAGAAAAAGTACGAAATTAAAGATGATTGGTTTCACAAATATTTATAAATTAATTATTACATATAAAATTTTGAAAACCTTTGACTCGCAAAATTAGGCAACTGCAGCTAAGCAAAGATACGTGACGTCACACGAGACCCCGCGCCACCTCTCTCGGGTTAAGAAGAAATTTTATATTATACGCCATACACAGTTTTTACTGTTCTTTTGACAAATAAATAAATAAATAAATTTAGAGTGTAGAGATCTTTTAATAGGCGAATACAAGGTTACAAAGTAGAATAAAACACAGCTTGTCAGCAAATGTACAAAAACTGGAAGTCGTAATAATCAATAATAACCACCAACAAAATGAAAAAATCTCTTGTCACATTTGCGGAAGAGCAAAACACCACACTACTACAATTATTATTACACTTACTAACTGATAAAACGAATTTGCATTAAACGAACACATTCTTAAAGTCATCAAATGCAAAAATTGTTCTGAAGACCAATATCCTAAATTTATTATTATTACTAAGGCTCGGATAATTATGTACTAAAAATTAGGAAAATATGTACATATTTATGTATTAAAATGTATAGAAATATGTACTAAAAAGTAAGAAATATTTAACACTTTAATTATTATATCAATTCGTTTTAATAAAATACTTTTGCTTAAATGTTGATCTGTGTAGACGTAATATTCTCGTAAAGAACAAAATTAAAACATAATTCTACTCACAATTCTGTTATTTACAACGGTCTCTGTAAAAAATGAGAAACAAATATTTGTTTCAAATACTTAGAAAATAGCTGAACGTGACGTCACCGACGCTTTAAATTACTTTCGGTCGTGTGACTTGTTTTTTTTCTTCGTCTTTTTTCGTCTTCCTCGTCTCCTCCTTTTTCGTCGTCGTCTCCTCCTTTTTCTTCTTCTTCGTCGTCTCCTCCTTTTTCTTCTTCTTCGTCGTCTCCTCCTTCTTCGTCGTCGTCGTCTCCTCCTTCGTCGTCTCCTTTTTCTACGTCGTCTCCTTTTTCGTCGTCGTTTTCTTCGTCTTCGTCGTCTTCTTCTTCTTCGTTGTCCTCGTTTCTCTGTTTTTCTCTTCGTCGGTATTGTACTGGAGTTTAATCAACACCACCTACATCTAGTTAGGTGGCGGGAGTGGCGGTGGCGGCATCTAGTTAGGTGGCGCTCAAATAGTGTACGGGAAGTACTCTACTTGTGAGAGACGGAACGGCTCATCTGCAAGCATGCACACGAGGAGTTTACTCAAATACTCTGTAGGGATGAAATTTTTCCTATTATCTGTTCGAAGGCCTTGTACCGACCAAGTGTTTCACATCGCATGAAGGTACTGGTGTATATTCAAACTTTGTCCCAACATGTCACTGTTCAATGCTATTCACGGATTAGGGAATAAAAACAATAATGGTTGATATTTAATCAACTGACTCTTAGCACAAATTCAGCTTTCTTTAATAATGTTCTTACCCAAGACGCTATTGCTTGACTTCTCTGAAAAGATAAACCAAACTTTACCTATGGCAAATTCCCAGTCTGCGTTACCACAAGGTTTAAGCCAATCGCCGTGAATTATTATCTGTCCTTTTCTTATCCAAAAGCTGTAGTGACACATCATGATTTTACTTTAGATTTTCACCTCACAGAGATACTTAACAAACAAGGCTTTAGGCTCCAGTGCAACAAACGGGGAAAGAAAACTGTCAATGGCGCTTTCTGAGCTGTGTTGGTGCGAGTAATTTTTGGCGAAGGGCATTAAGGTCAAGAGAGACCTCTGAAAAATACGTTGTGAGCGCGAGTTATCGCTTGTTACACGTACCATTTTCATACACAACATTTATTTCTGAGTAGTATTTTGTTCTCTGCTTTACTCGCGCTGAAATCTACACATTGGAAGCTTTGGAGTGCAACACCTTGCCCTTTTGTAGGATTCTGCGTGCTGCGATATCAACATTTTTACGCAATGCAATAGCGCCAAATTGGAGAGGAGGCTGCCGAAAAATTGTTTGACAATGCTGAATTGTTTGTCCTGGTTATTCCGTATCAAAAACATGTAGGATAAATGAAGAATTATACAAAAAGAATGCAGAAAAACGAAAATATTAAGAAATATTTAAAAATATGTACTTTTGTGAAAAATATGTAAATATATGTACTTTCGGGTAAAATATGTAAATATATGTACTAAAAAGTAATCGGTTGTAGGTCCTAATCGACATGAAACGTAAATATATTGTGGTTTTGACTTGATAGAGTTAACATACGGAAATATGTAATTACATAATTATCCGGGCCCTAATTATTACTATTAGTATTATTTAATTAATATAAATTGTAATACTATGTATTTCAAATAAAACTAAATAACAATTATATCCAAATATTATTCAGGCGTCACAGAGCTCATTTTCCTAACAAAAGAAGCTTGGCGTACAAAGTACGCCGCGTGGGTACTTGTGTGACAAATCATAGCGCGAGTAACCAAGGGTTAAGGAGCTGCTCAGATGGCCGAGTGGCGCATAGTTTTTCTTTCAATTTGCACGCGCATCGGAAACTAGTAATTTAGTTACATAACGGTGAATCTCTCTGAATGTGAATCAGTGAAATTGTCGCTGATTCATTCAGTGAGAGCCGAAGTCACTGATATCTTCAGTCGAAATATGTAGTTTTGCTGACAGTTATTGAATATGCGAACCTTTTCATAATGATCTTCAGCATTTCACTGGTCGTCAGTGGTCAAAGTGCCGTGCCACCATCACTCACTGATCGTTCAGTCGTCGTCACAGATTTCACTGATTCAAACAGAGAAGTTTCACTGATTCAAAAAGTGCGCCAGATTTTTACTGATTTGTTCAGTTCAATTCACTGATTGCCAGTGGCAGGGTTATAACTGACGCCATCAGTGAATAGTCACTGTCAATCAGTAGATTTTTACTGATTCAGACTGAGAGAGTAGGATTCCAGATCATGTTCAAGACGTCAGGCCAACTTACGCTGCAGGTCTGCAACTTTAGTGCTTTTGATCGATTGATTCGTGTTTCCGGGCGCGACAATTACTTAGGTCATTAGTCCCGTAAGTGTAGTGCGTGTTTCTCGAGGGTTGGCGATGATCTTTCCCCCGCTGGATGGCGAGATCTGGCACCGACCTACCGTCGACTAGGGGGGTTTCCCCTCAACCAGGTATCTCCCACCAGCAGGGCACCGCCCCAGCCGGGACAAGCTCTAAGCTCCCGACCGGTCTCCCGGTATGTGTGGTAGTGTAGTGCATGTTAGTGTAAGTGTGTGTGTGTGTGTAAGAGGAGAGAATAGGACAAGGAAGAGGAAGGAAAGATCGCGCGCGGTCCGTGGCCCGTTTGTTAGGGTACTGCTCCGGCATTCGCCTGGTGTTGATCGGAGAAACCACGGACAGCTACCGATCAGAGCAGCCGGCCGCTAGAATTCTCCTCCAGACAGCCACTGAATTCGACCTAGCTGACAAGCTAGTGTCGAAAATCATGCCGCCGTCGGGAGTGGAACCTAGGACCTCCCGGTCAGAGGGACTGCAGTGACATCAGGTTGATGCACTGAGCCATCTCTCCCCGCCTGCTTGATACGATCGCGACCATGCGATATCTAGCGGCACACGAAATACCTCGTGAAGCCGAGCCTTCAGGGGCAAAGTTACAAAAATCGCAGTATACGTAGACTAATGGATCCGGTGCCCAAATATTTTCTTGCTTCTTAATTCCCTGATAACCGAATCTTCGCCTCTTCTTCCTCTTGCAATGATACGCACGTTTGCTTTTCCCGACCTCGGATGTGCTTGTGTTGACATCATGAAGTGCTGTTACTATCTTCCGACGTCGTTTGACACGGTCAGTTCCTCAATGTGCTCGCCGAGTCTTAATAACTGTGTGCTTGTGTATTCAAAAGTTTAAGAGTGAGAAGTGGATTTCAAAAGTAGGCCTTTGTAAGGCAAGCAGCATTTATAGGTAAGAATGTATTCGAAAGTTTAAGAGTGAAGTGGATATCAAAAGTAGGCCTTTGTAAGGCAAGCAGTATTTGTAGGTACGAATGTATTCGAATAAACCATTTTTGCCAAACCATGATCACACGTTATACGCCAAGGTATCCTCTTTTTCAGGAAGTAATCAAAATAGCTTCAAGATGTTTGGAATGAGGGACCAAGCCATTTTCTGTTTCAGTCTATAAAAAAGTGAATCACCTGTTACAAACAGGTTCTTATCAAACGAGGCAGTTTTTGTATTTCTCTGCGCAGGTACGTCATAGTAGACAATATTCCAGCAATTTTGTTAATAATTGTTTTAGACTCAGTGGTTATAAAAGTCATTAAATGAAATGTTTCTTGCCTCTCGTTAATGAACGGTTTATAATTTTTATGATGTGCTGAACTTGTACATAACAGTAATGGTGATTGCATCGTGTGGTCTACACATTTACACGGCTCTTTTCATCTGGCCGAAAATCGGCAGGAAATCCTTTATTTGAAAAAATGAATCGATTTCAATTTTATCACGTTTCAAATAAGTGTGATTGAAGAGAACATTGTGAATTAAAAACGAAATTATTTTCATAGCTATATTAGAGACCTACTATTATTATTATTATTATTATTATTATTATTATTATTATTATTATTATTCACCATTTATTAAAATGTTTCTGAGGCACAAAAATCGATTTGGAAAGTATCTAATTAATATCTTATTAAAGAACGTAATTTGACCTTATTGAAATTTGATACGTATACTTAGATCAGATTCGAGGGGGTCGTCCATAAATAACGCAACCCAAGATTGGAGATTTTGGATAATTCCTTTCCAGTAAAGCCAGCTTGAATCCCCCTAAATAATTACGTAAAGTTTAAGCAAGTCTGGATTGCCGGCGGAACAGAGTTTTAGTACCTCGGAAATAATTCTTAATTTAGATAATAAATATATAACTATTTTCATCAAATTAATAATTAATTCAGGGACCGTTGCGGGACCTAAAATTTCATAAATCAAGCACTGCGCATAAATATCAATTATTTAATGACGATAACACATTAAAATATTTTAAAATATCAAATTCACATTAAATAAAATAATAATTTAATATAAAATTTAATAATAAAAATTAATTTAATATTTTAATGTTTTGTTGTTTTTAAGTCGGAATAAAAGGAATTATTTCAGTTGCATATTCCTTTTTCATTGGACGTTTTCATTTACAAATAACACTTTTATTATGAAAGAAATAAAAGATTCTTGGAAGATGAAATAATAAATTTATGATACAATTGATTAATAAATACCACTAATTTTATGAGCTAGCCCCCCCCCCCTTTCAAAATGTTCAGAACCATCATGCCCCCCTCCCCCCCTCACGCAACCAATGAGCTTTACGCAATTAGTGGACAATCCCTGACCATCGTATTGGTTTGTATTCTAAAAGAGTTCTTCCTTTTTCAGAGAGAAAAAAAAATTAAAAAGCTTTTGCACAATAACTCGACATTCTCAACATGGGCTCCTGCATCTCGTTGGCTTACAAGCAAGACACGTTCATCGTCATTGTGAATCACACGCGTGCCAACTTTGGCGTGAACGTTCGGGAAACAGAAGACGGCGACTGGGTTGGCAATAATCGTCCAGACAAGAACTTACACAACGTGGTCGTTCCTTCTGGTCATCACGTTAGAAAAAGGCAACAGTTAACACGACTGCATCTTCAAACACCTACACCCTGGATTTAATATTCAACGAGCAAGCTGTGATATCCTGCAGGATAGACCAAGGCAAAGCATCCGGTCGAAACTCCACACTTGAAGACTACCTCCCGATTAAGTCCCAGACTTTATGTGACCTGCAGATTCCAGGAGCCTCTGTCGTGGCTAAGATCTTGAAAGACGTTTCTGAGTTTTATGACAGAAGGTTGAAATCAGATTTCGAACGTGATGTATCTGTTGTTGAGCTAGATAACACTGATTTGTACGAGGCAAGAATTAGTATAAAGGGAAATACTGTAGAGATCGTCGTGGTAAATGAGGAACCAGCTGAACAAACGAAATTGGTCTTCGAGGACAGATTTTCTGATGTTGAATCTAGACAAATACAGAGCAACGTTTCACGAGTTAATTCTTCGGAAGTCATGGAGAGCAAGTAGTACGACACAGTGACGGCTGATCTCTACGGGGCCGTCCATAAATTACGTAACGCAAATTTGGAGTATTTTCAATACCCCCTCTCCCCCCTTGTAACGCACCAACAACGCGCACTTGAGCCCCCTAAATAATTACGTAATGCTTGCGACAACAATAATAAATTGAACTGAGTTGAATAAAAAATTCTAAATGCAAGAAGTGAAAATAAATTATAGCACAGTAGGCCTAAAACAATTTGTATTTATTTTACTTGTGTTATTAAGATTATATACATTAAAATGAATGATAATTAAAGTAGAAATTAGTTGGAGTTGCGAGTGAAGAAAGAATACTTGGGCGAGAAATGGTTGATCACAAGCTATGCACTATACATCTATACATGCAGTACATCTGCTACATGGGGCAGCTGGCTTTACTTTTCCTCTGAAGGAAGGCATATATAGGATTTTTTTTGCCCATAAAAATTCCACAGCTTTGATTGGGTATAACAGTCCAATACACTAACCGTTATAGCATCAAAGCCACACATTTGAAAGCTGCATTGTAGCCACAGCAGGGCACTAGTTTTAAAAACACGACAGTAACAGAAATTGAAGTACACCATTGTGGATTGACTCGTATTGCAAAATTAAAACTAGCTGAGACTACAACAAAACACACTTTCCTGCATTTTTGCAACTTTTGCAATTTTCAGAAATTCAGATAGATCAACAAAAATTAGACTTTCACAATTTTTATTAAGCACACTTTGTATTATTGAAGAAAAAACTGCATCACTTTCTAAGAAATTCTTGTTATTAAAATTGCCTTTGTCATGCAAAATTTCATGAAAACTGATCACATTTTGAAAATATTGCACACAACCTCATTCAAGGGTAGCATTTTGAAGAAAAGATTTAATTCAGAAGAAATATCTTCAATATTGTAGTTATAGAAAGCTGAACAAAATTTTTGCAATTTTCAAAAATTCAGAGAATTTAACACAAATTGGCCCTGCATCGTATGTGTACTTTGGTCTCTGAGAAAAAAACATTTGGAGTTATTTTTTTGAGAAAATTTTGAAAATATCCTTGAGTTTCAATGTACCCCCCAAAAAATACATCTGTGTGAAATACAAGGGACCATGATATCAGCTAGATTGATCAGGGAATACTTGCCCACGTTTAAGCCACTAGCATTGTTCTCAGACAGACGGACCAATTTTTCTGCATTAATGACCTATAAAACATGGATTCTGGCAACACAGTGTGTTAGAGGGAGTAATTTGCAACAAATAGAAACAAGAAGGAAAAAAGAGAGAGAAAAAGAAAGAAAACAAACTTGGTAAATATAACATTTTACTTTCTAGCTCAGGCACATGGTGAGAATAATACATTCAATATTTCAATTTCATTATCGTATATCAAATATTCTCAAACCTTTCAAAATTTTAATTTTAAGTAAATATATTTCAAGTAAATACATACACATAAATTAACAGATGCAGACCAATGCCAATCCAGCACCTGAAGAACACCAATGGATGTCAACAGTGGACCCCAGAAAAAACAGCAATGTAACAGAAGAAAAATTTTACATATTTAAGAAATAATCCTACAAGCAATTAGCAATACATTACAATCATTTTATGGAATTTTGTGTTCAAATATTTTCAGTTTTTGAGGTACGGCAAGGGCCTTAATATTCTGAACATTTTCTGTATTTGCGGTCCTTTCTGAGGGGATACACACGGCTCTGTCCTTTTTACAAAAAACTAGTTCAGGATTGTCCAAGTGGCAGCCAGTGGTGAAAGGGTTTGAATCAAAAGTGAAAGTCTCTTCCATCCACGTTGGGCAAGAACATTGCGTGCCTAGCGTACATACTCCATTGTGGTCAACAACCATTTTAATACAAAAATAGGTAAAATTTAGATATACAGATTTTTTCCTAATATATTCAGAAATTCAAAATCATCCCAAAGTGTTTCACTGTGTTATGCATGGTAGCACCCTAGTACAACAAATGGTTCCATTCCTCCCAGTCTTTCCTCTTCAGAGTAATCGAAAAAACTGCCGAGATCATCAATATCAGGACGTCAGGTGAAAATATGGCCCGTGACAATATTAAAGGTTTTAGTTATGGCCCTGCAAGTTGGACAAACCTGAAACAGTTGAACATCCACAATGTTTCTCCAATTGCACTACTGTTATCTACATTGGCAGATACTATATAAGATTGCAATGTGTTTGTGGGCAGGTCTAGCTTTAAAAGTACGGTAGAGTTTCCATGGCATGATTACACATGGCAATGGTTTGGAATTGTTTTGTAAACATCCGATAAGCGTTGATGAAACTACAACTTTCAGTGAGGAAAGGTTCTAATAACGAAGTTGGAATGGATGGCATTCTTCACCTAAATAAAGATAAAAAGAAAAATCTGTGCTGGGGTTCATTGTTCATCCTCTTCGTCCCCCACTAGAGTGCGAATCAAGTACTGAAACTGAAAAATCTATCCCATCAATCTTACAAAAACTAATGTTTAACATGTATTTACAGCTTCCATACAGACTCAGAATTTTTTTTTTTTTTTTAATGTTTCATGTAGGCATTATTGCTTTGTATTTATATGCATGTAATGGAGAAAGATAATAATGTATCATCCCCTCCAATGAATAAAGTAGAGATAGGATTTCTATGCAAATTTATGTTTGGATGAAAGGTTACTGTAGTTCCCAAAAGTAACCCATAAGGCATGCTCATTTAAAAAATGTATACTTTTTCCATACATTTTGTATTTTTCAGTGATATTTTTGGAGCAATTCATGCCCAATTTATGTTCATACTTTTTCGTATAATAAGCATATTTAGACTTTTACATGTGTCTAAAATACTTTTTATTACAAATTTTACATCATTCATGTTTACATTACAATTAATACATATCTCCAAATCTTATCCATTTCTTAAAATCTGATAATGGTCTTGTGTTGTGCTCATTTCATTCACTGATACTTTACATGTTTTAAAATTTTCAGAAACTTGGAAGAAAACCAAGTCCGATTGACTCCCTTTTCATAAAGTGAAAAATGCATTCAAAATATTGTCTTCATAGCCAGATGTAACAAGTTTGCAGAATTTGCAAACTAATTGCAAAAGATTTCAGATTGCAACCTAATTTTCTGTTTGCACAAACACCTTCTTTTCAACATAATGAGAAAATTACCCATCCAATACACAGCTGATGTTTCAGCTGTATATAATGTTTACAATGATCCACGCCCATTGAATCACTCCATTCTGAACTTACAACTTTTAAGAAACAGCATAATAATAGCTATTCACATAATTAGTACAGAAAGTAAGTCTTTAGCATACAAATGAAGCATTGATGGATGAAGTTATGATTGGAGCCTTTTGAAAAGCGTACACCAAAGACACTTTTGTACGAGTTGCATACAATTTTTTTTAGTAGGAATTCATGGAAACTTATAAGTGGGGAGAGAAATTTTACACCCTAAGAAATCTTGAAACATGCCTTTAAAAATATACATTTATGAACTATAAATTCTCAAATATGCACTTTAACAAGCAATTAAAATTAACAATATTTCATTTTGTGCATTAACCTTTCTTGATAAAATTCAGGAGAAGTGTGCTTGGAATGAAAAGTCGCCATTTTTGTGCAAACAGAATATAATCTACCTTTCTTTGTGGGAGAAATAATTAAAGTAAATATTCACCCTAGTGAAGTACATTATAGTCTTGTTGCATTTCTTCTGTCTGGTTTAAAAAAATATATCAAATTTCCAACATTTGCACATCTATAGAAAAGAAAAAAACGTGAAGTGTGATAAGCTTTTTGGAATCAATGAATGCTCACAAATAAAAGTTGAAACGTTTTAGAGATAAGTATCTAATTGCAAAGAAATTTGCAAAATATGCCCCTATAATTACACGAATATCCACCCACAGGGAAAATCGGTCAAATACGCACTAACATATTAACCAACGTAGCATCCAATTCTAACCAAATGTCAAGAAATTTCACTTAGCTATGCGCTGAAGCAACAGACAAAAATATGCAGAACCATAGAAATCTGCTCCTTACTATATACTCTGCGGTTCATTCTCAATGTGCAAAGTAATATGCATGTTGATTCGTGACACCCCAGTATTTTTATTTTACTTTACAGACCCCAGTTGATTAACCCTTTCCCACCCTAAACACTCAACAGCACCTTATGAAGAAGTTCCCCTACTGGCCCATAGCGCCCATCAAAGCTTTCAGTCATGTTCGACAATCTATCGAGGGGAATACAGCAGCTCTTTAGAGAAGAAAACATCAGGCAGAGGAGCGCAAACCACTTGGGAACGCGAAACCTGTGACTTATCTCTTTGCCGGTGGGATGCTTTTTTAGTATCACCAAGAAAATATGTAAAGTGGAAAACTAGCACACACTGATTAATGTTTCCTTCATATCCTGAATATTTCATGGCCATAAGTTTTCATTCTCATTTTAACCCATTAGTCCCCAGAATGATTTTGTTTGCATAGCGCTCACTCATAGTTGTCACATTCGTGTGCGCATAGGAGTCATTGGAGACCTCTGGCAGGGCTAAATGACATCTAGCGTTCAAGAATGAAAAAAAACTTGCATATCTGTTTCTTTTAGGATGTCTATGTCTATTGAAAAATTAAATTCACATATTATTGCACAGACATTGAAACATCGCTCCTGTGCCTTTGCCATTACCAGATGGGGCACTAATGGGTAGGCATTTTTTTGTAAACCGCTGCATTTTCCTTTCACTTTCCTCAATTAATAGGGTACTTTCTGGGGATATGCAGCACTGAAATATGGGCAGGAAATGTTTCACGTGGTAATGACATCTTTGCAGAGCACCTTCAGCAAAGTCGATTTCACCATACGTGAACCAAAAAGAAACATTTTTCTATCAATAAACAGTGAATGTAACTACCAGTATCCATGTGTAAGCACTGAAAAATTACTTAAAACACAACAGAGAATAATATAAAGCTGCTTTCTGAACCCTCTCATATACATATCCCGTTATTTATTTCTGCACTGCACTGCACCTCTGTTGGGAAGAGGTTGCGAGTACAATATCACTAACCATCAAAATAAGCAACTCGAATTAGATGCAACAATGATTTTTTTTAACTTAAATATCATTATTTTTAAAATTATGCACTTTCCAGAAAGTATGTTTCTCCCCAATGAATAAAACTTATTTTCTATTTATTAATCTTGCTAATTACAGTGTAAGACTAATTTAATTTATCCATTTATTAACTATTACATTTCTGAATATCATTTATTCTGCAAATCAGCATAAAATGTTTGTGGCAAGAAATTGAAACAAGATCACCCATTACCTTTTCACACTTCAGAAAACGTAAGTGAATGCACTCCAATAAGCTTTTAACATTATCAAATATCATTTGAAGACCTTGGGGCAATAACATGCTATGCCACATTTCTGATGAAATTGAAAAATTAGTGCATTTCGACGCCTCATAGATGTATATAAATGTTGGGTTTTTATTTTACAGGTTTCCTTCAAGATGGTAGTCTAATTCATTAAAAAAATGTTCTTTATCCCTATGTGCATAATTCAATGTCTAAACCTTTACTCTCCATTTTCTCAAAATTTATTTATAGTGGCCTAGCATGTTATTGCCCCATATCTTTGTTTAATCCTGTGGTACACAAGGTTGATCTCTCAGAAGACCAAGTTGTTCTTCCATTGATAAGACATCATAGAAATTTTTCAGATCATCTTCCTTCCCAAAACCACTCTCTTATTGTTCTCAGTTGTCTTATCATCCTTCCCATGCCAAAAGGCTTTTCCTGCTCATCAGAAAAGTCTCAATTAAACCACAAGTGATACAGCATCCTGAAGCCTGGAACGGTTAATACAATGTACTCAACTGAAACAATTTTCTAACACAGAGCTTGTTGTTGTTGTTGTTGTTATTATTATTATTATTATTATTATTATTATTATTATTATTATTATTATTATTATTGTTAAATATTGTAGTTTAATAAAGTTTTAAAATTTCAACATGCTAAGTGCTTTGAGTTTGTGCCTGAAACACCTGATAGTCAGTCTGCGATGCAAGATATGACAAAATTCAAATGATGCATCTGAACAATCACCATGTGAACTCGAATAACTTTTACTAGCATGTGTGCCACCAGGTTAAATATTGACTGTTTGCCTTCATCAACTTTTTTTTAATCAAGAAAAAATGTTGCCAAAAAAATAAAAATTGGAAAAATTTTGTGCCCCTGGGCTTACGTTTGGAAGATTTTCACAAGATAAATATAAAACGAGAGCATGATTTATTTACCACAAGGAATTTAGAAAATGCACTCTTGATAAAAAGGCTGCTGTGCATTCTGTGACTCATAATTACTAAGTGCTTTCCCGATATATTCTTTGACGAAATTTTAACAGAAATTTGAAATATAAGTCCTAATCAATGAAATATTTAAGATCCAATGGATGTATAGCAAACACTAGCAAATTCTTTTCACACACAACATCAAATAAAGAATTCAATGAAAAATTACAATTTCAATATGATAATACCTTCTTTAATCAATACTAAGCACTTTTAATAGCTGTCTTTCTCAATAGCAAAACTAGCGTCATGAACAAATTGAACGTTGTAGAGCAAATATTCTTAATATTTGACAAAGCATGACAGAAATAAAAGTGAAGAAAAAGCAATAAAAAAAGAAATGGAGTTACGTTACATTGAAAATAAGCTCTTCAACCCATCAATAAAATATGTTACTTCAACTGGCAACATATACATCAATACTTAAGTTTTGTCCTTCATATACTTGACTGTGAGGGAAGTACAATTAAATAAATATGATATATACATCAAATATATAGAACATAACTATAAAAATTATATGGACGAAACACAAATTTAAAAGTTCAAAAATTTCAACACGAACATTTAACATTTTGTTCTTTCCTCTCCATAACACAATAATACCAACTTCATTCATACCACTGATTCATACATTTGCTAAAACTTCTTTCTTCTTATTTACAAGACCATTAGAATAACCCAACTAATTGATTTCTTACATGCCACACTCACAATGACAGATACAGATTCTTATGAGATTTTACCAACAGATAGTGTATAATCAAAAATGTATGTAGTCAAATTTTGAAGTGCTTTTGACAATTAAGTGTTACAAACAACAATATTAAGTTTTGTATGATCTCAACTGCTGTTAACCAGGTACAACTGTGTGGTGGAAGCAGTGAGTCTTCTGATGCAAAAACCCAGACTGATGACTGTAGCAACTTAATAGCTGAAGTGCAAAAATCAACCTGCAAGTCACATTGACAGGGAACCAGCTCAAATGTGATATTTGGATCTCCAGCATTTCTGCATTCTCTTTGCATATTTACACAGTAAGAAACAATTTAATAATGGGAAATCTTGAAATGTTAAAATATGGTTACCAACAATGATTCCATTAGTCAAATTTTTAGAAGATTAGAAATATATACAGATGGGCATTCCAATTACCTTCTTTGCCAATACTGCAGTTGATGTGATATTGACTTTATGGACTTTGAATTTTGAATTATGTATTTTCTTATTAACAATACATGAAACTACCAATATAATGATTCCAGTCAGACAATACAAGAGCAGATGTTCCTGAGCCTGTATATTGTAACATTAAACAATACCTATTACTTGTGTATTAGAATAATGGTGAGAGTATATGAGAAAATAAATATCACATTAGATTTGGTACCCAGAGCCCAGTTAACCATCCATACTTCAACATTTTTTTTCTTACTTCTACAAATAAGACCCTGTTGCAACAATGTGGGTTGATCCAAGGTAATGATGGCGTTCAAAGTTGCATAGGCCTATGACCTCGTCTATCCTTTGCCCGTTCTCGCCGACAGGCAATTAGAGACTTCCCAGCACTTAAAATTATTGCTCAGAACTCTTCTTCAAATTGCCAAAAGCTCCTCAAAATCTGACTTCATACAATTTCAATTATACTCTCCTCTGGTGGAGTCACTTGTGACCGGAATGGTGAGAGTTGCATTTTAGATATAATATGAATTTCTAACTTTGCCCCTGGTGTTATCATTAAAATGTTTTCCACTTTTTAACATGCATTTTATCACAGAATGCCTCATTTAAACAAAACAAATATGAAATAGTCTTTTAAGACTCAATTTACTGAGGTTCACACATAGTTGGAGGCTCATTTCTTGAATGAACACTATATTAGAAACCACTTGCATCTAAACTTCAAAATCAAGTGCCACTTTTTCACACAATTGTGGTTTCACTTCATTGTTTTGTGTTTGAACAACATTCCTTTTGGAAAGAGTTGCATTACTCTGTATTTGTATATACTCATAAATAAACATAATGCTCGCATTGCGAGTTGCTGGCCAGGCAACAACTTGGAAATAAATTTTTGCACTTCTGCCAATGAGACCTGCTGGCAGCAGTGTAGGCTGATCTGAGGTCACACATGGTATCAAAAGACACACCAACCTTTGACCTCCTCTATATACATAAGTTTTTCTTTCTTGGCCCACAGGGGGGATGTCAATAAAATGGAATATTTCATGATATTTCACGTCGTTCTCTGTAGTGTCGCCAGGAGTCGTATGATTGCCAGCACTACTCAATACAGTTGCGATCATGCGACTCCTATTGGCACAACCAAGAACGACGCAAAATACCGTGAAATATTCCATTTTATTGACACACACACACACACCCCGTGCGCCAAGAAAGCAAAACCAAGTATCCCTTGCTTGGGCCTTCCTAATAGCCAATGGAGACTCTACAACTCTTGGCAAAAGATTGTAAAAAGCACATAAAAATTTGATTCTATTTATTTTCAATTAAAAACACTGCAGATGGTCACCAAAAAAAAAAAACAAAAAAAAAACTGTGTGACTGAGACAGTGAGTGTCAAATGTTAAATATAATACAAATTTCTAAGAGCCCACGTTTTGTCCCTGGTATCATCATAAGCACGTTCACCACTATTTAAGTTGCATTCTATTACAGAATACCTCTTTTAAACAAAACAAAAATAAATCAGTAATTTCAGACTCTACTTTTACTCAGGTTCTTACATAGCTGGAGCTTCACTTCTTGGATGGCACTACATTACAAACCAACTTACACCTCAATTTCACCATCAACTGACGCTTCTTCACCCACGTGAGGTTTCACTTGATCGCTTTGGGTGTTCATGACATTCCTTTTGGAAGGAGTTGAATTAATATTCCGTTATGTATATGTCTATAAATATCCGGCTAAAATTTTTTTCCGGTCCCCAGACTACTTGGAAATCCATTTTCACACTTCTGCAAACCAGACCCTTTGGTCAAATAAATGGTTAGGATTCATGCAAGATTACACTGATGTCAGTCTGTGACATCCTCCATCCCTTGTCTGTGTTTGTGCCCACCTAATGGCTGATGGAGACTTTACAAGACTATTTTTTTGCTCATAATTATTTTTGTGATTGCCAAAAGAACTTCAAAATTTGACTTTAAACGTTTTTGAATATACAATACTTGCCGGTAGTGTAATTACCCTCACACAAATCCAAGTGACTGACGTGTTGAGTGTTGCACATTAGACATTATACAAATTTCTTAGAGGACACACTTTGGGCCTGGTCATAAACACATTCACACCACTTTTAAAGATGCATTCTACTGCGGAATGCTCCTTTAAACAAAACAAAAATAAATCAGTCTTTTAAGACTCCACTTTTACTCAGGTTCCTATGTAGTTGGGACCTCATTTCTTGGATGATACTACAATAGACACTACTTGCACCTCATCATCGTCGTCATCAGCTGATGCTTTTTCACCCGAGTGAGTTTTCACTTCAATGTTTTGGCTTTTTTCATTTCTTTTGACAGGAGTAGAGTTGGGATTCTCAACAATATTATGTGCCTTTCTTCGATGCTCATGATATCGGCCTAGCTGCCAATATATTTTATGGCAAATATCGCACTCGAATGGCTGGTTAGTAGCATGTGTACGGAAATGTTCAGTCAGGAGCTGCTGGTTGGAAAACTGTACATTGCAAACGAAGCACTCGTATTCTGAAACAAAGATCAACGATTTAAACCAGGAGGTTCAAAGGTTTTGAATGAGAGGCAAATAAACAGACGGGTACTCACCGCCATGTGTTTGAAGGTGAGTTACCAAATTTTGTCGTTGACCATATATTCTGTCACAGTGCGCACAACTAAAGACAAATAAATAGCATCAAATCATTTTGCAAATTTCCTTCAAAAGAAAACTGCTGGTGTTAACTTCAAAATAATTGAATGAAAACATTTGAGCACACTGACTGCTAAGAACATCCAGACAGTATTGCTAAGCCAAACACCACACACTGAAAATATTTTTTGTATTCTAGCATTATAAACGACCTTTTCTGTTGCAAGAAAGCGTTCATAATCAGGCGTTTTATGACACAAATGATGATGTATTAGATTTTACGGCTCGAATGATTGCGTCATCACACATTCAGCCAATCACAGAGAGAGAATTATGTGGAGGTAGAGGTAAACAGAACAGCCGACCACAGTTTTCTCGCACAGATGTCAAATACCCAGAAATACAGATGTCACAGGAAAGTTCTTCGCAAAATTAAGTTTCATTCTCTTATAAATTTATAATGCTGTCATACAAAATAATAGCGTATGCAACTCGTTTATAATGTTGCTTTATTGCATTTGTACAAATTTGAAAACTCGCTCCTAACGTCGCTCGTTTTCAAAACATATACTCATGCAATAAAGCCTAACGTTATAAACTAATTGCATAAACTACTATTATATTTTTATTTTACTAGTTCACATTCCCTGCATACCCCAGGTTTTTATTTACAACACAATATTAGAAAAGAAAAGGAATGTACTTTGTGTGGTGTTTATCTAACATATCCTACCCCATCTGCTCTATCCTCACCCCGCCCCACTATTGTCCTTATTTGCTGTTATCCATCATCGCTGCCATGGGACAGCTATTAACAAATGTGTTGTTACATTTTCCCAGCAAACTCCCAGTAACAATTTTGATCTTTAATTACTCTGACCCTAATTGCACAATTGGAATGAATTAAAACACATTTAATAGGGAATTTTGTGGGCTTTCAGAAAGATTGAATAACCTTCGGTAGATTTACTCACAGTTTAGAAACTATTTGCGAAAAACTGACCGGGTGCACACTTAAATTTTGTTTAGGGCTAAATGTACCGAAAAAAACTTGTAGGAAAATTCACTAGATCGCAGCACTATCGTAGGGAATTTACTTTACCGACAACGTCTGAACAAATGGTCCGATTTCCAATCTGTAAACGGCATTTGACTCTTTTTCAAAATAGAATTGACGCTACGAAGCCCTTTTTCAAAAAAAATTAGCAGAAACTCGTGTTTTAAATTTTTTCTCGTACTTCCGGGAACAATTTCAAAAATGTGAGCTTATAGCGCGATGGCGACAAGCTTCCAGAATCCAACGCCGTGTCAATCATGCAAATCGGATGAATAGGAGCGTCGTAAAGTCAAATTTCAGAAAACACCTCACCCCACTCCCCATTCCCCTTCCACGCCGCCGAGGCGTGCCACATCATCTGCCCGGTGAGGGAGGAACCACTCCCTTAACGCCGAGACAGTGGCACTGATAGTCCCGGCCGGTCCCGGCGGCCTGCAGGAGACGGGCAGGTAAGGCAGGCACTCCGTAATGAAAATATTTACGAAATGAAAGGCTAGTTAAAGAATTACATTTTTGTAATTTTTGAAAAAACAAAATAATAGAGCAATAAGGCGTTTATTTCATCTCATAGAGTGCATTAGGCACTAACCTTCCCAAAAGTTTAAAGAAAACAATTGGAGCCGGTTTTGAGAAAATCTTGTTTTTGTAATTTTTTAAACTTGCACATATTGCCCGCAATTATGTGCAAAAATTACTAAAAGTTTCAAAAAAATGTGCAAGACCTTATTGAAAGAACTAAGTATGGAGAACAAATATTTTATGGAAAAATCTCTACCTTCGATTTTGTAGTTGTAGGAAGACGCTGAAAAAAATTCGTGCTTTTGCAATTTTAGAAAAATCAGAGTTGACAATGAAAATAAGATATATGCCATCTTTATAAGTGTAATTTACTTTATTCTTACAATTCATTTAAGGAAAACATTTGGAGTCATTTTTGATTGATTGTTAGTGACTTCAGGCGCGTCAATTACTGAGGTCTATAGTTCCGCAAGTGTAGGGCATGTTTATTTCGTCGGGAGGTGTAGGTGATGTTCTCCGATGGATGGCGAGATCTGGCGCCGACCTTCCGTGCAATAGCGAGGTTTCCCCAACCAGGTATCTACCACCAACGAGGCACTACCCCAGCCGGGACAAGTTCCAAATCACGACTGATCTACCGGTTGGCTTGCGGGGTTCTTTCTCAACCAAGTATCTCCCACCAGTAGTGCACCGCCCACAGCCGGGACAAGTTACAAGCCTCCCACTGGTCTCTCAGCAGGTGTTCTCCCAGCACTTTATCGTAGTAAATTTTTCTATTTTGTTGGAATGGACTGTCTTTATGGTCTTGGCCCATCTTGCCACCTGCCATCTAACGCAGCCTTACATTTTTTGAGGTTTTCTCAATTTTTTGGTTTCCTAATAGTTGATTCAAAATATTGCTTTTAGAGTATTCAAGAAGACTGAAACCTTGTCCTTTAAGGCAATTTTCATTCAGAAACTTGAAACCATTTTTAAGAAAAGGCTGTTTAAGCATCTTTGTCAGTGAGAAATATGAAGCCCTTTTTCACAGGAATTTTGAGTTTTTTAAAAACTTTTTATTGGAAGATATTTTAAGCTCTTCCACTCACAAATGCAATAATGTTTAGAAATCGCTGCAAATGGGCATACAAGGCATGCGAAATATTTTAAAAATACATTTGTGTAAATTTTGGAAAAAAACAAACAAAATAATACAACACAACTTTTTTTGTTTCCTTAGACAGTGCATTTTGCACTTTTCTTACAAAAAGTTTGAACAAAAAATTTGGAACCCTTTTTGAAAAAATGGCGTTTGAGCGTTTCTGAAAATGCGAAATTTCGAGTTCGTTTCCAAAGAAAACTTTTGAGTTTTCGAAAAACTTTAAATGATATAATTTAAAGCACATGTGCTCATAAATGTAATGGTGTGAACCAATTGCCAATAATGTAAATATAAACGATGTAACAGGCTAGTCAAAAAAGTTTCGTTTTTGTAATTTTCGCAAAAACAAAAGAATGGAGCAAAATAGCATATATGTCATCTCTTAAAATACATTTCGCACTATCCCTACCAAAAGTTTAAGGAAAAAATTGGAGCTGATTTTGAAAAAATCTTGCTTTGTTATCTTTTAAAGTTGCATAAATTGCACATAAGACTGCGCTAAAACTACAAAAATTGTTTAAAAAAATTGCATGGTCTTAATGAAAGAAATAATTATGTACAACAAATTTCTTAGGAAGGAAAAATCTCTATCGTCAGTATTGTAGTTGTACGACAACGCCGAAAAAATTCAATCTTTGGCAATTTTCGAAAATTCAGTTATCAGTGAAAATCAGACCTAAGCTATCTTTATTAGTGTATTTTATTCCATTTTTACGAGAAATATAAAGAAAACATTTGGAGCCATATTTGAGGAAATTTCGAAAATATCCGGGGGGATTTGTGTAATGTATCTCCAAAAAGTGATGAACGTTTTTGAAAATCGCAGAACTTCGATTCAGAGTAGATCGACAGCTGTTTTTTTTTTCAGTTTTGAAAAATTCGTACGCATAGTGTAAACGCTAGTGTTGTTCACATACACCATAGACATGGACGGACGTTTCTGTGTCAATCAATTTTTCGTAATTAAGGACTCACAAAACATGGATTCTGGCTACACCACGAGTTCCAGGAAGTAATTTACTATACAGCAACAGGATTTATCCACGTTTTCATAACCAGGACCCGGCAATGAGAGTTTTCCTGCGCACGGTATAACTTTCTCTTCATATGAAGATTGAGAAGAGAGATAAAGTAAAATAAATGTATGTTCAAAATTTGAAATTCCATTAATAAAATATTAATTAAATTGAATTTAAAAGTAAATACTTTTTTGCCAACGTTTTTGTACTTTCCTCTATCAGCAATGAAAGCAAAGAGACGCACATAGAAAACTCAGGGACAAACAGTATCAGTGAAGCACTGTTCAAAATCTTTACGTGCAGCACCTAGGGATGTCAGCAATTCTGAATTAGTACAAAGCAAAATATGCTCATTGCTAAAATATAAACAAATATTTAAATAAAAACTATTTTTCATAATTAATTAAATTTATTTTCGGAAATAATTTCAAGAAAATTTGATAGATTTGTAAAAATATCATAATGATTAGCAAATAATAAATATAATGGTAAACGGATATTAAATGATCAGCAAAATATGTAAAATATGTAATACATTACAAAATATGCAACAGAAAATTTAGATATTTTGCTACGATTGCTAGTTGCCAAGATCACAAAATCAGAACAGTAGACAAAACGTATGTAATTACATTAGAACCCGGACTTAAGCCATGAGAATTTTGACGTTACTGAAGATCTGTTTTCTACATGACTAGAGAAGTCTATTTATCCGATTTCAGTGTATGATGTGGCGTTAGATTCAGAGTGCATCTCGCCAGCGCGCTATTATACCACTATACCGCTATTATACCACTTACTCAAATTTGTCCGAAAGTGCAAAAACATTTTAAAAATTTGATTAGTCTATTTTACTTGGGAAAAGGGATTAACCAGGTGAATTCTATCAAGGTGACAAACACCGTTTTGAAATGAAAAGTCGTAGGATAAAAGAGCTCTTGCGCTATCTATGCTTGTTTTTTCCGGTAGTGAAATGGTAACGGAAGATCTTAGAAGTAAAATATATCTCAAATACGATGTGAGGAGACGGAATATGGGTGATGTTGACACAATTAGTTCAATTTTCTTTTTGAAATCAGTTCCAAATCAAAATCGGTATTTTGAGTGATACTTCAGACATTCTTATGATGGTATTCAAAGGAAGTCGGAATATGTGAATAAGATACTAGTTTTATACTACTATTAAAGATGATACGAGACCGTTTGCCCGTCGGCGGTGGCCGCGCCGCCCACGAGGGGCGGATGTCGCGGCGGCGTGGAAGGGGGATGGGGTGAGGTGTTTTTCGAAATGTGACTTTCCGACGCTCCTATTTATCCGATTTGCATGTTTGATTCTGGAAGCTTGTCGCCATCCCGCTATAAGCCCACATTTTTGAAATTGCTCCCGGAAGTACGAGAAAAAATGTTTAAAAAAAGTTACTGCTAGTTTTTTTTTGTAAAAAGGGCTTCGTAGCGTAAATTATATTTTAAAAAGGAATCAAATGCCGTTTACAGATCGAAAAATCGGACCATTTGTTCAGACGTTATCGGTAAAGTAAATCTGAGTAATTTTGGTGCTGCCACATGGTGGCGGCAAATTGAACTAGTGTCGGTACATTTAGCCTTAAAGGGGAAAAAACAAGGAAGGGGATAGTTTTAAAATATCTCATGTAGTAACTTTTCTATTGTTTTGTAGGTCGTTTGTACAAAATTTCAATAAGATCGGAACTAAACTCTACATTTGCATACAAAACAAACAAAAAAATGTTTTCTTTATATAATAGAATATAATAATTTGAGAGAAAGATACCTATGTTATGTCCACAAAAATAGTTTGTTTCAATGAAAAACCCATCAAAACCAGTTTAGCCATACTCAAGATTACCCCATACAAACATAATCATAAAAACAACCGAATAGTTTTTGTATCATGAAAATAATTACATGAGATTATAAAAACAGATTTTTTTTGAAATCGCAGGCAGAATATTCAATTTTATTTATAGATGAAGTTATTTTATTGCACTTTCAAGCAATGCCGTATGTGGACTAGGGTATAACAGGGCTGAGAGTTAAACTGAAAGCATGTGGTGTCTTTGTGATGTCTAACAAATTATTTATGTCTAGTGCCTGTCTTGGTGGCCTCTGAACCCCCAGCGGGTTTGATCCTGGCCGAGGTGCGTGGATTTTCCAAGGGCGGAAAATTCACACCAACCACCTCAGGCTTGCGGCATGGAAAAGAACCTGGCAGATGGGCGGCAAAATTGAATCCCTCCAACAACATCCCGCCCTAGCAAGCTCTCACTTTCTCTCAACCAGGCAGTTCGGATGTAGTTAAATGAGACCGACATCTGGCAGAGAAAGTGACAATCAAATCCCAGGCGCGTTTAGGAGACGGCCCACATGGTACGCCTCCTCAGATAAGGGCCCCATGACACGCATAAGAGGTAGGCTTCCAAGGATGTCTGGGCCAAAACTTGGGTGCGGAACACTGCCCAAGGGTAGTCTCTCCGCGAATAAACCCATACGATTAAAAAAAAAGAAAGAAAGTATGTCTAGTACCAACGAACAACTCAACCATACCGATGCATATCCTTAGAGGAATGCTTCTCAGCAAAATGAGCTTCAACCTCTGTGCGCGGCTTGTGGCGCAAGTTCTCTCCACACAAGTCGCAAGAGTGGTCCGTCTGCTGGCGCACATGAGACCTCTGGTGTTGCACCAAGTATCCCGAAGCAGTGAAGGTTCTTGGACAATTAGGGCAACGAAAGGAACGCTGTTGAATATTTTGTCCCGCTGCTGGAAACTTTGGCACCTTTGCAGGTTTCGGACTACTATCAGACAAAGACTCGCCTGAAAAACAAAAACAGTTTGATTAACTCAACTTTGGAACTAGTGAAGGTACCGGATCACATAATTCTCATATTATTTGTAACAGTTATATAATACTATAAAATTTAACTTCTATCATACTAACACTTCATCCATCTCTTGAGAAACATGTAACTAAAGAGAGAGAAAAGACGATACATGAAAACTCAGACACTTTAAAAAAATCTCAAACCTGCACCATTTTTATAAATATATGTCCTCTAGATGAAAATAGTACTTTATGTAACTAGTTAAGAAAGAGGGGCATTGATGATCATATTTTGAAAGACACTTTGTACGATTTGCTGATATTATATTTTACAAATTCATGGAACTTGACTGATTGATTGATTGATTGATTGTTAGTGATTCCAGGCACATCAATTACTGAGGTCATTAGTCGTGTCAGTGCAGTGCAAGATTTTTCATTGTAAAGTGGTGGTGATCATCCCCCTGCTGGATGGTGGGAGCGGCAACTAGCCATTTACCCCAACCAGGTATCTCCCACTAGTGGGGCACCACCCCAGCCAGGACAAGCTCTAGGCCCCAAACTGGTCATGATCCTAGGCCCCCCCTCCCCGGTCAGAGGCACTGCAGTGACATCAGTTGATGCACAGCCAACTCTCCGAGTTTCATGGAACTTCACTGATTCATGTCATCTCAGTGTTTGGTTTACTTTGCAGTTCCCAGTTGTTTCTTTTGGCCACGACTTCTTTGCGTAAGCATACGGCAAAGTCTATTTTGCAATATGCATATCGCAAAGTAACTTTCTCAACAATAAACTGTGAAGGTAAATACTATTAGTTTCCATAGCTAGCTAAACAAATTTTAAAAAATAAAAAAAACAATTCAGAACCACTTCAGTTCTCAAATTATTTGAGCTAGAACACCTTCTGGAAAGCAACTTGCTCAAAAAGACAAAACAAACTTCCATCAGAGCATATTTTAATGAGTGTAATGTGTGTATTTTTTCATTATTTTTGTGTATTGGACAAACCATTTAAAATAAATCAGTTAAAATTGTGTTTCACTATGAAGTACTTTTCAGTAAAAAGTTAAAATAAAATGATTTTATGATGTACTTTATTCCAAGATTTCACTGTACAGTTTCGAAAATATCAGTAGTTTCTGAGTTAAAAATAAATCGAAGATGTTGGGATTTACAATCAATTGTTTAGAAACTCTTGGCATGCTCTTGTGTGTTGGCCAGGTGAATTCCTTTACAAGCTGTGACCTTCCAAAAAATATTTATCTTTGTAAATTGCACATTTGAATCTCTCAAGCTTCTTTCGCTGAAGAGACTTTTGCAAAAAAGCTGAATAATTAGAAGGATACAATTTGCAATATTATAGTATTATGCATTCATTACAAATAATGTAAGAGGAGATACAGTTTTACCACTAGGGTAATTTCTTCTTTATTAACAAGAAGATATTATCACACTGTCAACAAGAAATATTACACTCCACTTAGGTACATTTCGAACAGTGGTTTCTAAATAAGAATAATTTTTCAATTCAATTTTTCATTACCTGCTGCTGAACCATCACTATGCTTCTGTCGTTTATGTTGATACAGATGACCATAATTGTTGAATCCTTCTCCACAAATGACACAAAGATAAGCATTCTTTATAGGAGTAGGACGGTAGCGGCAACCTCTTCTCACATGGCCCGCTAAGTACTCGGGACTGGTGTAGCACAGAGAGCAATTTGGACATCTATAAACTGTATCCACTGCAGAAGAAGAAAATGTAATGAGAACAAATTTACAAAAACGCATTACACCCTACAAAAATCTAATTCAAAAACTTTTCTAATATTCAATAATGGTCTGTTTGAAAAACCTAATTTTCTTTAATTAGTTTATTTACTTCTTAGCTATAGGTAATCGCTAAAATTACATTTCTTATTCAGCTGAATGTTATACATAAGGAGCTCAGCTTCACATGATGCTATGCCACATTTTTCATAAAAGTAAGTCAATTCTTCAATAGCTGCCATTCGATTACTATATTGTGTGTGAGTTCTCTGGGGCTGCCATAACAAATCAGAGGTCGTAGGGTAAAAGTTCTTTTGTCAAGTTTTGGCCAAACTGTACATTAACTATGAGTTATTGAACAATATTCAACCTAATTTGGTACAATTTGCACACATGTTTTCTTTCAGTGAAATGATGAAGATAAAATTACCTCTTAAAATAAAATTTTAAAAAAGAATCAGAGAAATATAGCTTATGTCAAATTCAGTTTCTTTCTACTTCTACTCTTAGCATCATTGAACTGTTTTCATAATTCCCTCCTAACTGAGATCCACTCAATCCAGGCAAGTTTTACAGTACACATCAAGCTCCGCATCAAAGATAAGCAAAAATAATGAATCACTAAAAAAAAAACAATGAATGAGAGAAAGCGTGTACGAGTGAAACAATGAACGAACAAACGAACGAATGAATAAATAATATATAACGAAAGAATGAATAAAAATAAATAAATATAATGTACATACATTTTTAAAAAATAAGTACATATGTATCCTTCATTCCATTGCAGAACTTGAATATACAAATGCCATGTTCACTTTTGACCCATTCACTTCCCAGTTAAATGCACACACTAAAATAAATATCTTAGTTATTCAGATCTATTCGACATACATCACAATTTTATTTGCAAAAGTAATCTTCTTTGGTTATTATTTAGTAGTAGTTAGCTAATTTCTGTTCTCATTTTCCCCACAATCACTTTGAAATTGATTCCCATTTCACTTGATTAAATCATAATGATGTTACAGGTTTGAGACCTGTCCCTAATTTTTTCTCCTCTTGAGATTCATTAATTTAATAATTTTCGTAATAACACAGACTGGACAAATGCATAATGTAGATTCTACACATGAAATTAATATGATGAATAAATCCATAAAAATTCATGTTTATTACTTCGAATTTTTCAACATTTATTTCACAGAAGAAAGTATTGAAGGAAGTAATTTGAAATCTGTTAACTAGATTTCAAACTTGACTGCAATCTTGCAGAAAATAATTGTAATATATGGCTAAATTCAAATACTAGTTCTTCAATATATAACATCTTCCCTTAAACTTTGTTGAAATATTTTTGGGGGTCCTCCTTTTACACCGTCCCCCCACCCCCTTCATTATTGATCTCCAATTACCAGAATGGTGTTGGTTCACACATGCTGAGTTGCAAAAAATACAGAGGACTATCGTGTTTGTCGTGTCATTTAGATTTGTTTGACAGTTTATTAGACTCTACACTTAAAAGAGTAGTAATGTGAGCCAAAAGTTTATATTGTTTTTTATTCAAAATGCCTCTCCTTTCTGTTTCCTAAAACTTAGAAACTGCCAATACTTTGTGAAAGTGAAACAGTTATCACATATGAGAAGGATTCTAATAAAAAGCTGATGCAGGACCCAAAGAATTATGAATACAGAGGGTCAAGTCAAAGTAAATATCTCCCTCTTGCTATGTCTTGCAGTATTTTCTGCGTTTCGTGCATCACTGACCTTCTCAAACCCCATCCATTATATGGTAAACTAGCATACCCGTGCGAGAAGTCTCGCATGCTATACCCAACCCTCTTCCTTATTTTTCCATTCCCATATTAAGCCTGTGTATTTATTTTTCTTCAAGACCTTATCTTCTGTCACTTGTCCTATATGTCACCTTGTAATTGATAATATAACACACCTTTGTCAATACAAACTATTCTTATTTAACTTTATTATGGAGCAAAGAGGTACACCCATGTACTTCAATCACATTGAATATCAAGTAATTAGTAATTTCACGTATAACTGCAGATTCTACAGGCTCTGAATGAGATTGGGTTCAACCAGCGAAAATGTAGTAGAATGTTCAAGAAGATCTCATCCTGTATATTACGGTGTGAGGAATGTTTCTTTGAGGCCTTTGGCTTTAAAATTTTAGTTTTCAAGGCCCTAGAACATTTAGAAATTATTTAACAATGTAGATTCAAGAATCCTGGTGTGTGTTGTGGGTTGCATTTTACATGAATATTTATATGCATTTTTTATACAAATCCTCCGTATTTTTAAACTCAAAGTGCAATTCGTCACAATTCCGTGAAATTCTCTTTCTTTAACAACCTCATTTATAAGCATTGGTTGTGTGTGAGAGCCACAAAGGGACAGTATACTACTGAAATAATATAGGAGATGATAACAGTGTGACATTGTTGGGGTTTCTGAAGAGAACAAGTCAATTTCAAAACGTTAAAGCAGTAAGCACATTACATATTTAACACTTACCAGATAAAGATTATTTTAGTTTTCAATTATTTGGAGATTGTATTACAAAGTATACATTCCTCGGATCCAGCACGCACATTTATTTTTATCTATTATTACTGCAATGGTGCAATCCATATTACACACATAACTTTTCAGAAATTTCAAGGAGAATAAGAGAATAAGTATGCCTTTTAAGAGAAAAAGAGAGTAAGTATGAAATATTTTTGCTGATTACACTGACACATGCCTTCTACATACTTTTGAACAGGCATACAGGGTGAGTCACGTAACTTTAGCACCTCCTGTAACTTTTGAACGGTTTGAAGATATTGCAATGCAGTTTTCACGGAACTGGATGAGGGAATGGGGCTAATTGATATGTGTATTGATTTCTCTTTTATCACTTGTATTTTACGAGATATTTGAGGTAACTTTGTTTTTTCAAATGGGACTATACATATTTTTCAGTCTATCATGACAAGCGTAAAAATACGAATCCAAAGATATAAATATTGTTATATGTTAGATAAGCATTTTTTTTTAGTAATTGTGATTTTTTTGCGACTAGTGTTTAACGTATATTTTCATTGTAACTGTCAGCCCCACAAGGTCACGCAGCGCTCCCCCAGCAAACGCGGGAAAGGGAAGGGATTTTAGTACTTGAGGGTACGAAAAATATTCACAAAACTGTTGCATTTTTTCCTGAACCCTCCTTTCCATTCTGATCCATTTTCAGATATTTTGTGTTTCTTAGGGATTGAAAATACGCACTTGTCTTAAGTAGTATTTATTGAAATAAGATTATTTCTATCCCTCAGTTATTATTATATTCTTATTAACATTGAAATTGTTTGCTCAAAATACGCAATATTTTTTGTACAATTTTAATTATTTATTCTTATTGTGCTTTGTTTCAAGATCTCATTAATACGTATCTTATGAACCCCATTAAATGGAGTTGAAGTAATAAACAATTTTATTACGATACAAACTTATGACAAATACATATTTTCTATCCTTTAATTCCTTCAATCAAAGAAAGTCGAAAATCTGAAAATGCGGAAGGATGGAAAGCACAGTTCAGGAAAAACTGCAATGGTTTTGTGAATATTTGGAATATGTTTCGTATCTTCAAATCTCCCTTCCCTTGCCGGGTGCGCGTTGCTGGTGGAGCACTGCATGACCTTGTGTGGTGGACTATTCAAAATGTCCGTTAAACCCCAGTCGCAAAAATCTAAATTAGTCCAAAAATGCTTATCTAACATATGACAATACGTACATCACTGGATTCGTCTTTTTACGCTCGTCATGGTGGAGTGAAAAAATATGTATAGTTCCATTTGAAAAAACAATGTTACCTAAAAAATCTCGTAAAATACAAGTGATAAAATAGAAATTAATGCACGTATCTATTAGCCCCTTCCCCTCATGCAGTTCCGTGAAAACTGCTTTGCAATAACTTCAACCGTTCAAAAGTTACAGGAGGTGCTAAAGTTACGTGACTCACCCAGTATAATTTCCCCAGACACATAAATAATATGTTTACTTTGACCCAGGGTTCTAGGCATAACAAGAGAGCAGACAGGGTCAATAGAACAAGCCATGGATATTTCTCCACAGTCACAAGATTGAAAAACTTGGCAGATCTGACATTAATAGACTTTTCTGGACAACAATGGATCAATTCAAGTCATGTGCAAATAATAACATTTTTACCTACATATAATAAGTGTATTCATATTCCATTGTGAAACTTTGTCCTTATCTAGTTTTGAATCTTACGTAAAATTTTGGCCAATATGGATGTTCTGTAATTGAACAATTCAATAAATAAAAAAAACAAATCATTCATCCCCATCCCAACCGAATTTATTTGTAAGTACAAGTATTGCCTCGCTCGGTGGCTCATGGGTTAGCGTGCTCGCTTTCCACAGTGCAACCCCAAAGTTCGAATACCGGCTGGTGCAAAATTATAACTGTGTGCTTTCCTTACAAATTTCCCAGTATCTATTACTGTGAGACAATGAGAAAGCCCACCCTAAGGTTAAGAAGACCAGTATATATGGTGAAAGGATATCTTAGTGCTAACCACACAAACCCCTTACCCCATGGCCAAGAGGCTGGGTCGCTGCTGTTCAGCCTGGCGGGCTGTCGAGCCAAAAACCAGGAAAAGTCCAAGTATTACTCATTCATTTTACATTTGCAGATGGCAGAATTAGGAAATACTATTGTTTTGCAAGAGCCCGAATACAACCTACATAAATAGTGCCAACTTGAAAGAACTTCTGACCCACGCCGATGCCAGATGAGACATCTGGGAAAAGATGCCAATTTGTTTTTGTGAATTCTGTGAAAAAATTAAATCCTTTTTGTTGTGCAAAAATGTGACCCAGCAGTAAATTAATTATAAATAATGTGATGGACTAAAGCTGTTTGGAAAAGAATAGGGGGGGGGGTATTAATACCATTAAAAAGACCTATGAATGGGGCAGCAGCATTAATTGGAAAGGGTTTAAGAACAGTTAACAATGTAATAAAAGATGCATTCATAGCAGAACAGTGGCCAAAAAGTGGCCAAAAAGTTGCAAAAAAGAAAAAAGAAAGAAATAAACAAGTTTGTTTTTTTTAGACAATTTCTGGCAATGTTTGGTGAAAAGAAATCATTTTAGAATAATAAGAAGATAAGTAGGAAAAACTAACTCTTTAAGATCTTCACAATGCCATAAAAGAACACTTGGAAAACATTAAAGTAAATTGAATTTATATTCCAAAAATGCAAAAATAGATCTGTTTTATGCCTCTCCAATAGTTAGCTAGGAGTCAGGCCCCATACAACCTGATTAAGGTAATGTACAAAATAATATATTAAAAACAATATATGTCATTCACAAAAGTCACTCAAATATTTCATATTTCCTTTGCAAAAAACCACTACAGAACGGTTACGCACTAATGCCTCCTCCTGAGCAAGTTCCTACGTCCCACTCACAACAGTCTGTATCTACTGTAGTTGTGCGACTAATGCAGTTAGCGATGACCTCTTGTAAACAGATCACAACGCTGCATGTGCAAATGTAAAATGAATGAGAAATACTTGCCTCTGCCAAACTTAGCACGGGATCTGCAATTCTGCACGTGTTGCTTCAAGAATTCTTCACTCGCATAGCACATCGAGCAATCCTTGCACCTGAATATCTTGTCCACGATATTTTGAGAACTGGCTGAGAAAAACAGCAGGGTCAAATTTTAATTGAAATTAATACTTTCAAGAGAAACAATTCATTGAAGGAAGGAAAAAAAAAACAAACAAAAAAACAAACTAACTAACTAACTCAAGCATGGGCTGAAATTTACCAGGGGTTTTCTAACTGCGTCATGGCTCCCAGGGTCATCATGTAGAGGCGTCGCAGTGATTTATTAAAAATGATATTTAGATTTGATTTACTTTAATCCTTGTGTCATTTATGTCTACAGAGTAATGTTGCACTACCATACTATATTGTATTTGTAATATATATGATTTATTTTTCTAATTAATTGTGGGTTAATTGAACCTAGCACGTGCTTTAACAGTACGCTTTGGTAGCTCAATATTCATCCCTAGTGTGCATAATGGCTGGGGATATTTAATCTCTCTACCCACACAAATTAAGAGTACCCGTGCTCACGTGAGAGCGCAGCGGCGACACAAAGTGTTGTGTTACTCATTTGTGCTGAATCTTTAGTAGACCTATATTTACCCTTGTATTTCAAACATTACCAAGGGAGCCGTGGGAAGTTTCGTTTAGGTCAAGGGAGCCATGGACAAAAAAGTTTGAAAACCCCTGTACTTCACACCTGTACTACACAATTATTTGACCTTAGCCAATTCCATGGCTTCTCTTTCTGCCAATTTTCTTTTATTCAGTGTTCCCAATTGCTCTTCATGTTCATTGTGTTTTCAGTTTTGTTTCGCATGTTTCATGTATCATGTATCATGTAAGACCTCACTATACAAAAGGTTCCATTCTGAAAGTAATTTGTTAGAACACACATGGTTGTGTTTCACTCAACAAAACATTACAAACTAGTGGTGCTACAGAATGGCACAGACATTCCCATATTAGTTTTCTATTTCCTTGGGTCTTCACTAGCTATTTGGAATTGCCACAAACTTTCTTGCCAGCTGTCATCTATCACCGCCAAAAGTACATTTTTTTTTTTTTTGTCATTTTCTTAATTTTTCAGTTTCCTATTGGTAGAACGGAAACATTAATTTTAGAATTCTAAAGAACACAAAAACCTAGTCAGAAATGGCAATTTTTTTTAAAAAAACTATGTGTCGTTTAAGAGAAAATGGCGTTTTAGCACTACTAAAAATGCGAAATTTGAAGTTCATTTTCACAGAAAATTTTTGAGTTTTCAAAATACTTTATTTGAAGTTATTTGAAGCACTTACACTCACAAATATAATAATCTTTACAAATTGTGGATAATGTGCATATTAAAGATGTGAGAGATCTTTCAAAAAATTTACATTTATATATTCAGCAGTTTAGCTCTGAAGAAGGCCACAGCAAGATGGCCGAAACGTCAGTAAAACCTACTGAGACGCGGCTCATCCCGGACAGCCAAGAATATATTACATTTATATAATTTTTGAAAAAAACAAAAAAAAAACAACTCAAAATAAACTTTACGCTATACTAAAAGTGTAATTAGCACTATCCGTTACAAAAGTTTCAAGAAAAAATTTGCAGCCATATACGAGAAAATGGCGTTTGAGCATTTCTGAAAATGCCGAAATTTGAGCTACTTTGCACAGAAAACGGTAGTGTTTTCGAGAAACTTTACTTGACAATATTTAAAGCATATATACTCATAAATATAATAACGTGAAAAAATCGCCGATAATGTAAATATTAACGACGTGAGAGACAAGTAAAAAAATTTACATTTTTGTAATGTTTGAAAAAACCAACCGATAGACCAACATGGCTTTTATGTCATTGATAGAGTACATTTACCACTATCCCTACCAAAAGTTTAAAGAAAAAATTTGGAGCCGTTTTGGAGAAAATCTTGTTTTTGTAATTTTTTAAAATTGCACATATTGCACGCAATATGAAAACTACCAAAATTTTGAAAAACATTTACATGACCTTCATTAAAGAACTCAATATGCAGAACAAATTTTATTTGAAGAAAAAATCTCTATCTTCAATTTCGTAGTTGGAGAAAGACGCCGAAAAAAATTCAAACTTTCACAATTTTCAAAAATTCAGAGCTGAACGTGAAAATCGGACCTATGCCATGTTAAAAAGTGTATTTTATGAGTGAAGTGTATAGAGCAATATGGCTTTTATGTCATTGATAGAGTCTATTTACCACTATCCCTACCAAGCGTTAAAAGAAAAATATTGGAGCCGTTTTTGAGGAAATCTTGGTTTTGTAATTTTTTGAAATTGCACATATTGCACGCAATATTGCACGAAAACTACTAAAATTTTTAAAAACATTTACATGACCTTTATGAAAGAACTCAATATGCAGAACAAATTTTATTTGAAGAAAAAATCTCTATCTTCAATTTTGTAGTTGGAGGAAGACGCCGAAATAAATTCAAACTTTCAAAATTTTCGAAAATTTAGAGTTATCCGTGAAAATCGGACCTATTAAGTGTTATAAGTGTTAATAAGTGTATTTTACTCTATTCATACAAGAAATTTAAAGAAAAAATTTGGAGCCGTTTTTGAGAAAATTTTGAAAACCTCCGGGGGGCTTCATATAAAGTACCCCCAAATTTTGAAGAATCTTTTTCAAAATCTCAAAGCTTCGACTAGAATCAGATCGACCAGGGAATATCCATTTTGGAAGAAATCGTACATATGGTTTAGGCGCTAGCAGTGTTCACAGACGGACAGACAGACGGACGTTTTCCTTTCAATTGGGTTTTCGGTATCAAGGACCTCGGAAACAGGGTTTCTGGCTACACCACGTGTTAGGGGATTTCTTTTCTTCATTTAGCAACTGGTTTTATCCACTTATTCGTTTTCACGGCCCGGCAATGAATTTTTTTCCACCGAAAATTGGCCATTTTTTCGCGCAGCATTACATAACTTTCCCTATACTACGTATATCACTCCGTGTATACGCACGTATACGGGAAAGTAAAACAGCAATAAAAAATCTATTGCAATTTTTTCTCTGGAAACTTTAAGTTCCCTTATGAAAAAAAAGCAGTGATTGTACAGAGAGAGAAACTGCAGTTGTTAACTTCATGATAACATTTGTTTTGATAAAAACCATTTATAAACAAGGATTTCTTCAAAAAGGAAGTATTATATTTTTGGGAAAATTTAAGGGAGAAAATTGGCCAGTACCTGTAATGTAAAGAGAACATTGTACACGAAATTACAACACCATAAATTGACTACAGCATGCGATTTATATTCAGGGGAGGGTGCTTAAGGTTATTGATCTGTGCATATGACTGTACAAGAGGGTTGAAAACTTTACATTGTTGATAATGTAAAAGAGATGCTAAGCATTTACATGGGTTGTTACATCTGTGTGCCATTTTATTTGCAAGAAAGAATATTACACTGAAAAAAATGTGTGGTACACAATTTCACTATTTTTGGAAGAGAAATGTTTTAGTGATGAAAATTCAAGTTATTAGAACACTGGCTGTGTCAAAGTGAAAGAATAAAAAATTTGTACACACAAACAATGAATTACTTAGGGCCAAAATTATTGACCCAGTTGGCACTTGAAATCAATTCATGCAAAGTTTTACAATTATTTTTTTCTGTAAATGAAAAGATTGGTTAAATACAAAACAATTATTTTCTTTCCAAAATAACTTTTTGGATTTTGAGATGCTACACAAGATGCTGAGGCCCTAGTGTGTGTACTCTGGTGGACAATCATTTCCATTTTATTTTGGGGGTGAAGTTTTTTATATTTGTATGGGTACATCTTGTGTAGATGATTATAGATGTGTAATAAAGAAGTATGCAGATGCCATGGAGAGCAGCACTGTTTTGACTTATATTGAACATTTTAATGGATTGGACTCGTATCTGTTTATATTCTTTGTTCTTAGTCTGATAATACTGATCTCCAACTGGATAAACTCCAACAGTCATTCCCATGATTATCAATATAACAAATTTTTGTGTAACTAACGGATGGAAATGTATATCTTTCTATTTTAAACCTGGTACCATACCTTGGGTCTTTTTGGACCCCATTATCATTAATTTGTTAATATTTTCCTCCATATTTTGCTGGATAATTTCAGTCTTCTAGATATGCCTTCGTGCACTTATTACGCAGGTATCAAACCATTTTCACATATTTTCCAAATCTTATTAGAGAGTTATCAATTTTGTTTTGTTATATGTGGCTGGTTTGACCTAAGGTATAGTCTGCTATTTTCCCCATTCTCATTTCCAACACAGTATTGTCATGAACTTCAAAAAATTTGTCTGATACCGCCAATATTTCATTTACCTTGAAACAACTTTCATAAATTATTATAAATATTTCTAAAATTATATAAATATTGCTTCAGAACTATTTCTGAAGCAATATTTATCAGCAATGGAGGATACATTCAGTCGAGATTATTCTTTATATGAAATATTTAATGTGAATAAATTATACGTATTATGTTATTGAAAATAACCTACAAAATGTATACTTATATAAAAACAATTATTGACCCACAATATACTGCCATACACATTCATGTCTACCACTTCCAACTGTCAATACAACTTGGGTTCCAAAAAGACCCCAGGTATGCTACTTGATTTTAAATTGCAGATATGGTACGAGGGTTGAAGTTGCTAGCCAGACACTTCTTACCGGGATTCATAACAAAAACCACTTGTCCTCAGAAACGCTCAAGAATCCTGTGCTTATGACCACTGATCTAGAGGCAGCATTGCCAAGTTAAGAACTTTATCCATAAATTGGAAAGGTTTTTCCTTTGTCTATAGTGGGAAAACGAGGGTACAACGAATCTTTGTGAATAGTTTCCAAAATGTGCATTAATTGCAGCCTCTGACAAAAACAATTACGCAAGGTTGCTTGCTTTTCTCACACAAGGTCTACCTAGCTCTGTTCCACAATGACTTCCAAAGTGAAGCAGGGCCATATTTATATTCACTATCATTACAAATGTTATGCCCACATTTGTTCTACGTACGTTTCTATGTTCACATATCTACATTAAAATTTTTATTGTTTGCCTTATACATGACTTGTAAGTATAGTATCAAACTCTCACTCACAAATGTTACTCCCCCAATTTACACAAAAACAACAATGGCAGAATAGAGCAATCAAATTAATTAATTTAAAAAAATATTCATTTTTTTCCCACTCACACTCATTAAAAAAATCCAAAATTCCGGTTGAGATACTCACCTCTCTTAGATGCTATCCTCTGTCGTCTCCCATTTCTCAATGGAGCTTTCACAGGGATGCTTTCCTGCACGAAGTCCTGCACAAGAACCAACAATTTTGCAAGAATGGTCAAAACTTACTTCTCTAATACAATATTATAGGTAGGTAATTCTTTAAATAAGGTCCGTTTGGGAATAGCAGTGATTGACATGCAATCGCCGTAGTGTGCACGAGTTTCTGATTCCAACATACTTTGCCTGCCATTAAATGCCTTTCCCCACCATATGGTATGTCTGTGAGCTGAACTGTAGAACTTTAAAATGTTTAACAAAATTTTGTCGCCCACTGATGTTCCCATGAGTCTGCACAAACACAAAGGCTAAACTGGTCTTTGGATGGAAACAACTGAACAACAAGGTCTGGACCTTACAGTCCAGACCTTGCACCTACTGACTATCACATGTTTAGATGTTTAAATGATTTTCTTGGTTGTCAACGGTTCAGCAACAACAAAGAAATAAGAACTGCAGTCAGGGATTAGACTTCTACACAGGCAGCAGATTTCATTGACGTCTGAGTTCAAAATCTTGTTGCACAGTATAACAATTTTTCAAACAAAAGTGAAAATATGTAGAAATGAAGATTAAAGTATGTAGATTATTGCAAAAAGTATACTTTCGTGACTAGTTCAATATTTTCCTTCTTCACAAACAGACCTTATTTACAAAATAATCCTCGTAGAATGATAAGATTATTCTGGGCTTGTCAACTGCTGTGGACATTAGTGTCTCTAGTCTCAGAAGGGAACAGTGACTCCTGCCCCAGTGGATGGTCAGATCCAGCGCCAACTTACACGTGTAGACAAGAAGCCGTTGATGACCTCAATGTTAAAAATGTGAATTATAATAAATACATAATGTAATATACAAAACATTACAGAACAAACGCCGCGCCTTAATCTGGACGGACAGAGCTGTAATATACAAAAATATTAGAAAACAAACGCCGCGCTTCAATCTGGACGGTCGCGGTTACTAGGTAACGAAGGTTGTTGACGGGTGAGAAGGGGGCGCTGGACGAGAGGAGAGTTGGTGGTTGACTGGCATCCTGGTGGTAGCAGCGCGTATGTAAGCTGAATTGTTTAAGTTGGACATCGACGCGAATAGGGAGGACAAATTGTGGAACAATAGTGCAAGAAGTGAGCAGCAAGAAAGAAGCAGACGACTTCGGCGACGACCGGCGCGAAGACGGATTTTCGGCGCGGAAGTCAAGGGGCTACGAACTGCAGGGTCATCGTTTCACAACGCCAGACAATTCGGTACCGTGAACCTAATGTATGAAATCAAGTAAGAGAATTTTTTATATTGTTAATCTCAAATTCCATTCTTAATAAACAAAATTATTGTTGTGCTACGTTGTATGTAATTCCTTCGGAATATAAATAATTTCAGACTTCCAGGCTTCTCTGTATAGAGAGCATGAGAACCAGAAAACTGAGCTAGCCAATTAAATTAAATTAAAGATAAAATAATATCATTCATTATTTTATCACAATAATATATATGTAACATAATTAAATGACTTAAACTATACTTAAATAATGTTATATCCACTACTACAGGTTAGTAAATTAAGAGACAAAGCCCTCACACAGCAGCAATTTTTCTACAGAGTAAATTTCCCTAATTAAATCATTCATTACAAGAACTGTAACAGCAAAAGAAGAGGTAACAAAGACTCTAATAATTTCTTTACCATTCTTTCTCAAATTCATGTTAGTTTGACTTGCAACAGATTGTTTAATTCAATTAACAAAAGCAGAATCATCACCTTAAACATGGATTTTATGATGCTAAAGAAAGACCGTTTATGGAATTGGAAATATTATGAGGTGTGGACAGTACCTTACATTTTCTTTTTTATTTTACTAACATTTAATTTTATCGCCCATTGTTATTCAAACTCCCACATATCCCTTCCCTCACTCTACACCAAAAACACAAAAGTTATTCTTTTAAGTGGCGACAAACATTTCCTAATCTTGTTTTCCTAGAATCTAGATGAACCACTGAAAGACCAAATCCATGAAGTATCAGTAACACTCTCATACCATTGCCGTTTTGGCACCCTCAGAAGACCAATGGAGGGTAAGTGGGGGCTGAGTGGGGAGGGGAGTCAGTCGGGAGTGGGTCATTGAGGGGAGAGAGGGGTTGACGGGAGAGGGGGGATGAGGGAAGTGAGGGAAGGAGGAGGGGGAGTGAAGGGAGGAGGAAGTGGTAAAGGGGAAATTGGGGGAGGAATTGTGGGAGTGAGGGCAGTGTGGAAAGTGGGGGAAAGGGAAGTGGGAGTGGTGGGAGGAAGTGGTGGAGGGGAGTAGGGGGAGGAGGAAGTGGAGGAGGGGGAGTGGGGGAAAGGGAAGTGGGAGTGGTGGGAGGAAGTGGTGGAGGGAGAGTAGGGGAGGAGGAAGTGGAGGATGGGGGAAGTGGGGGAAAGGGAAGTGGGAGTGGTGGGAGGAAGTGGTGGAGGGGGAGTTAGGGGGAGGAGGAAGTGGAGGAGGGGGAGTGGGGGGAAAGGGAAGTGGGAGTGGTGGGAGGAAGTGGTGAGGGGGAGTAGGGGGGAGGAGGAAGTGGAGGAGGGGGAGTGGGGGAAAGGGAAGTGGGAGTGGTGGGAGGAAGTGGTGGAGGGGGAGTAGGGGGAGGAGGAAGTGGAGGAGGGGGAGTGGGGGGAAAGGGAAGTGGGAGTGGTGGGAGGAAGTGGTGGAAGGGGAGTAGGGGGAGGAGGAAGTGGAGGAGGAGGAGTGTGGGAGTAGGTACAGTGGTGGGAATTGGGGGAGAGGAGTGGGGGAAGTGGAGTGAGAGGGGGAAGTGGGGGGGGGGCAGTAGGGGAAATGGGGGGGAGTGGAAGTGATTAGGAGGAGTGAGTAGGGGGGAGATGGCAGGTCCAAAAATAAATTGTAATATAACTGCAGAACAATTTGTATGTATTTAAGAACTAACCCTACGTGTATTTAGCAATATACTGAAATAATTTTCTGCCTGTTTTTAAATACATCCAGTTTTTTATATGTGGCATTGTCACATACATTTTGATATGTGGCATTGTCACATATATTTTAATCATTTCCTGCACTTGTAGTTCTTTCCAAGGGGACAAAGATAACATCATTTTTTGGAAGAACTAGTTCAGCATTCACTACGTTGTTGCTGTTACATAACTGTTATCTACATCAACTGACACTAAATAAGATTTCAGCTTGCTGAAGAGCATGCTGGTATGTACAAGAATGTCGGAGTTCCCACAAAGTGATTATGCCTGGCAACAGTTTTTAATTGTGATGTAAACATCCAATGAGAGTTGAAAGATGAAACTACCACTGAGGATAATGAAAGACAGTAATAACAAAGGTCCTAAACAATGAAACAATAATTTCATACCAAAACCAAAAGAGAGGGGAAAAAAACTACTTTGGTGTCCATTTTTAATCCCCTCTAACCCTTTGCACTCATAAGGCATGTCTACGACGACAATGGAAAATGTCAGCACAGCTCGAAACCGATACTCACCATTCTCCTGTTCCAAGTAGTTCTCACATTATTAACATTGTTTAAAATAGAATAGTAGCCCGGATCAATTCAACAATAAAAACTTTATTTTACACACCAGGAAAATACGTGGGCATCGGTGACATGCCCAACGAGTTAATTAAGGATTTTGGTGGGGCATATGAGACATGTCCTACGAGTTGTTCAACATGTCACATTGCTTACTGATACAGACTGGTAGCCATTATTCTTATGACATCTCTGACATGCCATATGAGCTGTAGGACGTGTGTTATGCTTGTTGCTTACTAGTGGAAAGGGTTAACATATGACTCTTTCATCATGCTGCACTCTTACCTCAGAGTATTCCGTGGGATGAGCAGGAAGAACCACCATAGCTGCATGTGGTAAAATCTCCTCCTATTGGCATCCAAATAATAAATTAACACAATCTCATTAGCCCATGGCATGCAGAGGAGCATCAACAATTTGAATCTCAAAAATCGGAACCGTCAATACTCCAAACACCTCAAGGAGAGAGACATTTGCCATTGTTAACCTGCGGTGCTGTACTGTCAACAGAATGGGCAACCCTTACTGTATACTGTAATGTAATTAAGTACAATTTTATTTTTTCATCACATGTACATACTTTGAGACTGCATTAGAGCTGGTATTTTTCTCCCCTTTATTTCAATGGTTCAAATAATATAAAAACAGGTTTGTTCAAAAAGTTGAACTTTTCAAAATCCCAACTACCTACGGTTCCAACTAGTTCCAATTTTTCACACTCTCCCGTACATCTCATTGCAAAACAATGAAATGTGTAGCTCTGAATCAGTTCGTTAATAATTTTGATGTCATAAAACTTGAACAGAATCTCTACTCTAATTTTAATCTGAAATTATTCATTTGTTGCAAGTGTTCGCTCTATTACTTACTGAATTGACATGAACTACTTGCAAAACTGGTTTTGTGAATTGCACAAATCTACAAAGTTTTCTACATGTAATGCTTTGGCAAAGGCATGATTCAACATTTAAAAAAAATTAAAATCAGATACACCAAATGAAAGTAACAATTATTTTCTTGTTAGAATCTATGAACTAAGTTTCAACATTGCAGAGAATTATCTGTTGTACATGATAAGCTATTATTTCCCGAAAACACAAACTGCACTAAAAACATTAAACCTTCAATTAATTATCAAAGGTAATTGGGTTCAGGACTCCCTCAGGAACAAACAAGTTTAAATAAGTCATTCGCTGTCAAGTTCAATGTGTCTGTTCGGTAAAGGATGACGTTCCATTATTTTTTTGGAAAAGGATTTTGTACACTATCAAAATACAAATTACAGAAAATATAAATGATTACACTTTTACTACCGTCAACTAGAGCTAACAGTGGAAATGTCATACAACAAATATGATATTTGATGAAAAATTTGATAATTATCGATTTCAGAGAAGTCACAAAATTCCTAGAATTGGTGATGGGAACCAGACCAGATTACATACAAGCATGCTTTTCTTTTCCTCCCAAGAATTAGGATTCATAAATTGTACCACCAAAATCGTCACTGAGATATCTAAATGCCACAAATTTCAGATGTTCATTCCACTGTGTCTGTTCGATTCTCACAACACGTACAGTGAGTAACGCTCACTGTACCAACCACAGAGCACTTAAGCAGACAAGTGCAAGGCAAGGCACTCAAAAGCTCAGTGCAAAGAGTGGTTGCATAATGAGCTTGAAGCTCACAACCCCATCAGTCAGTAAACAACATTTGTATGAGTTGTACAGGGTGCACTTTTGTGGCTTGTGTTTTAATGGCAAATATTAACACTTGGTTTCATCCACACCCAAGATTAGTTCTAGAAAATGAGAAAGTTGTTTGTTACTTCTTTGAAGTGTGTACATGTAGATTAGTGTTTATGATCAGAGTAGAGAACAATTATAAATACTATATTAATAACATCAGTGTATTTTTAAACTGTATAAACTTAAAGATTTTGTGTTCAGAAATGAAAGAATGAATACCATGTGAATAAAACTTTAGGAAATTGAACTTTACATCACTAACAGGTATTCCAAACACAGACCAGTATTAGCATATAATGTGGAAACATCTGAATCTTCTACGCTTATTTTAGAATAAAAAAATAATGCATCTACACACATCCTTTTCAAAAATCTCATGCAAATACTACAATCATTAGTGAAGGCTTCGCCCATCATCCTCCCCTGCTTGCCAATTCCACAATATCTAAATTATACACTTCCATTACAGAGTTTTCAAGAGTTTTATTTTTCTTTTTTTCCCTCCACTCCACTTCATCGGACTCAGATAATCACAAATTTCTTAGAGCTTAAAATAAAATATTAGAAGCTGTAATACTTCACCTCTGAATTATGGCCTTCTTCTACTTCAACAACATCAGAAGAAGAGAAACCAGGTGTAATTGTTTCTTCCTGAAAATGATTGCAAGCCTTCATGAGCAACATATGAATTACATGTTGAAACATTTCCAACTATTTTGAACACTGAAAATGATTGTAATTGTAAGTCTTCCTGAGCAATGTATGAATTATGTGTTGAAACATTTCCAACTACCATATTCGCTTGTGTTTAAGTTGCATCTGTGTATTGGCCGCACTATATATCTTTGCAACAATAATTTGACCCCCCCCCCCTAAAAAAAAAAACACACACACCTCCTCATACAAAAGCTGTACCAAATAATTTGATGTTGCTCAGTAATTTTTTTAATAAAAATATGTGTTTATTTAACAAATAGGTAAATTCTTATGGAAGGTGCAATGCCAAATACGATTGCTGTTTCCGCGCATCCACCAGAGCATGACACTTTCAACGTGGCTATTCACTGGCCATTCGAAGTTCATGTGTGACATTTGAACCATGGGTACAACCGTGTTGGAAACAATTCTTTCCACCACGATTTCCATCATTTTTGGCATTTTCTTTCATTTTTTAAAGAAAAATCTTGTGTACAAGCCATACCCCCATTTCATAAGTTACTTTTCAAAAACAAAAGTGCGACTTCTACCCAAGCAAATACAGTATTTTGAACAATCAATAAATGGGAAAAAAAGTATATTTAAGAAATCAGTAGTAGTTACATGTTACAATGCTACAAGAACTAAACACTCATTCATCCCAGTAAATCCCACTTCAGGTATATATGGTACGGTACAAAAAAAAAACTTTTGTCATTAATGAACAAAAGTCTGACAATCATCTAAGATTAATAACAGACAGATTAACAACAACGTTAACAACAGACAGACATAACAAAATAACAGACATTTGCCTCTAGTTAAGAAAATAGGAGAGAGTCTTATTCTACAATGTATGAATTAAAAATAATTTTGCAGCGCAAAATTGCACAGGGGTCTAAAACCTAGTTTTATCTTACTGCATTCAAATCTGTAAGCCCTATATCCTGTCAGGTTTCTTTTCAATGTGAACTCAAATTTCTTGTAGTATCGAAATGATTCATTTTTTGACCATAGTTTGAAGTGTCTAAATCACTGTGCACCATAATAAAATGGGTCATCTGAAATATTACAATAAAAGTAATTTTAAATTTCTGAAATGCCATTATAAATTCTTAAAAAATCTAAATGGCCAAAGGGAAATTTTTTTCACTTCTCTTCATCAAAAACAAACCCAATTTTGACCGGAGTTATGTATCTATGTAAGTGTCCATCCATCTATATCATTTTGTATTCCAAAAATTCAATGTGAAGAAGAAAATCATATTGATGATTAATTATTATCACAGGAAATCTCACAAATACTTAGGAAATTCTCAAGATAAATTCACGATTCACAAAACGAGGAGTGAATTTATTCGAGAATTTTCAAAGAAAATGTGAGATTGACTAAGAAAGAATGAAATTTCACAAAAATAATTAACATATATTCTATTTTCTTCAAATAGAAATGTAAACATAAGACAAAAGACAAAGAAGAAAATAAATATATTGCAAAGACAGACAAATGCTTTGGAAATTTTCAAGACAAATTCACAACTCATGAAGCAAGGAGTGAATTTATCTAAGAACTTTCAAAACAAAAGTGATATTTACTGAGAAGAATGAATGAAATTTCATATATATAATATTTTAAAAATATTTAACATTTATTCAGTTTACTTCAAACAGAAATGTAAACATAAGGCAAAAGACAAACAAGAATATAACACAAGACAGAGACAGAGGCATTACTTGATTATTAAATACATTGATTTTTTAATGGTGACACAGCTAAATTTAGTGTATCTCTTGAACGCATTCTTCAGTTGTAATTCACCAACTACATACTTGTCTTTTACAATTTGCTTTTATTTGTCAACTGGTTATTATTACTACTTTATATTTATGCTTTCACAGCCTTATGCAACGTATGCTTTCAAAGCTTTATGCAACGTATACTTTCACAGCCGGTTTCCACATTACTTTCACACATCAACTACATCTTTTTCTTCTACACCTTTTTACATGAGCTACTTTATATTGCTTTTGTTTTGTAGTAATTTTTTCTTATTTTTACACAAGACATTTATTCGATGTCCTTTTTGCTTCGTTATCATCATATAGTAGAACCCCGATTTAACATGACCTTGAGTTAACATTTCCCCACATTTAATGCTAATTTCTGATAGCCCCAACAATGCCTACGTAATTAATGCAATTATATTTTTATATAAGTCACTAGCATTGACACCCAACCCATATTTAATTTTTTTTTTTCTACCTCTCCACGAATTGGGAACCAACACCACTTGTTATGCAGTGCAGCCAATTGTAGTGTAAGTTAACTGTTAACTGCTGTAATGACATCTGTATTAAGATGATGTTATACTAAGTCTGCTGCCCTGAATCAGGTTGTGACATAGCAGGAGGGTCCCTCATCTGTCCAAATTTCATTGATACAACTTGTCAACTTGTATGATAACATTGTCATTTATTTATGTGTGGAACTGTCCATAAATTACTCAATGTAAAGTTACAGTATTTTGAATATCCCCTCTCCCCACCATAATGCAGTTGTATCATGTGCTTGACACCCCTCAAGTAATTACATAATGCTTGTGACAAGGCCACCCCCTATCCCAATTTACAATAAATTTTATTATTAAAAATTTTGAAGTAAAGACACTGAGTTGTATTAATTTTAAATGTGTTATATATTCAAATCTATGATAATTAAAGTCAGAATTTATGGACAACCCCTATAGTAAATTTAATAATTTTCATACGTGTCTTATAATTGAATATTTTTTGTTACTTTTTATAATTATGTTGCCAAGTGCTATTTTTTTGTTTTGTTTTGTATTTTTTGCAAATAATGGACTGACTTGTCTGTGTATTAATAATAAATAAATAAAAATCAAGCATTTTTTAGCTATAAAATCTATAATTTCTGGTAAATTAACTTGTTTCTCCAAAGGATTTCCAAGCCACCATTTACTGTAAACCCTCATTTAACATAAGAATTTTAGGTCCTGCCTGAGGTGACATTAAACAGGGATTCCACTGCACTTGATTGATTTGTAGTGATACTGTTTTGTCAAATAATGTCTTATTGTAACCAAAATTGAGGGAATTTCTCACGTACGAAATTTTAAAAAATAAAATGAAAATTCATAGACATCTGCATCATCACTCAATCCCTTTTTATTCTGCCATGTGCACCTTCTTACCTACAATAAATGAATGTTTTTTAAAATTGTCATTACGTACTCAAAATAAAATTCTGCAGAGGTGCAGGTTTCTTTTAAAGTCCCCCCTCCCAAAGCATACGTGTCGGAAACGTCCACGATTTCCACTACAATAAATTCCTCTTGGCACAAAACCGCAAATGGAAAATCATCATACCTGATTTGCATCCTCATCCACTCCTCCACCAGATGAATCGTAAGTCAGGGAAGATGATTCCCCCAAGATCTCATCATCTCTCTGAAACAAAACAGGTTTCTCAGTTTCATTCTGCCAATACGAAAGAAAAGAATTGATTTTGCAAAAAGATTAGTTAGATATTCCTTTTGAGCCTACAAAAAATTCTAAAAAATACAATTTACTTTTACCGTGTCCATTTCCACTAAGATCTTATAATGGTTAGATTAATGTCCTTATCAAAATGATAAGATATGTCAACAATCAATAATTTCTTAGCTTTTTCAACACGAACAAAACATTGTTCCTCTTGTGAATGAAATAACTTTAATACATTGCTCAGAACTTTATTTTATGGCTGAAATGCTTCACTTCTATTGAAAGAAATCAACTTGTGGGTCCCCTTGCCAATCGTAACAGAACAACGGAAGACATGTTCCTGTTGCACATTCATGAAATATTCTCATTCCTTATTTATTTGTAATTTACAGACAGCAGTAAAACTGATTATGCCAAATATCCTTCATTATAATACATACATTAATATTGTTATACACATACTATTACTGAATATATGTATACTTAATTAACTACAAAATTTGAATGTGCTAAGCGGGAATGTTGAACATGTAAACAAGTTTTTGATGGAATTGGGACTGGGAATTGAAAATATGAACGTACTAAGCATGAAAACCTGGTTAACGGGAACATGTTAATGAGATTCCACTGTATTTCTTTTTTAGAGTGGGCAAATTGTGGGAATTGTAGTGCAAATCAGAAAACTCTCAACGTCTTGCTATTGTTACTAAACCTTTGCAGAATGACAACGTTAAATGGGCATAGTTCTACATCCAGAATATATGTAATTCACAGTTCCAGGATTCGCCAATCAAAGTTGAGTTCCAATACACAGCTTCTTCTTACACATTTTTTAATTATTTTAGATTATTTTATTGGATGCACTATGCACAAGGCTACATTTAAAAGAAAGATTCACACAGCGTGGTTGGTTAGGTTGATTAGTGAATCCGGGCACATCAACTGGTAAAGTCATTAGTCCCATTAGAGTAGTGCATGTTTTATTGAAGGAGATGGCAGATATCACCCCTGCTGGATGGTGAAATCAGGAGTCGATCTATCATTAGTTAACGGGGTTTCCCCTCAACACAGCTGTATACACTGGAATATACACACAACAAAATAATAAAAATGAATTTGATTCCCTTTGACAGTCTTAAGTCAGACTTTACAAAATTCATATCAGTGTTGTAATAAAAGTTATATACAAGTGTTGTAATAAGGGTAATACAAGTGTTGCAATAAGCGAGTTATACAATAATTCATGGCCCACTATTAACAATGATCAGTTAAGAAATTTTGCAACTAATACATGGCCTCCCATTAACTACTATCAACACCCTGACCTGTCATCAGTACCATTTGTAATTCATTACATGAAGGTTGAAATTCATTACGCCAAGTGCTTCTGTCGTAGAACTAGTGTCACAATACCTTGAAGCGCAAATGTACGTTTCAACAGATGCATAGAATAAACATCTTTAGCACAGGACATTGTGGGTGATGCTTTTCTTTCTGTCTGTGTCTTATAATTTGAATATAAAAGATTATTTTCCCAACATAACCCGTATTCAGCAAGAGTGTTGACCAAATTTAATTTTCAAAAATGTTTAATAATTTGTTATTTTTATGTAACCAATGTAATAATAATACAGATAGTATGCAAATCTTTATCTAAACTAAGCTGAGAAATTCCTCTGTTTTATTTATGAAACTATGACCAAAAGACTTTTGTATTGCTGTAATCGAGAACAAACTTTTCTCAAAATTCACCAGTTGTGCATATCAGTGATTTGACAAATGAGTGAAAGATCGAATTGTCCCTCTGCGAATTCAAATCAGTAGAACAAATAAGTAAAGGACTTTTGTGAATTACTGTAATTGTAACACAACTTGTGTGTTTCTTAATGAATTGAGCAATTGCCTCAACCCATAAATAAATATTTTATAATTATAACATCAGTATGTCACAGGCGAAATGGTTACATTTGAACAAAACATAGTTCCTCTGAATTTTTACAAGTGAATAACACATAAAATATTTATATCATAACATCTCTATTACAATCTATTAAAAATTGATTATTAAGGGGCCATCCATAAATTATGTAATGCTAAAGGGGGATGGAGGGGTTCTGAGGCAGCATTACGCTGCATCACATAGAGGTAGGGAGGTGTATTACAAGGGAGAGAGAGGGTATTGAAAATACTTGAAATTTGCATTACATAATTTATGGACGGACCCTAATCTCAGCCCAATGGCACCGTTTCAAAATTCTTCATTGCAATAATTTTTTTTCTTTTCCTTTCTTTTTCTTTCTTTCTCTCGTATGTAGTAAATTCTCCTATTGTAGTAATGTCTTAGAATATTTATTTCATAAATAACTCTTACCGGTTCTTCCTTAATATTCACTTCCAATGGGGGTTGTAACTCCTCTTCATTATTTTCTTCTTCTTCCTAAAAGAAAAATGAATCTTCGTTTCACAGTTGCTATTATGTTCCAACAACAAAATCTCTGCACCAAAAAATTAACAATTTTCGTTCAAATAAACCAAAGGTGCAGAAGTGATTAAGATATTTGCAATTATTTGTTATGCAACAACAAACAAGATCTCATTACCAGGGCTAGGGAATTTTTGTAGAATGGCACCTAAACATTTGTAGTCCCAAATGGAATACATTATGGACTAAATATTGAATAAGAAGATAAATATAGTAATAATAATACATTAAATGTTCTAGTTATTTAATTGAAAGATCACATAATTAACTTTCAATATTTGTTACTGACACCATTAACCCTTGGACTCTGAGATCTTTTTTGGCTCCAGGGCAAATGTTTGCAACTCAGTGAAAATGAATGCCCATGAACTTATCCTTTTAGATATGCTATTTATGTCCAATTTTACATGTGTTGTAAACTTTTGTTTGTTATTTTCATTGGAAACAATTTGATTTTTATCTGGAGGGCAGGCATCAGAAATGTCACATTTGACAACTAAATTACACAAAGAAAAGTTCTTAAAAAATGTCCATTTTTGTTTGTATTCTTATGTTGCAGTTTCTTAGAGATAATTTGCGATATTTGTCTATTACGATTTGGAAGCTCTGTTTCAAACATTCTCATGCTTGTAAGATAGACACTTATGTATAGTTATGAGGATATGCTATATTGTTTTTCTGGAAACAACATTATTCTTTATTTAGTGTGATGTTGTAAATAAAGCAAATGAATGTCATCACTTCCTCAATTAATAATTCCAAATAACATCCGTGCATCAAATGCTCGCATATTATTGTGTAAAACATTTGGGGTCAAAAAAACAGAATCCACATAAGTATTGGAGAAACAGAGGTGAAGGGTTAAAGAGTGCATAGACAGAATCTCCAGTTATGTGGCTAGCAGCAGGTGCGTCTGCAGTGCGTTTCTAGGCTCTCCTCTCTAGTCTATTAGTAGAGTGTGTTATATTAACTAAATCCCAAGCTCATGAAACACATTAAAAAATACAGTACAACTAACTAAAACATTTTGAGTAAGAGAATCAAATTGAGGATTCCATTTACCTCTTTTATATCCACTTCTTCATGGAGGGTTGATGAATCCACTGAATCACCTTCCTGCACCAGCAAACATTTCGTATTTTTATTTATTTTGAAATTATTTTCATGAAGTAAACACACAATTCATTATAAAATACCTAGGTCGTCCAACTAGCACGGCATTGAGGGTCATTTAATATTGTTTGGGGACCATATTTTCATTACTTGGGCGACACACGCATTACGTCCCCATATTGTTGGCCTCAACACTTTGCCCTGCAGCTCTGAAAAGGAGGCGATGAAGGAGGGGGGGGGACCATGTGAGTTATCAGTTTATACCGTGCATACGGCAGTGAAACACCTTGGGATGATGAATCTGAATCACTGAACTTACAACAAAAAAAATCCTTAAATTGAAACTTCACCTATTTTTACTTTAAACAGGGAGTTGACCCTCGCAGGGCGCGTGCACTAGGCACACAATGTTCTCGTTCGACATGGGTGCAAGGGACATTCACTTTGAGTAATAACTAGACATCAGATGTTTAGGGAAATGCCTATTTCTTTCTAGCAAACTTATTTAAAGGCTGATAATATATGTGCACAAATCCTGACAAATGATGACATATGATGAAGTTTTATAATGCTTATTTTAGCATAAATGCCTTTTCTTTAGAATTATTGCATTTACAATTTTTGCCTTTTATGTATTATTTTTACATACAATGCCAAGATATCAGAAAATTGGCCATGGTCCAACCTGACCATTCATTATGAAACCTTCAATTCACATATTTGTATTTTGAAATACGAGAGAATTCCTGAAAGTATACTGAACATACTTTTCTCCATTTCCCTATTTGATAAATACTAGCCGCATTCGGAGAAAATGGTCGATTGACAATACACCGAAGGCACCTTTTGAGTGGAAATAAATGTAAATTCCCAGAAGGTTTCAGTGTTGCTAATGTTGGACTTCTAAAATATATGTCAGACACATCAGAAGATGTTCAGAAATCCTTCTCTGTATTCAAACTGAGTTTGTCTCCCAATCGTTGCAAAATTGAAATTGCGATCCTTGAAAAGTTACTGGTAATATATTGCAATGGAAACTATTAAGAATAAAATATAGAAGAGTTGTAAATATGTATGGAGTCTTACAAATAATTTTAATTTTATTGTGAATGTAATTTATGACAGTGCCTTTTTTCTCCTTATTCTTGACACTTTTAGGTGCCTTTTTAGGCACCTAAAAGACGATTTTTTAGTGCCTAAACATCCGATGTCTAGTAATAACCTTTCACACACCACAATAAATGGCACCTCGGGCTGCTGGTTGGACAGTCCTGAAACAGTGAAACCTCTATAAAACATTTTTTAAGGGACCTCTGAACACTGTACTGTGTTCTGTTGTGAATTCTGAACACTGTATAGATGAAAACATTATAAAGACAAAGACAGCATAAACAGGCTTTTGGTCGGGACTGGAGAAAACTGACATGAGATAGGGAAAGAATTATATGAAGGAACGTTTTATAGAAGTTTCACAGTCTATACCACACAAGAATGATTATGCAGAAAGCAATCTACCACCTACAAAAATGTAAAAATTAAGCAATATTGCTCCCGAGACAGTTGAGCATTCTTCCTTTAATTTTCAGAACACATCAAAGCAGTGTTTGCTTTGTGCTTATCTTTCAAAGCAGAAAAGCTAAACTACACCTTCATGTTACAATAAAAAATTGCAGTAACTAGCAATGATAGATATTATTGATTACTTACGAAAAACAAAGGTGAATTGACTCTAAATCTCACATATTACACATTTTTGGCATGCATCTTTACTGCTTACATTTTAAAACATGTCCCAAATTTCTCAGCCATTTTGATTCTTGTGGCTAGAATGTTTTCTACATAACTTCATGCAAATACAAGCTTTATGTGCCATTTTTGAAAGATAAATGTCACATATTTATCAAAGCAATTATAGTGTTTACCAAAAATCTCCACTTGCTCAGATCTGTCAAGAGAGACAATTGTAATTTCACTTTACTTCCCACTGGTCATTTTGTACACCACTTTCATAAAATCCATAATATAACATTGATAAATCAATAATTTGGACCCCTCACTGTGCGTATTAAGCGAATTGGAAGCGCACAGCACAAATATTTCTCATGAAGCATTTAAATTTAATTTCGAAAACACTACTTGAACTCATAACTGCAGGGAAACTACAACGTTTACCAGTCTAAGGGGTCGTCCATAAATTACGAAACACTAAAGAGGGGAGAAGGGAGTATGAGGTAGAGCTATGCCGCATTACATAGGGGTTATTGTTATTGGCTTATTGTTACATAACACTGATATTTTTTCAACACTTGTTGAAATAATTCCTTTTTTGCAACTTGTACTAAAACATTAAAATATTAAGTACCTAATTTAAAAGCAAAAATAAATTAAAGTTAGAGGATGTGAATTGTCATAAACCGAGATTTTTTCCATCAATTTTTTATTGAACAGGTAAAATTGCAAAGAAAATATTCAAAACTGATATGTAGCTTATCCGTTTAAATTGGCACAGAAGACTCTTGCCCATGATGGCGTGTGTATAGTTGGTGATCAAAAATTTTTCTCATCTTTGCGTCCTTCCTTCACTAACAATTTGCCCTTACTTCTTGCATCCATAAGGGACGAGATGTTGTCGCAAGTGTTACATAATTATTAACGGGGTGTTCAAGAGCGCGTTACGGATGCGTTACAGAGGGGAGAGGGGGTATTCAAAATATTCCAAACATGCGTAACGTAATTTATGGAAGGCCCCTAAGCCCTTTGGATCCTTATAGACCAATGATATTTGTATCTTCAAAAAAGTTATTAACAATGTATTTGCATGTCCACAACTCAATTTTTATTCAATTCGACAGATTGTTCTCTGGGATCAGTTTGCAATCCCCATTCACAAAACTAATTGTGGCTTTTGTTTAACAACACTGGATAGATCAGGAAACCACAACAATTGTCCACCATTGATCAGTGAATTTGACAAGGTTTTTCTACAGTTTACAAAGAACTCAGACTACCTCTTTCACTTGAAATTCTTCTTCACATGGCGTGATGGTGACTTCTACAGGAACAGGCATAATTTCCTCCTAAACATAAATAAAAACATGATAGGAGTACTTTCCAGAACAGAATTTATTTATTTTTATTTAGGTATGTATTTCATCAAAGAAATAGTGAAAATTATGTGTGTTGTGGGTGTGAGGATACAATTTGCACAAGTTTTATTGAACTCAGATCCCTATCCTTCTCTTTTACAACATTAACCTTAGTACTACCAAGCTATAATTCAATGATTTTAATAAATTAATAAATTGATATAATTAATAATATACATGTGTATTCATTTAACCAAAAAAGCATTACTCAATTTCTGGCTCAGTAAAGAAAAAAATTTACTTTCTCGCATCAGTAGATATATTTAATTACAAAATCTATTACGTTTTTATCTCAAATAAAGGCCTTCATAACCCAGTAAAATATTAAATTTTACTGTGATCTAGTAATTTAATTAATGTAATAATTAAAGTATTTTATTATACTGAGAATTAAAATACAGCAAATAATCAAAGAGATCATAGCAAGAACATGTTAAGTCTGCAAATCCATGGAGTTTTCAATATTCTATTTGAGCAAGAACTGGTCCAAACCTGAGATCAACACAAACTGCCACCAGCTTTGCTACAGGCTTCTGTATACAATGAATTGTTGGACACCAGTGGCTAAGTTTCAGTAACAATTATGATCAAAGGATAATGGGGCGATCAGAATTAATTGTGATGAGGCCCCCTGAAAGCTTTCTAATCCAGCATAAACCTTCCAGAAAGATGAGTTACTTTGGAGTACAGTGATGCAGTGGCAAAGCTGAAGGGTAATCTGGGAGCCTTAGAATACCCAAATTATTTGTAAACAAAATCTGTCATTATGTGTGCCATTTTTCAACATATTTTTAACTGAATCATTACAAGAAAATTAAACTTAATTAATAGTTAAATTAAAATTAAAAAATAAAATGTTTTCGACTCCTTTTCCCCCCCACTTATGCACAAGAAAATTAGTAGGGCCTGTAGCTGAGCGGAGAGCCTGTCATCAGATAGACATCAGCTGGCTCTGGAGCGCATGCGCACAAGAAGGCATGCGCCATGTCCTTCTCTCTGGCACTCACTGGGCAAAGAGCCTAAGGCTCCCAGATTAACTTTCAGCTTTGCCACTGCTGTGATGAATAAGAAGTATAACAAATTGAGGGGAAGAGCAGCTTGCAAAGCACAAGATCACCAAGTATTCTCAACATATCTAAAACACCAGTTGGGGCTTGTGTCTGGGGCAAAAGCAACAGGGGGGGGTTAGACGGCAAGAAAACATTTAATTCTTGGCTTTACAAAAGTCACTTCTGTGACCATCAAATACTCGGGAGTTTCCACTAGAAGTACACAAAATTTCCAGGGGTAAAAAAATAAAATCAAAATAATAAAATCACCTCAGTTCTACAAATTCATATAACACTCCAGGTTGTAAGTAAAGGGTCTCTTAAGTTATTTTGGGGACATGTACTATGAAAGAAAGGGAATTAGGAGCAATGCTACTGACGAAATTACTTATCAATGGCAGCTCTGTCGAGTATGAAATAGTGATGCGACATCGATAATAAGACATCAATGTTTCCAAACATCGATGTTCAAAATTTGTAAGTTGATGTTAATAATAAATCAACCAAAAAAATTGATGTTTTGGAGCTCTTAAAGAAACCTCCAACATTTAATTCATGCAAAACAAAATTTAATTTGACAATGGCCATGTATATTAATTAATAATTAAAATTTAACTGAAAAAATTTAAAAAATGCCTTACCAGGTTCAAAATAAGAGGACAGATGAAGGAAGTACCAAGCCATCAGGATCATCTCAGGCAAGGGATAGTCTGCTTGATGAAGATAGAACAAGTTTCTTTGATTTGAATACAAACCGACAGTGGTACCATCAGTTATTATTCCATATTTAACTTTTTATTACGGAAATATTCATCCACAAATAAAACATTGAAAATGTAAACATCGATCAGAAAACATTGATAGTTAAAAAAAACATTGGTGTCAATACATCAATGTTTAAAATATATTTGTAGAAATATTGATGTTTTATTAACATTGATATCGATGTTGCATCCCTAGTTTGAAGACTTTATGGACGTGAACGACAAGTTGAAATATAGTAAAATCCGATCTAAGACATCAAGTAAGCTGGTAAAAGGCTTTCGAAACAGAAAAAACAAGTGTGATAATGAAGAAAGTATAAAAATGGAAAAAGTGCTCCAACAATTTAAGATGCACTGATGTTTGTTGAGACTACAGTAAGAGTTTGCAGAGTGGTCAACGTAGAATAAGGTATGAAGAAAACAAAAGATTTGACGAGAAAAATACTGGTTTGGAAAAACTCACTGGACCTCTACAATAACAAAATCAATCATAGCAGAAAAACTATTATATTTTGAGATCACAGGATGTAGTGAACAAAAGAGATTAGTCCCTAGAGGTTCATTGTAACTGGAGTAAACTATAGATAGAACACTCTGATAGAAAGGTCGAGACTAGATAGCAACCAAATGTATTGTACCTGAGATTCATCATGATCTTCAGAATAATTCTTTGACTCTACTTCATCCGGATCATCTGCATCTTCCTGAAATGGTAAACTAATTTTAATTCGTTTTAATTATATTGTGAAATGCATTTAATTTCTTTACCACACATTTACCGAGAAACATTATACATTATCCTTAAATAGATTCATAGAAGTCAATGTTTATTCCTTGTCACACACAGCTGTTTTATAACATAAACTGATAGATTACAACAGGTTTTAGACTAAATAAAATGAACACTTTAGTTCACAAGTTTGTGTCAACTGTAGATCATGAAATTCTTATCACTTTACAGATTCAACTTGTATTTTGTCATGTAAAGCTGCAAATTATGTTTAAAGCCAATATCAAATAATTCACAAATAACCCCCTTTAGTGAGTTTTTCCCACAAGTTTTATAACCATGAATGAATAAAGTAAAGAAATATTTATATTTATTAGTAGATTAATTCTGTCAAGAACTCGAATTACAATTTTCTGTATATTATATTATATCATACAAAATTACAATTTTGTTAATTTTTCTTGAATCATAATTACAGGTTGAAATTAGGAAAGGAAGGTTTTAAATTGATGATCTCTCAGGAAGCCATTAATTAATTAATTTAGAAACTCATGTTTCAATCAGGAATTGTGTAACTGAGCAGGCTTGTTCACGTTGTGCCATTGACCACAAACCAAGGTACCAATAGGAGCCGCAAAGGTAAATTTAAATTCATTCAAATCATTCAAAGTCAACATAAATACAAACTTTATTACCAATTGCCAATGCTTAAATGTTTGTAAAACATAATGTATGTACGTAACAATCTGCAGAATTTTTTGTGGGAATTTTCAGAGCATAACACATTTCTGAGTTTTTGGTTTACATAATCTATATGAACGTTCCATTTCAAATTATTTTGTAAGAATATCCCACGAACTGTTTTTTGAACTGGACTGATATTTTTACCATCAAGCTTCACCTTGTGGATGTAAGGCTTATTATTTGAATAGTGAAAATATATAGTTGCTGTTTTCTTGGGGTTTACAATTTGGTTGCTAGTATTTGAAAAGATTGCAGTGTAAGTAGAATTATTTTTTTATGAAACCCTGCTGTGAGTCAAATATTATTTTATTCATATTCAGGAAATTAACATTTCACAGAATTTTTTTCCAGATGTTTATGGGAGGAAAACAGAGTAAAGAGATGAGTCAGAGTCAACAGTTCAAAACTTCATTGTATTCCTTCTTAAATAATGTTTTTATTATTTCTTTTTTTTTAAATGTCAGGAAAAATTCCTTGTAATTGTGAATAGTTGCATAAGTAAGTGGTGTCAGTATGTGAGGTGCGATTTTTTTAAGAATAAAAGTAGGAATGTTAGCTATTCCTAGTGAAGATATGTTTAATAGCTTACTTATTACTTGGAGAATCTCATCTGGTGTAGTTACATAAATGAACATGCTGGAAGGTATAGATTTCATTGGATGTTGTTAGAATTGGCATAGTTTCCCTTATGGCTTGCGTGAAGTTTTGTTGCATTAGAAAAAATTATTGTTGAAAATATTGGCAATATTCTTAGGAGACGTTACTGTTTACTATTTCCAAGATTTTGTGTAGTTTTCTTTGCTTAATAACAATCTACAGATCCTACATTTTGTTGTTCAATTCAATAATGTAATGAGCAGTTGACTGTTTCTTTGAAACTTATTCCTTTTCTGAGTATTTTTATAGTGTGGGAAACAGTGTTTTACAAGAATTGCTTTGTGAGAATACCTAGATCTCTCACTGTGAAGTAATTGTGCCAGTTCAAAAGCAGACATGTTTAGAATTAGCAAAAGCAGACATGTTAGAAAAGCAGGCGTGTTTAGAATTATTTGATGTATGGCTGTTGTTGACACAGGAGTTATTATAGCGGGTTCAATTACTGTGAAAAATAAGGCTATATGAGCTGATCAGATTTGAGAAAATAATTTTGCATATTGAAATACAGAAGAAAATCAATAATAAAACCCCCACATCACACACAGTATAATACAGTAATTCTTTTATTTACTCAGTTGAATACAATCTTATAAACAGAGTTAAAAAAATTAAAACAGCATACTTTGCAAATGCAATTTCACATCTAAAATATGGATATATATTCCAAGGAAATTCCCTGGAAAGAATACGCACATTAATAATCCAAAAACAAACATTGGGAATAATGACAAACTCTTCTGACTTTCACGACGTGTGACAATAACGCGTGACCGTATGAAAGAGGTGTGTATTGTATGCTGTACATAGGACCAGGATGGTTGTTGACACACAGGGAGAGCATAACAATTTAAACTGCATTAATGAAGGCTTATGGTGCAATTTTTCTAACTGCCCCTCATGCCTCTATGGCCACAATGAAATATCATTCGGCATTTTGCGTTTTTCTCGGTCCTGCCGCTAGATATTGCACGATAGCAAGCACTGCTTGATACGGTTGCGATCATATGATATCTGGCGGCATGACTGCAAACATCACGAAAAACCGTGACATATTCCATCGTGAAGACGGGCCTTCAGGGGCAAAGTTAGAAATATCGCAGTATAATAAAAGCCAAAACAATGGCATTTTAAAAATTGTCTTCATTGTGACCCACTCCCAATATGCTCCCCAGTAATTAAGAATTAACACAATCAGGTCGTAGCAGTGGCGGAACCAGGGGGGTGGGGGTAGCCACAGCCCCCCCTCCCCCAAAAGACCTAGAGTTTTCATCTGTTACATTCTTTTGTTTGGCAAAATTCACTTAAATATTTATTTTTGTTAGAATGACGTAATTATTTAAAAAATTATATTCATCCATATATATAATACATGTATAATATCCTACATTACTATCAAAGGTTGTTGAAAGGTTCTTCAGAAGAAGTCTCGAAGCCTCAGAAGTAATAATGGAGCACTATATGCACTGCCATTCGCTAGAACAAATTTAAAAATTCTGAAGTTTTTATTGATTGTCTTTCATATAGAACGAATTTGCCTTTTACTGCTCTAATTTACAGAATGTATAGGATAGCAAATAACAATAATATTGAATGTGCTCTGGCAAATAGTGTCTTCAAAAAGTTAGCTCAAGAAGTAATGTTGATTGACTTTAGTTATACATAATACTAAACAAAAATAACATAATTATCTAATAAATAATTCTAATAATACCTGCCTACTCAATTACAGTTACACAAATGGATGGGTTGGATGCGAGAGACCAAGAAGGAAACAAATTACGCATATCATCACGTATAGAACCTATAAGGGAATAACTACCACACTAACCGTTTCATTTGCAAATAAAAGAAAGTTAGAGAGACAAACAGGCTTCTAGCATTATCTGTAAGTGAACGGCTGAAGTTTTTGTTACGTCGTGGGTTTCACAGATCCAACTCATCCATTGCTGGGTTAATTAACAAAAAACTAAGATGGGCCCCTCCAAAATGTTTGGCTGGATCCACACCTTGAACACAACCTCAGCTCCACTTTTTTCCAGCAATGGATGAGTTGGATCAGTGAAACCCACGACGTAACAAAAACTTCAGCCGTTCACTTACAGATAATGCTAGAAGCCTGTTTGTTAATTAACAAAAAACTAAGATGGGCCCCTCCAAAATGTTTGGCTGGATCCACACCTTGAACACAACCTCAGCTCCACTTTTTTCCACCATGAGTTGTAAGGTTTTAGGGCATATTTGAAAGGTCGTATCTTCTAGAACGATAAACATAGAAGCAAGATTCTTTTTTTTTTCTTCTTCTTCTTCTTCTTTTTTTCTTTTAAAAAAACAATCTTGTACATGTATATGAAGTTCCAACTTTTATGTTTACATTAATACTTTAAAAAACATTACTACAAATAACACAAGAAATAGAGTTCAACAAAGTTTAATATGTTTACTTTAATTAAATTCTTACAAATTTTGTTAATATTAGAACACCATACATAACATTACATCAGTGTCTATTGCAATAATGAAGAAAACATTACTCTTCATTCACTGTAATAGGCTTTGGTGTGGTAATTTTGACGTGCTCCTCAAGCATCAATCGAGGGGGCATGCACATCTGTGAATTCCAATGCTATTTATTACCACTTAAATATGCAAATCTAGAGGTGTTTTAGGGACTTTATTGTTGTCGAAAGCTCCAAGAATAGTTAGTGAATGGTAAAATAGCATGATTTAAGCAAATATACAATATGAATCGTGCACTCTGTTGGTGCTAGTAGATTCTATGGGCAGCAACCTCGATGTGTCAAGATCACAAAAACAAACGTGTTCAATAATTAAACTCTCTGATAAATTCCTAGGTCTGGGGGGAAACAATTAGAGAAAAGAAAATTAAAATATCTATATCAAATTTTAAAATATTTTATTATTGTCAATAAGTAAGTTTGTGTATTAAAATATTTGTGTTTATTAAGAGATTAATTTAAATATATAAATAAACACCTACCTCATCAACACGCATTTCCAACTCTAGAGGCAATGCACGATTCACCTGAAAGAAAAAAGAAAAAACATACAAGTATGATATGTAAAATGACCAACAAGTATCGTATAACATCACCTTGGTGTGAAAACCATTTAAGTTGAAAGTTTTCAAAAATTCGTTTTATTATTTTTCATTATTCATTGCTATTAATCATTGCTAAAACTGGCCATTTTAACACTCTAGAGGCAAAAATCGAAACCACATTAGTACTGCCATCATTGAAGAGAAAATCTTTGATTTAATTATTATTTTAATTTAATTCCAATTGTATGAAACACCAATTGTTTTATGTTCAAATCCACTAAAGACTATAGATAAACACTTATCAAATGGAACTCATTGAAAAGTAACAAAAAGAACCAGATTTTGGTACCTACTGTAAAGTTAGAGACTTTTTTAACGCCTACTACTAATAGAGATTTATTGTTTTCTACATCATTTACATTGTACACTGTGGCTACTTACTTCAGGGGCAAAATTTCCTTGAATTTTCCAAGTTTCCCAGAGCTTTGTTTTCTGCTAAGATTGTAAAGTATTTCACACTATTTACAGAAAATATTAAAGAAAAACCTCTCAAATTATGCTGTGAAAAAGGCAAAAAGTAATAAAACTACTATACATAAAGTAATATAACAACAAATAAAATCAGTGCTAAAAACAATCTTGCGTTGGAGTGCCTTGATTACAGACCATAAGAATTTCGTGTCATTTGATTGTGCCAAAAAGGGTTTTGATTTGAAATTACTGATTTCAAATCAAATCATTTTTTCTACAAATTGTTAAAATTAAATTTATTTTGTTATATTAATTTCTGAGAATTTAAAATAAAATATATTTAGAAATGCATGTATCAATAATACATAGAATGATTATATTAATTTCAAATTAACAGTATTTGAAGATCAATGCAATGATAAACATTTACCAAATATTCTGACAATTTAAATGTTTGTTTAAAAACAAATATGGCAGCCTTTTCAATTTCATCATTTCCATCATTTCCTCACCAAGTCCATCATTCCTTTTCTATCTCGGATGGCTTTCTACCACTTTACATCAGTCAAGATTGCATAATTATTTCCATCAGAATGAAAGTGAATGGGGATGCTTTCAATTTTTATGTAAGGATTATAGCTGATGTTTTCACCCCAGTATCACCATACTTATACTGCGATTTTTGTAGGAAGAGCTCTCAAGGCCACTCAAATCCCATCTTCGCGATGGAATATGTCACGGCATTTCGTGTCATTCACAGTCGTTCCGCTAGATTTCGCACGGTCGCGACCGTATGAAGCAGTGCTTGCGATCATGCGACTTCTACCGGCAAGATCGAGAAAAGACGCCAAATGCCGTGACATATTCCGTCGCGAAGATGGGATTTGAGTGGCCGTGAGAGCTCTTCCTACAAAAATCGCAGTATATCTTTCAACAAATTAAAAGTCTTCTCAAACTGTAAATGATGGTTTCAATATTTGGGTCAGATTTCACCCAACTATTACTCATTTTGCTTAATAATAATTGCTTAAAAATGTATGAATGAGAAGTTCAAGCAATGCAAAACATATGTTTTAAAAATAACTACATGAATTTGTATAATCTTAAAACATGTTATATAGTATGATGTCGAAGGCTTCCGTGGCCAGAGTCATGATCTCGGCCATCCGGGTGACGCAACATATAGAAAGCTGAGGTGTCAACCGTTCAACCATCATTACGTGGTCTTCAGGGCTGTAGTGGCACTACAACCCTAAAGAAGACCACAACATGATGGTTGAAACGTCGGCACCACAGCCTTTGATGCAGCATCACCCGGCCAAGCCAGATTATGTTATGTCGTAATAAAGAGATACCACTTACTTAAAATTCACTATTTTTTTATATAGACAACATAATAATTATCCTTTATTACTGTTGTTATTTTACATTTGCATAAAAACATAAAAAAACTTATTTAAACATTTGCTTTGGGTTTAAACATTATAAAATATATTGTTTAAACGTTATCTGTTATGTAAGTGGATTGGGACCAGTGATTTCAGTTCACTACATCCAGAGTAGACTTTATTTGTGACAAAATAAATAGTCATTGTTATTACTGAATGTTAATGAAACAATTTCCAAAGAATGTGTGTTTGTTTTTAACACTAGAAGGACCGGGATTTCGTTCTACCTTTAAGGACCGTTGTGTGTCATTTTGACACATTATCTCCTGAGTACTTAAAAAGCAAATATTATATATATTTTTAACGGCCTACGTTGTTTAATTGATAAATGCACATATTTCTGAACAATTTTAATAAATTATATTTGAAAAAAGTTAAATTTTCAAAATACTAAAGTGTAAAAAAACTTTTGTAGCATTTGAAATAATCAATACAGAGCAATGAATGAAAACTTTGATGAATAATTGTTGGTTTATGAAACGTTTCATGCATTATAACGCACAAAGGGAAAAATTAAGCAGTTTAGGTATATTGATTTTTTCTCGCAGCAGTTTCCATAAACAAACTTCCCACTCACACAACACACAGTGGCAGTGCTGGCAATGCTTCCTTTCCAAATGAGTTGTAGCTGAGCCTTTATCAATCTTAAAGGGAAAGGTTTACCATTTTCAAACAAACATTTATTTCAAAACAAGTATTTCAAATATTTTAAAACAAAACAAATATTTCATCTATCTTGGGTATAATTTGCATTCTACACGTTGTTTCAACTTTCTTGAACAGTATCCTTGCATTTACTCTTGTGATATCTAGTATATTGTATAAGGAGTGAACTGGCCATCTTTTTGTTCCTGCACGCACTGAATATATTCGAACTATCCCATCCAATGCAACCACTCTCAATTATTCCCTTCTTTGATCTTGCAAATCGAACCTCGGGTATTTCATAATTTCAAGAAATCTCTTTCAAATAGAGTAGAGGTGGGTGTGTATGACCAATAGCTCCTTGAGAATAAATCAATTCAAGAAATACCAATAACTCATTTTTGATAACATCCCATCTAGATTAGTAATACAAGCTTTCTTTATTGTACATTGCAAAATAGTGTTAAAAATGTATCATTTAGCAGCAATATCATGGCGCTGAGGGGAGAACCTTCATTTACTCGTATGTTACTCTGTGCGTATTTAGTAGGCCTCGGAGCAACACGGACTCTATTACTGACATACGTTTACTACGACCATGAGGATCAAATAAACACATCCACTAAGTTTCGTCTTCTCCTTTTCCTACATCCTGAATAATACTGGACATCTATTCTTCTTCACTATAATTTATAGCAGACTCAAAAAACTTGATTTCATTATCCTTGCCATTTTCTTCCACAGAAATGTCTGCATTACTCTTACTGCCATCTTCACTCTATTCTTCAGTAAGGTTTTGAAGTTCACGAAGTACTTCATGTGAGCTCAGTCCTTTGTTATGTACACACTATGCAGTTTTACTTACCTCATGGCCTGTAATTATTTTCAGCACACAAAAACTTCTGTGTAACAATTGCAGATCATTCAAAAAGAGCATGATGCATCCGGAAATTTCTAACAAATCTCTATCATCCTGAATCAAATTATAAGAAGTTAACAATGGTCTTATAAATTGGGAAGTCAGGGCTACAATACTTTCCACAGAAAACGGAAATATGAAACAAAAATGCCATAGCAAAACTTGGAAATGTATACTGTGTCAATATGACACATAGCGGTCCTTCTAGGTATATCTATGATTTTTTTCAACTCTATAAAAATTACAGGATTGGCCTTTACAGCACATGAAGTTCTTATACTAAAGAAAGCACTTCCAAAAAACCAATTTTCTAACTGTTAAAACTCCAATAGTACGTTGTAGTATTTATCGCAAATGTGTCATTTTGACACACTCGGTCCTTCTAGTGTTAATGGTATTTTTGTTGGAAAAAAGTTAAGGCTCCAAGATTACCAAAACAATTTCTTAAAAACACTTAAACCCTCAGAAATAAGTTCATTCCCAACCAAATTATTTCGCATAACACTTTTGACAATCATTCTGCAGATTGCCCATAGTTATGATTACCCTTTAAAATATGATACAGGCTACTCTGATGCTCTGCAAGTAAAAGTTCCAACATAAAATTTGGCATAATTCAGCATTTAAAGAAAAAAACTGAAAAACTTTATACACCAATAGTTTTTATTACACAATAAACAACTTAAACAACGCAACTGACAATATTTTATAAAATAACTATCCTTTATAAACAAAAGTAGACAGTGGTGGAAAAAGTTTTAACAAAAGTTGGAATGGAACTGGCAAATATTAATAAAGAAATATAAAATTACTATAAAAATATGAAATTGTTGTAAAACATGTTATTACATTTCATGACACAAACTTCACAATAAATTCAAAAATGGACTAATTTCTAAATATCACAGATAAACTTCATTAAACATGCATTAGATTTGTATGATAATAGAACAATTTACCAAGCAATGCAGAAAGCAGAAGTGCATAAGAAATGCAAGAAAAATAAGAGCTTTACTATCAGAGATACCAAACCACAGGCAAAACATCAGATTGTAAACTATACCAAGAGAAATAAAGGATGTTTGCCACACAAACAAAATTATATATTTAACTGCTCACTGAGATGTTAATATACCTTAATTTTAATGGCATCAACAGCACAGATAGTTTGAACAGTCAAATATATATAAAAACAGTAAGATAGTCATTAATAATATTAATCATTTAACATTCTACTTAGTACCCTTTTCTCTTTTTAGAATGTGAATGTGCAAGTTTTCAAAAAATTGTTTTATTTTTCATATAATATTGGAACATGACACTTCACATAATATTTACAAGCATCATCAGGTGTGAACAAAAAATTAATACAATTGTGTCTGAAAATGAAAACAATATATTGATGATATTGTAGAATGGATGTATTAAATATAAAATTACACAGTACTCAAAGACAAAATTAGGGAATAAATCAAGTAAAAAATATGTAGCAAACACAAAATATGCGCGTAATTGGGAGAGAACTTACCAAAATATGATAAAATTAATCAAAAATATTTTTTAAATTAAAAAGACAAATCCAAAATAAATAAGGAAAAACATTTTCATTGTAAATATGTCCATCCTCGCTTCAAGAAGAAGGGGGCAAGTATGAATCGAGAGGGAGCAGATTAATAACAAAATAGTTGTTATAATTTGAAGCAATGCAATCAGTTAAAAAAAGAAAAAGAAAGAAAGAAATACACAAAAGTGGAAGGAGAAGAAACAGATCAAAAAAGAATAACACTTACAAAATAAAGGCAAACGGAACATATCACAAAGTACAAACATACATTGGGATTCTTATTTAGGACAAAATATAGTCATTAATTTTTGTGAATAAATTAGATTTAACATGGTATTAATGGTATTGTGTGTCTTTATATGTCTCTGAGAATATTTTCTGGGTTCATAATCCAAAATGGTCAGCTGTTAAAATTAAAAGAATGAGAAAAATCAAGGCTATGCCGAAAAAATAAGTCGAGTTACTTTTCTGCCAGTCTCCTTGATGTTATTAACATGTTATTTTATTCTTTGTCTGAGAGCACATTTTGTTTGTCCCTCATAGTAGACAGAGCAATCATGACAATTAGGCAATGAACTAGATTTTCTTTATATGTTAAGATCTGCAACAGACTACATTGAGGAATGCATGGCAAGAAATGTGCAACGAGAAAAGTGGAAAATCGAAACAAGGAACACTTATCGACCTACACACACTTGAAAGAGTTTTCTCATTCGTCTCTGCAGAGGCGAAAGAGATCCTCACTCGAGTCGGGGAGCAAGCAAGTTTTCTCGAACACATTTCTACTCCTTCACTTGTTATATGACATTTAGGCATTAGTTGCCGCAGGAAAACATTGAACAGTGTGTAGAACTCAGTGAGGTTATAATATTTAGCAGTAAAAGATGTGATAAGCTACCAGTTTCTTTTTTTTTTCTTACTTGATTTTTTTCTTTAAATGGGAATGAAATGGGAAAAACTTATGTGTTATGTAATTCTTTCTTCTAAGAAAGAACTACATAACGAGCCATATAAAAATAAAAATCTGAAACAAGAAACATGAAAGGGTATTTTCAAAAAATTGAATTAATTCATTATTTTTTCTAAATTCACATTTATTTGTAAATTAATTTATTAATTGTCAATTTTATTATGATTTATTTGATAATTCACCATTGATTCATAATTCAACCAATAAATATAGTGAAACAGAGGTGACAGAAATTACAGAGCTCAAGAAAATTTGCATAGAATGTATTTCTTCCTTAAACATCACATACAGCTCCTTTTTTTACACAAAAATAATGATTTATGTGCAGCACAATAATGTATTTCTCTTTAGGGAACTTGAACTTGTTAAATAGATGATTAATGATTACAGTAATAAAACAAGGATTTCACAGGTAAAAATTACACAAGAGCATATAATAAAACAAGAAATGGATCTCGCAGCTAGTCTTATAACTAAAACATGGCAAGACTCTCGACTTGTGGCACACAAAAGCATATGTACGCAAGTCATATTTCTTACATGATTATAATGAAATTGCAACAATACTAGGTCTTAGCTCATTAATTCTCATAGAATGTATGTTGATTATTTATTTTTGTATAATTTATGCAACAACCATATTGATTGTCTTGATTTATTAAAATTATTGTTACGAAAAGTTCCTACATCCAAACTTCGCAATGTTAACCAAGGTGTATTTAATATTCCTTTTTGTAAAACAAATGCTTACTAAAATGCGCCCCTTTGGCACATGTGTAAAATAGCAAATAATGAAAAACATTGATTTGCTTGACTCTGTTTATAAATTTAAGTTTTTAGCGAAAGAGAAATTATTGTATGATGTCAACTAATTTGGATTTTGTTTTGTACATTATATATTTGTAATTGGGCATTGCCTGTACCAATAATAAATAATAATTATAATAATTTTGAGTCATCGAATAACATATTTCTAGTGTGTGGGCGCAGACTCACCAGTCTCTTTCCTCATTTCTCATCGCACATTTCTCGCAATGCATCTCTCAGTGTAGTTTGTTGCCAACCTAAAGAGATTTTTATCTCTGACATTCCTGACAAGAAACTGTTTAAGAGTTAAGATCAGAAGTACTTGGTTGTTTTTTTCTTGGTGCCTGGGGGCTTGTTTTCACAATGGAATATCTCACAGCATTTCGGATCGTTCTCAGTCATGCCGCTCGGAGTCACATGATCGCCAGCACTTCTCAATACAGTCGTGATCATGCGACTCCTAGTGGTGCGACCAAGAACGATGCAAAATACCATGAGATATTCCATCAACAAGACACGCCCCCATGCGCTAAGAAATAAAAACCCAAGTTTGGCGCACTACCTCCAGTAGGCAACCACAACGAAAAGCACATCACTACAATGAGTAAAGACCATGCCTTGACCTGTGAACTCAGACAAGCACCTATCATATGGCACATGACACATATTTTATATGGAAACATTTTAGAATGAAAAGCACATCAAACAAGGTGAGCTATGAACATGCACATGCACTTGACACTTATGGTATTTTCAGCCTTTTGTTATTTCATTGTAATTTTTTGCTATTTCAGGAACTTGAAGATCGAGAGAAGTGTCACGGAAACATTGTTGTAATTTGCAATAGTTTGACAAATTTATCATCATTACCTTTTATGAATTTTTTCACATAATTGTTACTTTCTTATTGGACACTTTACAAATAAACTCACTTGAATTTTGAAGAGGTATTTACCAAACTTATTCCAACTGTCAACTTGTAAATACATGTCTGTCAATAACTTCAGGAAGTGGCCTAAACTGACATGACAGTCCAAAACAAACTCATTAACTAACGATATACCTTCTCTCACTTAGCCTTGTTCATCACATGTTGTTTTCACTGGTTTATTAAGATACTTATGTTAATAAAAATGAATATACTTGACATTTTAATGGGATAGTAATAACACAGTCTGAAAACTCAAATTTACAATTTTGACACCATTTTCTCGCTACTCAAGTTTCATGAAACACCCATCACAAGGTTCAGGAATTTCTTCACTTACTTCTTCCATGTTTTTCAGAGCTTGCTGCTGCATTTGAGACAAATGATGCAAACGACTCTCATATTCCACCATTGGCGGGTATTGTATCTGAACAACTGGTTCTACACAAATATTAGAGATCAACTTCCTTATTACCATAGCATGACGCTCTTTTGCCCTAAACTCTGGATTTTGTCGCTTTATTCTCATTGCTATGCGATTTCGTTCTCTTTCCTTTTCTCTCACTTCAGGGTCTTGTCTTCGGAGTCTGGTAGCAATTAAATTTCTCATTCTCTCCTTTTCTCTAAAAACAGGATTTTGCCTTCTCTCCCTAGCTGCTTGTGCATTCTTTATTCTCTTCACCATCTCATTTTGTATTTGTACACTTCCCATCATAATCATTCTCTTTGAATCATCCATTACCCTACTTGTTTCCATACCACATAATCCCTCGACTTCCATATTTTATCAGTTTGTTACAAACATTTGATGATAATAATACAGTCCCACGAACGATGTAAACAATGTGTAAACAAACACACTCCAGTTTGAGATAACCCAACTTCCTATTTGACGTTTGTACAGCAAACTTTGCAGTCTCGAACAAATGAAGGCGACTCCCCAAGATGATCTTCAACCAATTGCAGATGGCGATTTATACAACAAGAATACGAAAGCAGTAGGACCAACATTGGACACTGCTTTCTCAGTACCTGTCTTTTCAAACCCACCAAGGTCATAATGAGAGGAGAACAGAAGGTGGACGTGGTTTTCATAACTGCGAAATTATCCATTAGTGAAGCTTCTAAAATTCACTCTCATCATTTTTGAAAATGTTAAGTTCCGTAAGTCAATACCCTTCCGTTACACACGTCGGCATTTTAATTACATCACAAATACATAACCAAACAATTCTCAGCAAAGCAAATTATTAATTTAACATATGTTTCTCCTTCATGGTCACTCATCAGCGCATACTTAGTTCACTAACAAACTAAATCACGTTAGAAAGAGCACCTGAAAAATAATTGTATTGAAATCTGTACTTACGAAATATTGTACAGAGTTAGGCGCGCTCATTATTTCTGCTGCACAATTAAATCGAATTTCACAGTATAACTGGATATCCTCCTTGATCCTTCCTCGGGTAGAAAAAAGTAGGTACACACACACAACTTAAACAACCAACTTCTGTATTGTCTTTTTTCATCCTGAGCACTTCACATCTGCTTTCGCGTTCTGCGCATGCCCACCGATTAACTACCCACCGATCTATCGATCACAATCTCGCAGCTTTAAACGACGACGCAGGCGCGCAGAAGTTCAAAATGCCGCGCAGCATGAAACTGAGGGTATCCATTGAAAACTGAAATTCACGAACAAGCAATGAAAAAGAACCAAAAAACTAGACTTATTCATCCTTTAAATATGTGAAATCAAGATATGAATTCACAGTTACAGTTTATTAGTAACAATTTAAATATTTTTTTGAATTAATTTTCTCTCTAAATTCTAACAATAAGATTCTTAATGCATTAGAGTTTCGGAAAGCTTTTTGATCTGGAAGTACATTCTATTTTGGGGAATACACACAGAATTCTTACAAGTAGTCACATTAAACGGAGACTACATACGTATTTGTGTACTCTTCAAGTAAATGTTTCAATATTTAAGTATCAGTATCGATAGCTCACTGCAAAAAATCCACATACAATACATGTACGTTACTTTACAACGCATTGTCAAATGACATTAAACTATTAAAGTCGGTACACAAATTTAAGTTAAAAGTAAAATCTTGTCTGCAGCATAACTGTTTCTATACAATTAGAGACTACACTAACCATCAAAACGAAAAATAATATTTATTTTAGAAAAACAATGATATGTAATGAAATAGTTTACATATGTATTGTATAATTTTAAAAAAAACTTAATACGCCTGTAACAAGTAATGGACTTCAGATTCCGGGACAATCCCCATCTCGATCACGTTTTTGTCCAGTTTCCTGATCCATTGAGCAAATGCTGAGATGGCCCCTTGTTTTGCTTCTGGACGTAAATATAGCTTCACTGTGCGCACATTTTGTTTAACACTCCTTTTGCTTTTAGTGGTAGGAGTAGAGCTGAGAGTGCGTTACTATTTTGTTAGCAATGCAGAAAAATCAAATCTGCAGCTCGTTTACCGTTGCAAATATGTTTTATGGGAACGAAAAGATCTAGTTTTTCAAACGTCGCTAATTTCGAGCTTTTTTAAATTATATTATTATTTGGTTTGTTTCTCTAACTTTTATTTGTCTTTCAACTATTGTATTTATAGTTAAAATGTTGGGAAGGGATTCTGAAACTCAAGAAAACGTGCGCAGATAACCTTCTCCCCCATACGTCACATACAGTTTTTACTTCTTTTTTTTTGATGAAATAAATCAAATCAAATATTTTTTTAAATGTTACGATATTTTGTTAAAAAACATCACTCACAAGCTGCAGTTGTCCAAATAAATGACGTAATTAAATGTTTTGTTACATCAATTGCCTGACCATTTTCAGTCATGTCAAAGATCACTAGAATGAGGAAATTCAATGTAATTAATATTTTCTGGGTTAATTGGTTTTCATTGGGTAATGGGTAATACTGAATTATCAGTTTGATCAAATCAAGGGCGGCATTCAGTATATTTCCATGTTTTCGAAGAAGCATGGGCAGAACGTAAACGATTTATTTTTACTTTTACTTTTATTTATTTATTTATATGGTCAAAAACAGTAAAAACTGTATATGATTGTTTATATTGTAGTGGGGCTATCCATACATCACGTTACGCAAATTTTCGTGTATTTTCAAACTTCCCCTCCCCCTCCCTTGTAACGCATTTCCCTATCTCTATGTAACGCAGCGTAACGCTGCCTCAGTCCTCCTCCCTCCCTCTTTAGCGTTACATAATTTGTGGATGACCCTTGAATCGAATAAGATTTTGGTGTACTATAGAATACGATAATATGTGCCATGAAATAAATGACACATACTTGGGTTTTTATTTCTTGGCGCGTGGGGGCTTGTCTTCACGATGAAATATCTCACGGTATTTCGCGTCGTTCTCTGTCGTGGAGTCGCATGGTCGCCCTCACGCGCCAAGAAATAAACAGATTAAACAGATGAAATATGAATTTAATGTTACTGTTGACACACATTCGGTTTTCTTGAACTTGAAATCGTCCGGTTTCTACCTGAAGATCGTTTAAATAAGCGCGATTAACACTTGAAATGAATAGAAACAAATCAAACATATCCCTTTTCTTATCATTAACCTTCCTTTGCTGTGATTAAGCGAGGTATTTCAGTTTTCGAATATGTTAGTCCTTCCTCATCCACTGGGGTTTGTGTGTAATGAATAGACATAGGATGTTTAGGGAAACGCCTATTTTTTTCTAAAGAACCCATTTAAAGGCTGATAATATATGTGCACGTATAATGATAAATGATGACTTGAAGATTTATAATGCTTATTTTTGCTTATTTTAGCATAAATGTCTTTTTTGCATAAATGCATTTTCTTCAGAATTATTGTACGTTTTTGCCAATCTGCCAACCTGACTATTCATTACGAAAGCTTCAATTCACGTATTTGTATTTTGAAATAAGAGAGAATTCCTGAAAGTGTACAAACACATTTTCTCCATTTCCCTATTTCATAAATACTCCCCATGTTCTGAGAGAAGGTTTCAGTGTTGTTAATTTTGGACTTCTAAAATATATGCCAGGACACATCAGTAGATGTTCAGGAATCCTACTCTGTATTCAAACTGATTTTGTCTCCCAATCGTTGCAGATTTGAAATTGCGATCCTTGAAAAGTTACTGGTAATATATTGTAATGGAAACTATTAAGAACAAAATGTAGAAGAGTTGTAAATATGTATGGAGTTTTACAAATAATTTTTAATTTTATTGTGATTGTAATTTATGACAGTGCCTTTTTTCTCCTGATTCTTGACATTTTCAGTGCCTTTTTAGGCGCCTAAAAGGCTATTTTTTAGTACCTAAACATCCGATGTCTAGTAATGAAGTTTCCTGCGTAAAACTCAATGTCTTGATTTAAGGTTTACTTGTACATAATTATAAAAGATTTATGTTGACAAATCAAATCCAACATCTAACCCAAATCAAATTTTTAGCCAATTACAGGTATCATTTTGTTCATTTTTACTTTCCCTATACATACGTATATACGGACTAATATACAGTGGCGTAGCGTCACCCGGAGTAAAACTAATGGTATCACCCCCCCTCATATATATGAGGGGGGGTGATACCATAGTTCCATATAGTTCCATTTGAAAAAACAAAGTTACCTAAAAAATCTCGTAAAATACACGTGATAAAATAGAAATTAATGCACGTATCAATTAGCCCCTTTCCCTCATGCACTTTCGTGAAAACTGCATTGCAATAACTTCAACCGTTCAAAAGTTACAGGAGGTGCTAAGGTTACGTGACTCACTCTGTATATAAAACAGAGTTGTATTAGTAACACCACTTATAACTCAAGAATGACTGAACCAATTTTCATCATCTCTGTTTTGATGGATTCATCTCCGTCCCAAATAACAGAGTAACTAATTAAATATCGAAAAAAGGCACTACATGGCGCTGAAGAATAAAAAACTCGATATTCATGCAAACGCAGCTCGCTACACAGTTTGAACCTATTACGTTAAATAACTCCTAAACGAAACGTTTTAGGGCGCTTTTATCGCTAGCGCTCTGTGCGACTGGCAATAGTTGTTTACATAGTGCTGGTAAATGCACGCAAGATGAGATATTTTTCTCGCTGCTGTTAGCTTATGTATACTCTTTGCGACGTGCTGCTGATAAGTTTTCGGCGCTCAAACAACAGTGTGCAAAGCAAGTGTTCCGTAAACATTTTATCCTATTCACTTCATCCCCATTTTATTTGCAACTGCCAGAAATGCGGCATTTCTGGCCTCGTGGTTCTGGTAAAAAATATCCCACAAATGTTCCGATACTGTATATAACCAGTCAAACTTGTCAGTTTGTTCTTCCGTTATTCAAGAGGACTTCTGTTCCCCAATCACTTTTATAAATAATAATAAGCTTACGTTGATCACCGTGCAAGAATAAAGCAGTGTAAACACGTGTTGGGACCCAGGGGATCGCCGTGGCGGACACCGCGGTGGTGGGGGAGAACGTGAGCATGCCAGTAAACCAAACTTTCTTGTTCAGCTGGCATCGCCAGTGACTGGCGCGAAGGTCTTGCCAGTCACTGGCAACAAGGCGTTTACACGTTGGCAGTCACCACTTGCCAGTTGCTGGCAACTTCAACTGGCACGTTTACTAGCAACGTGTAAATCAGCCTTTTCTTGTTCATCTGGCATCGCCAGTGACTGGCGCGAAGGTCTTGCCAGTCACTGGCAACAAGGCGTTTACACGTTGCCAGTCACCACTTGCCAGTTGCTGGCAACCTTAACTGGCACGTTTACTGGCAACGTGTAAATCAGCCTTTTCTTGTTCAGCTGGCATCGCCAGTGACTGGCGCGAAGGTCTTGCCAGTCACTGGCAACAAGGCGTTTACACGTTGCCAGTCACCACTTGCCAGTTGCTGGCAACCTTAACTGGCACGTTTACTGGCAACGTGTAAATCAGCCTTTTCTTGTTCAGCTGGCATCGCCAGTGACTGGCGGGAAGGTCTTGCCAGTCACTGGCAACTAGGCCACAGACAACACGTTGCCAGTCACCACTCGCCAGTTGCTGGCAACCAAAGAGTATATATCTGCTGGCAACCTCAACTGGCTCGTTTACTGGCAACGTGTAAATCAGCCTTAACCCTCCGGCGGGCGCGCGGCAGCACTGCGTGCTGCCTTTGTGCTTTTATTGTTCTAAAACGGAGTACGGCTACTCGACATGTCAGAGGGGCTTCAGTATTCTCACTTCTCAACATTCTAAACGAAACGCGAAAATCTCCGTTGCGTTCCCTCCTCCCTATCAGTCGTAAAGAAGATTTGAAAATAAAAAAAATCTGACTGCAGCACTCCGTGCTCTACCGCGCCCACTCGTGTAAGTATTTTTAGTATTCCAAAGGAACATTTTACTTATTCAGATTGTTCGTTTATAAGTATTTTCGATCACTGTACGCAAAATCAAAGATGTTGAAAGCTGTTTATTTTATATTTTCCTATTACTTACAGTCTTATTTTTGTTTTTCATTGCTGAAGGGCTGAAACAGACGAAGAAATCAGGCATTTTCTTGAGTTACTGGAAACGGCTTCATGAAAACCAGCAATTGATGCTTTTCTAAAATTTAAGGACAGTAACTGTTTCATTTATTTAATTTGTCTATTTAATAACAATGTTCTAGTTAATTTTTTTCTTTGTTATATTTTGTTTTATAAGGCTTACTGAACATAAAAAAGCCATATTTATGTGATTTATAAAATGTATTAACATTACATATGTAATGAATAATTGTGAGCTTTTATTCTTCCTTCTTCAACTAAATAATAGAAGTTTTGAGGGCGCAAAGCACTGTTTCCGCGAGGCAACATACAGTGCTCCTACGTGCCCACTTATGTGAGTAAAAAAGGCGCCCCTACCGGAAGGTTAATTGGTTATGTTCATTTCGAATTGTTTTTGTTTTTGATAACGCCTTCCTCTCGCCACTTGTGTCTCAGTTTATGTGTTTAGCTGTTACGAATTCCGCTCGGCCGCCTATGCTAGTGGTCCATTTAACTTGACAAATCAAAACCACTCGAACAATATGCAAAGTACAAAAAAATATCAAATGCAAAAAAATCATATCTCCAAGGGGGACATCTGTCAGACCTAAAATCAAACTTCCCCGCTCGCCCCTTGAACTGGCGGGAGCCAACTTTGAAATCTTAAATGGGAACCCCCACTTTTTATTTCAGATTCGGATTCTACACTATAAAATGCATAAGTTTGGTCTAAAACATTTTTTGATCGAGAGACAATCCGATTATTTGTAATCATGTACATCCAACAGCTTCAAATCGCCCGTGCTCATTAACCACGTTAGAGCAAATTATTTATTGAACTAGTGGTGCTACAGAATGGCACAGACTTTCCCGTATTAGTTTTCTATTTCCTTGGGTCTTCGCTAGCTATTCGGAATTGCCACAACTCATTATTGACAGCTGTCATCTATCACCGCCAAAAGTACATTTTTTTGTCATTTTCTTAATTTTTCGGTTTCCTATTGGTAGAACGGAAACATTAATTTTAGAATATTAAAGAACACAAAAAGATAGTCAGAAATGGCAATTTTCTTTTCAAAATTATGTGCCGTTTAAGAGAAAATGGCGTTTTAGCGCTACTAAAAATGCGAAATTTGGAACTCATTTTCACAGAAAATGTTTGAGTTTTCAAAATACTTTATTTGAAATTATTTGAAGCAATTACACCCACAAATATAATAATGTTTACAAATCGCTGGTAATGTGCATATTAATGATGTGAGAGATCTTTCAAAAAAATTACAATTATGTAATTTTTGAGAAAACAAAAAATAACTCAAAATAAACTTTACGCTATACTAAAGAGTGTAATTAGCACTATCCATTACATAAGTTTGAAGAAAATATTTGCAGCCATATATGAGAAAATGGCGTTTGAGCGTTTCTGAAAATGTCGGAATTTGAGCTAATTTTCACAGAAAACGGTTGTGTTTTCTAGAAACTGCTTGACATTATTTAAAGCACATGTATTCGTAAATATAATAATGTGAAAAAATCGCCGCTAATGTGAATATTATCGTGACTATTATCGACGTAACAAACATGTGAAAAAATTTACATTTTTGTAATTTTTGAAAAAACCAACCGATAGAGCAACATGGCTTTTATGTCATCTGATAGAGTATATATACCACTATCCTTACCAAAAGTTTAAAGAAAAAATTTGGAACCGTTTTTGAGAAAATCTTGTTTTTGTAATTTTTTAAAATGGCACATATTGCACGCAATATTACACGAAAACTACTAAAATTTTGAAAAACATTTATATGCCCTTTATGAAAGGACTCAATATACAGAACAAATTTTATTTGAAGAAAAAATCTTTATCTTTAATTTTGGAGAAAGACGCCGAAAAAAATACAAACTTTCACAATTTTCGAAAATTCAGAGTTATTCGTGAAAATCGGACCTATGTCATGTCATGTTAATAAGTGAATTCTACTCTATTCATACAAGAAATTTAAAGAAGAAATTTGGAGACGTTTTTGAGAAAATTTTGAAAATCCCCGGGGGGCTTTATATAAGGTACCCCCAAATTATGAAGAATCTTTTTCAGAATCTCAAAGCTTTGACTAGAACTAGATCGACCGGGGGATATCCATTTTGGAAGAAATCGTACGTATGGTTTAGGCCCTAGCAGTGTTTACAGGCGGACAGACAGACGGACGGACAGACAGACGGACGTTTTCCTTTCAATTGGGTTTTCGGTATCAAGGACCTAGAAACCAGGGTTTCTGGCTACACCACGTGTTAGGGGATTTTTTTTCTTAATTTAGAAACTGGTTTTATCCACTTGTTCCTTTTCACGGCGCGGCAATTAATTTTTTTCCGCCGAAAATTTGCCATTTTTTCGCGCAGCATTACATAACTTTCCCTACACTACGTATATCACTCCGTGTATACGTATGTATACGGGAAAATAAAAATTGCCTATATTTCACGCAAAATTACGTGAAGAATACTCAAATTTTCGAATAATTGTCTACAGCCTTATTTCAAAATCTATCTTTTAGGAAGAGATTTCATTAAGAGAAAACATTTCTATATTTGATATTTTACTTGAAAGTTTCTATTTTGGAGAAAATAATCCCAGACATCCCTTCGCCGTATTGTGGTCTTCTCAACCTGAAAAGTGAGCTTTGTCATCCTCACATAGCAACTTATACTGGGGCATTGCAAGGAAAACACACACTATAATTTGCGGATTCGATGGTGTGACGGTTAGCGTGCCGGACTCTCATACCCAGAGGTGGATTTACGCATAGGCACAGTAGGCACGTGCCTACGGCGGCAAATTTTCAAAGGCGCACAATTTTCTTGATATTTTCTAAAACAAATTTAGGTTCTTTAAAAACTATAACAGCATAAACAACTTCAACCTTTGATTTATAAATTAAGTTTGAATTTCAAATGAGGACATTTTCAATGTTACAGAATACATGAAAAGAATCCGTCAACGACTTCTGATTGGTTGACTGAGCAGGAAGAATTACGTTCTTAGAGTCAGGAGTTTGAGTTAGCCAATCAGAAATCGCTGACGGATTTCGCCATGAATTCATATTGCGCTATATAGAAAATAGCGACATCTATTACTTCTTGCGTTAAAGTTCTAGAAGACGGATCTGGAATACAATTGTTGTGTATCGTTTATTGTAAGAGTCTGCTGAGTAAAAATCATATTTTGAAGTTTTAAAATGAGTCATTATCGAAAAAGGCTCAGCGGAAGTCAATATGCAAAATCCGAAAAGAAAAGGAAGAGAAATATCAAAATGACATTGACGAGACAAAAAAAAAAGTCTTTAAACCTATATATGAACCTGATCACTGCTGCAGTTTATTCGACAATTCTATTACTAGGTTAGTAAAAACATATAGATTAGATAACATTTTTAGTTTTCATCTTATTTTTTCCATGTACAAATAACTTGTGTTAAATAAATGTTAATATTAATATATTTTTAATGCAGAGTTGTGTTGCTAAAATATTCTCAAAATGCAAAAAAGTGTTTAGTACAATGATTAGAAATTAAATATACTTGACGTGTTTTATTCATTAAAATGAACTATATCTTAATATAGAATTTAAATAAATTAGCATAAAATATGTTATTATAATTATGTTCCTAAACTTGTTATTATATGTAATAATACATATAATATTTTGACTCTTTTATTTATTCAGGGTTATCACTGAATTTAATAATGAGGCTGCAAAGTTCCAAACAGCTAAAAACGAAATGGTTCCTCAAGCAATTGAAAATACAACTGCGATTGATTAAGAGTCGACGATTCAACCGATGTAAATAGTTTAAGCATTTTTTTGTATAATTAATTAATCCTTTATATATATATATATATATATATATATATATATATATATATATATATAATCTTTCTCGAATATTTGTGTATAATATTACGATACATTATTATAATGATTTATTATTTTTTTAATTAAATAGGATTTCTACCGAATGTACCCAACTGCAAGAACATAAAATTGACGAAACCATAACTTCTACTGATCGTTTTTGTTGGAAAAGTGATCCAGCATTGTGGTCTATTAATGAAGCTACACGTGATTATGTTGCCAAGCATGGGTTCGAAAAAACAAAAACGCTGACTTTTCTAAATCAAGGAAAGAGTACAATGATGGCAAAATTCGTTACTTGACGTCGAATGTGTTTGACTTTAGTGTTCTGTGGTGTTTGAGTATACGCATATCAGTAAAGAAACAATGCCTCGCAAGTGGCTTGTTTACTCTGAGAGCAATGGAACTGTTTTCTGCGGTGTTTGTCTACTGTTTTCAAGCAATTCAGAAGTAAGAACAAAATTATCATCGGAGGGATTCAGTGATTGGAAAAATGCGCATACCAAAATAAAAGAACATGAGAATTCTACATGTCATAGAAACTGTACGTCCGCATTGAAAAATAGACAGCGGACTGAAAACCAAGTGAAAAGCAGCTGCTTGAACAAGTTGAAACCGAGGCAACTTATTGGAGGAATGTTTTTAAGCGTGTCGTTTTAGTAATAAAAACTTGTTTCAAGAGGGCTTCCTTTGAGAGGACATGTCGAAAAGCTTGGAAATAATCAAAATGGTAATTACATGATGTTGCTTGAGTTAATGTCGAAATATGACAACTTCTTAGCAGATCACATACAAAAATTTGGTAACTGCGGAAGAGGCAACACATCGTATTTATCCACCACGACGGTTGAAGAACTAAAAGGGACATTAGCTGAAGCAGTTAAAGAAGATATTCTTCGAAACATTCGAAGTGTCAAGTATTTTTCCATAATTGTGGACTCTTCACCAGACATAGCACACGTGGATCAACTCGCTATAGTTATTTGACATGTGGGAAAAAATGGTACACCTAAAGAGTCATTTTTGGAATTCCTTCCAAACACAGGCCATAAATCAAAGGAGATGTTCGACGCTGAATGTAATTTTATGGAGATTAAGGAACTGGACATTTTTGAGTACCGAGCCGGAGCCGTTTTTGAGAAAATTTCGAAAATGTTCGGGGGGTTTCATGTAAAGTACCACTACGTTTTATAGATTCCTTTCCAAAATCCCAAAGCTTTGACTCGAGCCAGATCGACTGGGACTTCTTCATTTTGAAAAAAAAAAACAACAAAAAACATACATATGGTTTAGGCGCTAGTAGTGTTCACAGACGGACGGACAGACAGACAAACGTTTTGCTTTCAATTGGTTTTTCGGTATCAAGGACCCACAAAAGAGGGATTCTGGCTACACCATGTGTTAGGGGATTTTTTTCTTAATTTAGCAACTAGATTTATTTCCTTTTCGTTATCAGGGCCCTGCAATGAATTTTTTTCTTCTGAAAATCCGCGGTTTTTTTTGCGCAGCATTACATAACTTTCCCTATAGTACGTAAACAATTCCGTATATACGTACGTATACGAGAAAGTAAAAATCGAGTCGTAGGATAAAAGAGCTCGTGCGTAATCTCTGCTCATTCTTTCGATAGTGGAATGATAACGGAAGATCTTAGAAGCAATAGATATCTAAAATAATATGTGAGGAGATGGAACTAATTGTGTGAATATCACTAATATTCCATTTTCTTTTTGAAATCTGTTCCAAACGGTAATCGATATTTTGAGTAATACTTCAAACAATGTTTTGATCACATTTGAAGGAAGACGGGAGTATGTGAACAAGAAAGTGTTATACTACTATTCAAATTATCTATCTATACCACAATCAAAATGAAACAAGAACTAATTGCTATTAAATATGATATGAGACCGTTTATCTCCGTTAAGGCGCGTCCACACGATGCGTCTTTTCTGTGCGTCACAGGAATAAAATGGCATGCGCAAAGTTGAAAGACGAACGTTCAACACAGCGCACGTGCGCTACCTTGTCCACACGGTGCAACACTGTACGGTGCTTGTTCTATTCTGTATAATGGATTCAGCTATTTCCACGGCAATTTCGATAGCTTATATTATAATCAGTCGAAAGAAGAGAAGAGAAAAACTTCCTTTCCTCTATAATCTTGAATGAACTGAAGAGTGAGTTTTCAAGAGACATTCTGAAAATACATAACCTTAAATGAAGCTATTGCATTTAATTGTTTCAGCTATATAACTTATTACATAAATTTCGAAAATTAGCATTACCATAAAAATAAAATAAGAATTGGGGAGAACTAAATATTCTTCTCTTGTCACTGCAACACACCTAATAGAAATGGAAATAATCACACGTTCATTTTTATTAACTTTCCATTACTTACTTAGTTTCCATTATTTATCTTAATAAATGTGTGTATTGAAAATTGATATTATCGTAAATATATAATAAAAGAATAATCCGCAACAAATTCGAATTAAACACAGACGGACGGTACAACATAACTTAGAAGACTACCAAAGAACTCTTCCAGCTCGGTATTCCGGATGACTTCGCTATGAAATACACGTTCTTTGAAGGAAGCGCACGAGAAAGACGAACAAGATTCCCGTCAGCTCTGGGAAGCTTGCGCTATTGCATGCGTCCATCGTTTTGACGAAAGGACGCATGCCCTAAACGCATGCGCTATATGCGCTAGACGCATGCGTTGGACGCATGCGCAAAATTGAACGAAAAGACGCATCGTGTGGACGCGGCTTTACAGCATCACTAGTTTCATTTATGGGGAAAAAGTATATTGAGATGGAAAACGACGAAAGCATGACCGCCTGGCTTGCCAGCCTCGCGCGCGGCAGCCGCGCGCACAGAGCACCAAAGCATAGAGCGCCCACTCCCATGCTAAGAGAGCGGACGAGTAAACGCTTCCCAGGGACACCGGGCGCAGCACCGTCGACTCCCCACTCCTCTCCCCTCTCCAGAATTCCACCCACTCCATTACAAGTGCCAATCAAAAGGCGTCACCCCACTCCCCCCCCCATGTGATGTGTTCCAATCACCCTACAGTCAGCTCGTAAGCGGGAGTTCAAAATTAAATTATTTTTTCCGGCCTTCCTTACAGCCATATTAAAAATTTACAGCATTTACTTAACTCTAATTACGTAATTGACTCTCTTATTGTGCCTACTTATTTAAGGAGTCGCTATGTTTTCTTTACTTAAATCCCAAAAGCATTGAATTTGTAGGAATAGGTATCTAGAGGGTTCTTAATCATAAATGACATGAGCTAGGAACATGGGACAATCATAATTATACAGAACAATTATTACTAAAACACATTTATTTACTCCAAAAGTGTAAATAGGTTAACAGCAAATCAAACCAATGAAAGACATTAGATAACTACGTTTAATTACAGAAATAGCATTGTGTGCATTGACAAGAAGTTTTTGCAATGAATATATTTGCTTTACACATGAAGTCATTTGATCCATTACTATTAAGAATTTAACAAAAGCAAAATTTCATCACTTTTCTTATACAAGAATTTTCAAACAAATGGTGACATCCAAGTTGAAAAAAACTGATTTCCAAAAGCCATCAAAATAAAACAATTATTTTCCATTACATAAAAATATTCACCATACAGCAATCCAATGAACTGAACACATTGAATGTTATTAAAGGAACACAACTAATTAAATTTCATATGAACAATCAACACACAATCAGAATTAACTTTAGTTTTCACAAATGATTATACACATTACTGGTTCAACTTTTACAATATTTTCATCAGATCTGAACTAGCAACATCAATACAGAAACTTAAGACAGCAGCAATAACTAGGCAATTACAAGCAGACTCTCCTATGAAATACTAAGCAAGTCTTAATTACACTTCTGAAAACTAATGAAATAACAAGGATAAACCAATCAACAATTCAAACTTAAATATAAATGAAAGGTTGAGAATGAATGTGGCCAAACCTAATTAATAATAATACAATTTTAAATTAATACCCAAACTGAATTGCATGAAATTAGTGAATACAAAAATTATTGAATTACTTATTAAAAAAATTAAATGAAATGTATACATTAGTTACAATCGGTAATTTTAGAAATGACATAAAACAAAAAGAATTACTTTCATGAAAATAGTACTGAATATAGTCAAATTATTGAATTACTTGTCACAGAATATGAATTAAATGAAAACTACACATTGGTTACAATTGACAATTTTACAAATGAACATAATACAAAAACCTGATTTGTATCATTACTACTGAACAGAGAAATTAATGAAATACATATTATAAAACATAAATGAAATAGATTTGTTTACAATCAGCAATTTTACAACTTTTTATTTATATTTATTTACATCAAAAACAGTTTGAAACAGTGTGACGAGCTATAGGGAGAAGTGAAATTTGTGCACGTTTTCATAATTCTGTGATCTCAATCCTAAACCATATTCTAATAGAATTTTGGATACAGAAAAAAGAGCATCCTTTTTCCAAGTTTTGTCAACAAAATATTCACTCCTTTATAGTAAAATATATTTTCAAATGTAAATTAGCTATAAATTTGTGCCCTTAACCCTCATCACGTTCTTCATGAAAGAATAATACTTCTTGCCGCAAAAATATGGAAAACGATAATTTGAATAACTATATTTCCCACTGAAATTCAGAAGACCTTCTGAACTAGTACAAGAAGTTTACTTCTACAACTACTAATAGAAGACACACATTTCTGTCACTTTTGGTTTCAGAGCAGCACATAACAAACTGAAATGAAAGAGAAGTTAAATTTTTAGACAGCCATGCAAATTCATTGCTGTTTCATGCTGTTATGGCACCTTGCATGTCTCGGCGAAAAGAACGTACATGCCCTTGCGTCCTGCAAAACCTCTTCTGCAGCAGAAGGCGTTGTCTGGCAAAGTTTCTGCAGCGTGGTGTAAGGAATTTGTCTCTGGTAATGCATACAGAGCGTAATCCAAATCCACGTGAATTGGAACCTTCAAAAAGAAAACACTACCGTAATCTGCTGTATTTATTTCCCAACAAACATACCCAGCAATTAAATTCTACCTCACCTAAGGACAACAACTGACATCTTGCACTTTTCTTAGTGGTACACATCACCTAAATAAGTAAAAATAGTTATTAAACAAAAATAAAGAGAAATAAAGCACAACTAATAAAATTTCAACATACCTCCAAATGCCTTATCCACTTTCTTTTATTTGATGACTCACACAGGGCATCTTCCTTAGAAGAGGTTTGAATTTCTGGAACTAAGGAAAAATTCATAAAAGATTGTGTTCAAAATGAGTTGAAAGAAACACTTAATAAAAATACCACCACTATTTAACTTACATTCAAAATTCTCTCCATCTCCATCGAAGCCCCTTCATGCACGGTTTTACCTGGAACAACAGAATATTTACATACAACATAAAAATGAAAATTTCTCATTAAGTATTAACTTCCACAATAATTGTGAACAATGATGTGAAGCGGCTCATTATTAAAAATTTCTTACCTGGCAAAAAAAGTGTAGGGACAGCTTTTTTTTTTAGCCCCAGAAGTAATTCCCGGCATTTACTTCCTTCAGAGAAATGCCGATCATAGACATACATTTGATTGCGCCTCTTGCGGTGTTATATTCGAAATCACTGGATTACCGGAAGCATTAATCCAACTCGCGAACAATTCTTAGTCACTTCGAGGAAAGCCATATCTCGTACTAAAATGATCACCGCAATTCAATACGGTACATTTCATTTTCTTTCGTGAAATATTAGCCATATTTTGAATGTGTCAATGTAGCACGAGAAGCAAAAACACCTGTATCACCAGATGAACACAAAGAACCGCGTGCGCAAGAATAGAAAGTAACGGACAACATGAAATTCCTCCCTTTGAAAACTGCTCCACAGACTTCCTATCTTTCACGGAGTGTACGACGAATACGCTCGCACCGCGCCTGGTGGGTAAGGGTATCGTTTACTCGTCCGCCCTGGCCTATATGAGTGCTCCATCTATCTTAGTTTGTCTATGGCCGCGCGCAGGCAACCGAGACTGGCCTGCCCAGAGACTCCCTGCCGGTGGTCGCGCAGGGAGCGCGTGGGCGCACAGGGGGGGGTGCGACGGCGCGGCGTGGAAGGGGGAAGGGTGTGAGGGGATTTTTCAAATTTGACTTTACGGCGCTCCTATTCATCCGATTTGCATGATTGACACGGCGTTGGATTCTGGAAGCTTGTCGCCATCGCGCTATCAGCCCATATTTTTTAAATTGTTCCCGGAAGTACAAGAAAATTTTCAAAATCGCGTTTCTGCAAGTTTTTTTTTGGAAAAAGGGCTTCGTAGTGAAAATTCTATTACGAAAAGGAGTCAAATGCCGTTTACAGATCGAAAATCGGACCATTTGTTCAGACGTTATCGGTAAAGTAAATTCCTTCTGATAGTGCTGCGATCTATTGAATTTTCCTACAAGTTTTTTCGGTACATTTAGCCTTAAAGTTAAAACGTTCAAATTAATGAGGAATTGTTACTGAAACGTTACAATTTGAAATGTAACATTAATTTTAAACAAGGGGCGGCAAATTTGATGTGCCTACAGGCGGCAAAAGTATTAATCCGCCCCTGGTCATACCCAAGTTCGCGGGTTCAAACCCGATCGTAGCCGTGGATTTTTAAGGGCGAAAAAATCCTTCGTACGCCTTCCGCGGAGGGGAAGTAAAGCCGGCTGGCCCATGTTAGTAGATTTACTTGCATGTAAAAGATCCCCAAGCCTAAATGACGCCTCTGAGCTAAATTCAAATCGCCTGTTTCGTCGCCCGAGGTAATACCTTCTTTCTCCGCTAGGTGAAAGGAGCGTAGCGAAATTTGCGTGGTCAGACGGAAGAGCGGGCCTGATGGCCCGAGTCTCGCCACGTAAAATAAGGCATTAACTCTAACTAACTAACTAACTATAATGTTGTCCGAGCGAGAATCGAACCCGGCATCGCGTCATGGAGAGCGACCACGCTAACCAATGAGCTACCCGTGTAGGCTGAAGCCAAACATACATATTCAAAATAGGCCTATAGGCCTAAAATAGCTTTTACTAATTGTCTACATTAGCAATTACTTACAAAACTATAGGAAAATACTAAAATTAAGGCTAATTCTAATTTGTCTGGTATTTTTGTGCTTTTTAGCTATTAGCATATATATTTAGTATCAAGTCAAACCTCTCAGTCAGAAATTTTATTTCATATAATAAATAAATATAAAAAACGTAAAAATAAATGTAAAAAAATGTATGTAAAAATAAAATGTAATATATATATTGAAATATACCAACAATGTCTCGTCAAAAACTATTACGAGATCGTTGGCATCATTCATCTAAGATGGTTATAATCATGACCCGTTCCGAATTTATATTAAAATTTTGGGCGCCAGGAACAGGTTACGTTAATTAAAAATGACCAATGCTTCCACAGCTAATTTCAACAAGTGTATAAATGTCCGGCTAGCTGGGTCAATGGGTCCCGTTATGGATAATCGCTATAACCTAGATAGCCGATTACTTGATCTGCCAACTGTACAGTATGGCGAGGAATCTGAAAGGGAATAATTATCTATTTCTAACTATTTAACAATTTTGATTGACTAAATGAAAATCTAAATCAAAAGAAAAAATTCAACAATTTATTTAACACTATTAACAATTGTTTTTGTTCTTAGGTCATGACCTCGTTTTAACATATATCTTTTGTACTGCAGTACTTATCTACCGTCTTGGTCGCCGACGCCCCGCAGTCTCTTCTCACTTGAATGTAGGTGATCCCAAGTCCCGCTTCTCTCTTCTAATCTTGCGACGTTGCCGACGCATCCAGCCCTCACTGACTAGAATATCTACCGGTTCTTACTTGATATTCAGAGTTCCTAGTCTTCCCCAACTAGTGGTAAAATATTAAAGTCCAAAACCGCAATATAAGAAAAAACTTTCAAAGTCCTAATCGAACTTCCCGTTGCACATCAACTTCCAGATTCCGAAAAAATGTTGAGTCTCACTCGAAACTTACAAGTCCTACTTTACTAATGTTGATCTCGCGAGCGATCTTTACTACTCGACGACCACTATCAGAATGTCCATTTCTCCCTGTTCTTTCGCCCTCAACGCTTCGGTATCTGTCCTTCGTTCCTCTTTTTTAAAAAAAACGACAAAATTAGACAGTCTATTCTCCCTTAGCCAATCCATTCATCTCTTATCAAACCAAGTAGCCACGCCCTCGACAGTCATTCCTTTTCAGACCAATCACACATTGTTTTATCTATCTAGCCAGCGCCCCCACCTCTTCAATGCCTGAATGCAGTTTGTTGACCTTGCCAACCACTGCGCTGGCGTTGCTAAGGCTCTATATCGCCATTTGCATACCCTTTTGTCCAACCCATTTACAGCCAAAATTATTAACAAAATATCATATATATATATAAATATACCAACAATGTCTCGTCATAAACTATTACGAGATCGTTGACATCATTCACCTTAGGACGGTTATAATCGTGACCCGTTCCGAATTTATAGTAAAATTTTGGGCGCCAGGAACAGGTTACGATAATTGAAACCAATACTTCCACAGCTAATTTTAACGAACGGATAAATGTCCGGCTAGCTGGGTCAATGGGTCCCGTAATAGATAATAGCTATCGTCTAGATAGCCGATTACTTGATCTGCCAACTATACAGTATGGCGAGGAATCTGAAAGGAAATAATTATATATCTCTAACTACCTAACAATTGTGATTGACCAAATGAAAATCTTTTCATTTCCAAAAGAAAAAAATTAACAATTTATTCAACAATTTGACAATCGTTCTGCCTTTAGGTCATGACCTTTTAAAATAAAACCTTTCTACCGCAGTACTTATCTAACGTCTTGATCGACGACGCCCCGCAGTATCTTCCCACTTGAATGCAGATAATCCCAAGTCCAGCTTCTTTCTTCTGATCTTGCGACACTGCCGACGAATCCAGCCCTCACTGTCTAGAATATTTACTGGTTCTTACGTGATATTTACAGTTTCCAGTTCTCCCCAACTACGTGTTAAAACATTAAAGTCCAAAGCGCAATATAAAAAAAAACTTTCAAAGTCCTAATCGAATTTACTTCTACCCATTAACTTTCAGAGTCCGAAAGCTATTGAGTCTCACGTCAAAACTTACAAGTCCCACTCCCCTTATGTTAATCTCGCCAGCGATCTGTACTACTCGACGACCTCTATCAGAATGTCATTTTCTCCTCCGTTTTTCGCTCTCAACGCCTCGGTATCCGTCCTTCGTTCTTATTTTTTTTAAACAAAACGACAAAATTCGACAGTCTATTCTCCCTTAGCCAATCCATTCACTTCTTGCCAAATCAAGTATCCACGCCCTCGATAGTCATTCCTTTTCAGACCAATCCCACATTATTTTATGTCTTTCTAGCCAGCGCCCCCACCTATTCAAGGCCTCAATGCAGTTTATTGACCTTGCCAACCACTACGCCGGCGTTGCTAAGGCTGTATATTGCCATTTGCCGAACCTTTTAACCCAACCCATTTACAGCAAATGTTATTGACAAAACATATAATATTTTGGTATATCACAGTATATATATATATATATATATATATATATATATATATATATATCGAGAAATAGAGAGCATTATAAATTATAATGAATATTAATGAAAATTAGTACACTATTCTCGTATTATTTAAGTAATGATGATGTGATCTTATTTTCTGTAATGTGAATACATTTGAAAATTTCAAAGGAAGTATCAATAACGATTTCCGTTTCAAAGAAAGCATCAGATAACCGTGTCTTAAAATTTTGAAAATAATCAGGAAAATAACTGACGTGTTTATTGCGAAAAAAATTTTTTAAATTTTAACAAAGCTGAAAATGATGTTTATATGTCACTTCCGCAATTAATTACTTTTTCTTTCCTATTTTTATGCAGTTAAGGCGTACCGATTATCCGAATTTCTCGATTGACAACAAACGATATAATTAACAGGAATAATATTTCTTTAAATATCAATTTTTTTAAGAAGTAATACTTTACAAAAGTGTTTCATATATTTATTTCAATGACTCGTAAGAAAGTTGCTTGGTATCTGTCTGCATTTACAATTCCCGCTGATATTGTGAAGCAATGTGCTCTCAAAATTACCTTCGTATGGAATTCGTGGTATTGCCCTAGATTGGATAACTTCTTACCTTAAACATCGGACTCAAAGAGTAGAAATACCATACTGGCAGGAAAGGACATTACATACTTATATTTCCAATTCTTTGCCAATTGTGCATGGGGTCCCGCAAGGTTCGATCTTAGGTCCTATTCTCTTTCTGTTATATGTAAACGATATGCCCTCGTCTATTAAAAATGGAAGAACGGTTCTGTTTGCTGATGACACGAATGTTCTTTGCAAAAAAGAAGCAGTAAATAGTACAATTTCAGAAGTTTCAAATTGGTTTAATAATAACAAATTAATTGTTAACGAAAGAAAAACTGTTTCAATGCATTTTTGCATCTCAAATCGGAAATCGCATGTTCCATTGAAAATGAACAATATGCAATTAGCTGATGTTGAGGCAACAAAATTTTTAGGTCTTTCAATTCAATCAAACCTCAAATGGAATGTACATATAACAGAATTAAACACTAAATTAAGTTCATTATGCTATGCATTCAGAATTCTTTCAAATTCTGTCAGCCTTCATGCAGCTCGTTGCGTTTATTTTGCAAATGTGCATTCCCGCCTGAGATATGGCATAATATTCTGGGGAAGCTCATCCTGTAGTATTCAGACCTTCAGATTGCAAAAGAAAATTATTCGAATAATGAAAAAATGCCTTCCACGTGATTCCTGCAAGCCTCTTTTCATTGAGCTGGGAATCCTACCATTGCCTTGTCTATTTATTTACGAATCTGTAATATTTGTCAAAAATGACCTACTTAACGGAGGGAACATATTTTCATGCAATATTGATATTTATAATTACAACACACGCCGTAGAAATCACGTGCATCAAGTGTCAGTATCAACAGCTCAGTACAAGAAATCAACATACAATACATGTACGTTACTTTACAACGCATTGCCAGATGACATAAAACAATTAAAGTCGGTACACAAATTTAAGTTTAAAGTAAAATCTTTTCTGCTGCAAAACTGTTTCTATACAATTAGAGACTATACTGATCGTGAAAAAGAAAAATAATGTTTAATGTAACAAAACAAAGATATATAATGAATTAGTCTATGTTTGCATTGTATACATTTAAAAAAATATTTAATACGCCTGTAACAAGTAATGTACTTCAGCCTCCGGGTCAATGACCCCCATCTCGATCAGGTTTTTGTCCAGTTTCCCTGATCCATAGAGCAAATGCTGAGATGGCCCCTTGTTTTGCTTCTGGACGTAAATGTAGCTTCACTGTGCGCACGTTTTGTTGAGCACTCCTTTTGCTTGTAGTTCATTTACAGTTGAAATTGATTTTCTATACCTCGGGAAAAAAACATTTTTCAAATATCTTTATTTTTCTAATATAATTATTTTCTAAATTAATTTTTTCGTTTTCGTTTTTTTTTTTTTTTTTTTTTTTTTTTTTTTTTTTTTAATTTTTTTTTTTTTTTTTTAATTTTTTTTTAATAAACTTCTGGCCCTCAAGAAAATGTGCGCAGATAAATTTCTTTCCCCACACGTCATATACAGTTTTTACTGTTTTTTTGACTAAATAAATAAAAAATAATAAATGTGCGTGAAACTGGTGAGGTGAAACCGGATAGACAGCGCTATAGCACACTCATTTCCTTGCATACATTGGTGGTCAAAAGTACTGTGATTCCAGGTGAGGCTCATGCACCGTAGAACAACTCCATGTCATGGAGGAATATAGAATATATAATTATTTATTTATTAGAATTATATATTCCTCCATGGTCATGCCTGCACGTTTTAGTTTGATGCGCCAGACTGTCGAGGGCAGCACTTTCGCAGAGCAAAACAAAAAGAAAGACGTACGTCTAAACAATCCTTGCCGCCTGCAACCTGTCAAATTGTCAACATCAATCGACTTAGACAGCTTAGACGTACTTCTTTGTAGCTGTCAATTAATAGTGGGACTGTGCTTTTCAGCTCCATTTCATTATCCATGTACCATTGTACTTTCGCAGTGGATGTGACCCAGGCCGACCGGTATTCCCGAGTGTGATGACTGATCAGTAAAATAACTTTTCTCTTTCCACTTGCGAGTAGGTAACTTTTCACTTACGACAGGCGAATAGGGTTTAACAATGGATCCCATACAATTGGTAGAAGTAAGTAGATCTGGTAAGATGTTATTTAATAAATTTTAGTATTCTACAACTGTGATTTGACTCCACACATACGGGGTTATGTGGAAGAGTGAAATACATTTCTCAAGTTTCAATCTTTTTATGTATGTATTTCTCGATACAAAATAGCTTCAATATATGTCACCTATTTATTTATTAATATGCATAAGTAATACTAACTTAAAAATACATTATTTCATCGAGCAGTATCTAAATGTACAGCACTTGGGGAGGATAAAGAACTATGTTGATGTCTCTTGTATTAGAAGTGTATTAATATTTTGTCTAAGTTAGTTAAGAGAAATTTGGAATTAAAGTGGTAAGTAAGTATTTTCTCAGTGAAGCCAATATTTATTTTTAAAAGTACTTTCCTCCTTTTAGATCAAGCAAGAACCTGAAGAGCAGGTTTTGAATTCACAAGTAAGTATTTTCTTAATGCTTTTCTTGTGATAATATTTTTTATTAGCTCATAGTACTGGGAGTTACATAGTTTAGAAGCATCATCATTAATATGTAAACATTTTAAATCGTTCTTATACAAAATCCGTAATACTCAAACAAATATTTTAATTTCTCGAATATTTCAGTTATGTATCATAATATTGTAGCTGTCCAAACTTGACGTAATTCATGAATTAGCCAGTTAAAATTCACGTTATTAAAAATGGATGGATAAAGTCTGAAACAGGTACAGCTTCAAAGCATACTTCAGACAATAAAGATAAATTAATTAGATCAAGGATGATGTACATTGCGATGATGAGGAATAGCAAATACTGTGTGAAACAGGAATGAAAATGCTGAGGGGAATTTAGTCAGATACCATACTTCCATTATGGAAAAGGAGGACAGTTCATATGAAATGTTTTAATATAATAATTTATTTTTCTTAAAGACAAAATACTTACTACTGACAAAATAAATACTTCAATCGTCATCACTTTCACGATTACACATTAGGCCTACTTCATTATCATTATTGTCTTTTCCATTTTTATACCAGAAGTATTTGATGGACGAAATCTCCCTTAAGAATTAAAACTTCGCTTTGCTTTGAACCTTGCAACAAATGCTTTGAACTTATAAGTATGGCATTAATCAAGGCTTTTCTTTTTAGCATCCTGCTTGAAATATAAACACCACAGAGCAGTATTAACTCCACATAACCAGCAGAATACAAATACATTATAAGTAAAATGTAAATATAGAATATAGTATATTCTATGGTACTAACAGTACAGTACATTTTATAGTATTAACACCACAGAACACAGAATCTATAACAAGCACCATCATCCAATACGTTATACCAGCTTATGACAACGCTGTTGCATTTCATTGAGAAAAGAACATAAATGTATTTGATCTATGGATTTTGGTGGTTGTTAGATGAGATAGTTAAAGTTAAATGTTATTTATTTATAAAATGATGAAATGTTATGGTGTAGAGGACTCTAAGTTAACAAAGCACAGTATCCATTGTTCATTATGCATTTAATAGGTTGTATTTAAAAGTAGTACCCGCCTTTCCAATAAAAAAAGGGGGGGACATTTTGTCCTAGTTTGTAAAATCCATCCAGACAGTTTTTCTTACCTCAAAAAGAGGACGTATGGTAACCCTAGACAGGGCTTTCCAAATCGCGGGCCCGCATGCAACCTGTCAGATCTTTTTGTGCGACCCGCGACTGCTTTAATAAATTTTATTATACCAACCACAAACAATAAAATTGCACAATTCACCTTATTTTAATTTTATGATATATTCATTTTCTCGTTGGATGTGCATTAATAATTATGTAGAATGAAAGTAGTAGTATCTTATATATATATACACACACACCATACATTTGTTTCAGTATAATCACAGTAGTTCGGGGTAAAAACCATCTGAAATTACGGTGCGGTCCGCGGCTTAACTTGGTCGTTCCATGCAAAATTTCATGTTTTTTGGCAGCGAGTCTCAGATTTTTTTATGTTTTATTATATTAATTACTAATAATGAACACTTAAAAGACAATTTATGGAATTAATATCTTTAGCAGTAATTACGGGTTAAACATGGACGATGACTCAATATACTCAATAATGAAAATAATTACGACGTTCATAAACTTCAAAAACGGGCACACTGTTTTTAAGATAAATGATCATATTTTGAGCAGATGATAATATATTAATGATTGAGATATTTATTTATAATGAAAAACGCGAATAAATTAAACAAATACATTTTTCTTCAGAAGTAATGTTTTATCTTATTTTATATTTTACACACTGCAAGAAGAACCAATAAATAACCATTCTGCAAACTGTTGCGATGGAATCTTAAAAAATGCGTAAGTTATTAAATAAAAAGTATACGCGCATTTTGCCCTTAAGGTTGAAAGTCGCGTGCTCTTGCCCGGCGAGGGGTGACGCAAGGTCGTAGGCAGCCACCGCCAAGTTCATTCCCTAGGGATATCCATCGATGCCTTCGAAGGGATCCTGACACCAGTTTACAGGTTAAGTTTTCGCGTGTTACTGTTCAGTGATATATCGTGATAGAAAATGCCAAAGATTGTGAATACGTTTAAAAGGCTTTGGTGCTGCAATCCATTCGGACTTGAGAAGCACAAAAGTCGGGTGGGTAAGAGAAAGATAACAGAGGCGATGCAGAAGAAAATACCGAGTTTAGTGGTAGGTGAAGCAATATGCGATTTGTGTCGTCTCAAAATATACAAAAATGCCCAAAACAGAGTTTAGTGACCCAACTGAAACAGACAGTGAAGTGAAAAAGTCAAGTGAAGATGAGTACGTAGCCCCGGGAGTTGCAGAGGAAGGCACTATCAGTAATGTAAACATTTGGAATCCTCTAGCTCAATCATCGTCATTGCGAAAGCAAACCCAAGAGAAATCGTACGCAAGGAGAAAGGTGAGTGCCGTAAATAAAGCAGTTTCTGAATTATTTCATGTGAGTACACAAAGCAATGATGGAGAAGAAATGTTGACACAGTTCAAAGAAAAATTTTTCAAATGTGAAAACAGCTAATGAGAAATATGATTTGAACGTGTTTACCAAAAAGTTGGAGTAACAAAAAAATAATAGTCGAATTTGGTGTATTTCTTCATGAAGCTCGTACGGCAAAATTACACCTAAAGAAGTAGTTTTGCGAAATCCACCATCGCGTCGTGTAGGAAAAAAGTAACGCAGAGTTCTGACGAAGGGGGTTGGGGCGGCAGAGAAGAGTTCGTTTACGGAGTGCCGGTAATCATAACTTTAAAACCATTCAAGATTCCATAATTAAATTTACAGAGTAGCGAGAAAGTAGTTTCAGCAATTTTACTTCCACAATTCAAGAATTTAAAAATATTACATTTCCATTTATTGCATTTTTTTAGAATTTGTTTACTTTCTAATTGTTATAGACTCACGGTAAAAAATATCTTTGGTGTAAAATTATCCTTTACATTTCTTCTACAAATAGTGCCACTTTCATACTTTTTGCTTGTTTGCATATCATCGGAAAAAAATCATAAAGGAATGTCTACAGACTGCTAACCTAATATTTCAAGTGCCCATTGTTGCTAAACAATGGCTGATGAGGCAAAAATATTGTACCTGGTTCATGCAGGTATCATAATAAGTAAGGTGGCAAAATATTTTTAAATTCTGAGATGTAGTGTCAGATTTCCTACTTTTTTGCATGGAATGACCCAACTAGAATTTGATATGTGGCCCATAAGCCCTTCTAAGTTGGATAGCCCTGCTCTAGGATTTAGGCTAATGGTAGTGAGAGACGAGGTGTGAAGTTTCAAATTCCAATTTTTAGACAATCAGATTTGTTTTTTGTAATTTCTTCTGAGAAAGTATCATTAAATAAAAATTGATGCTAAAACAAATTGTGATTTATTTTAGTATCATTCACACAATGTTTCAGTGCTCATTTGTATCTCCATCTTTGGGTACAAATTAGTAGATAGAATACAAATTTAAAATCCTGTAGGATGTTGATCACCAAATTAATTGAGACCAGGTGTAGTTCGGATATTTGATAATTCTAATAAATGAACATTATGTCTATATAGTGTACCGATGCAGTAAAAGGCAGTGGGTTTTGAGCCAACAATGAACATTCCAAATGAGTGACAGCTGTTAAGAAGAAGCGATAAGAAAGGCTATTTAATTTATATTTTTAATTCTTTGAATTATGTTATCATATGTATTTGTGAAATTGTTGCATTCTTTAATAAGTGTGCTTCAATTTCATCGTTTGCATATGATAAAAGATTTTAAGTACATCTGATTTAACGGAAAATTATAAATCCATCTCTAACTTTTTCAGATATTGTTTATATCTTTCAAGCATTGTAAATATGTTATACATACGTATTTTTAATATGGTTGAATAACGTTTTTTGTCTTTTGCCTCTCATATTACTACATAGGCCTATTACTGGTGAACACATTCAAATCCTTAAGTTTAATAAATTATGGTAAATCATCATGGTTATCACAAAGAAGTTAAAAATCAGTATGTGCTTCCAACACTGTGAACCTTCTGTTCACCTTGGTCCGTTCAGTAAAATATCTCCATGTAAAGGGCTGTTGGCACTGGCAAAAAGTTTGCTGGTCTTGACTTTATTGCATTGAGTTGATGGTTGGCATGATGCTTTAATTATGATTGTCTGTAATACGTTTTATAGATCTATAAAACAATCATAATTAAAGTGATAAAAATGTGCAGTTTCAAGTTCCGCTGTGTTAGTTGTAAATTTCTCGTAACATGGCATCACCTAACCTACTTGTATAATTCATTTGAAACTTCAATATACTTATCCAAGTTAGGGCGAATAGGCTTTGGCCTCTATGATTTACATAAGACAACTTTGCATTTGTGTAATGCATCATTTCTAAAGAATTTTTATGGACAAATACTTCAGGACAACCCAAGACTCCTCAGATTGTCGCTTTTTTTAGCCAATACCCTGTGACTAATGTCAACACAAAATTATCCCTTTATAGAAAGAAATATGATGATCAGTTTATCATCATTCATGCAGCTTTATCCAAACTGGATAACAAGTCAATTATTGGGCTAATTCACCAATTAGTTATATTTCTGACTTTTAACATTAATGTAAATGAATTTATTATGCAACAACATTGGCTGCTTTATGTGATGAAGTTCACATCAAATCCACAAAACCAACAATTTCAAGTTGTAAGCTAGATATAAACTCATTAATGTAAGTTTTCATTTTATTCAGACCAGAACTTCTCATAAAGCTATTTGTCATTTATAACATATACATATTATCAACAGTTTTATGTGACAAGGAACTGACAATGGTATCTGTGAATTCCTATATGGACAATTGCAATATTTATCAATATTTAAATATTAAAATTGTGGAATGAATTTCACAATAAATTAAAACAAACTTGCATTTACTGTTCCAGGAGGATGCGGCAGATCCAGATAAAGTTGAGTCAAAGAACTGTTCTGAATACCATGATGAATCTCAGGTACAGTTCTCTTCATTGAATGAATATTCACAAAATGAGCTAGTGTTATCCATATGCTTTAGTGTATTGTCTGTTCAGTCATATGAGTAATTTTTTGATGCTTATTGATGTCAAACCAAGTTGGAGGTGTAATTGATGATTAACATGTAGAACTGATTTACATTTATTTAATGAACTTTCACTAAGTAGTGTGTGAGCCGCTAGCTATTATTATTGTCATTCCAGCAACTGAAGAAGGTGTGCACAATATCATTGTATTTATGTTGCACGATTGCAAGAAAAGTACACAAGTAAAGCTTCCTTCTTAAGAAATGTTATTTACATCCTTAATCCTGTAATGCTACATGCACTGAATAACATGACATAAACACCATTTTGAAGAATTCTTTTGATTTGTTAAAAATCACACAAAAGTTATTTTCTTAAATCTCTCTCATGTTGTTAACACTTTCAGTCTTGAACTTTTAACATCATTTGAATTCCAGAATTCTGTCCATTTTGAGGCTCTATTTATCTTTCTTATTTGTTTTAATGATAAATTAGAGATAGGTGTATGAAATTCATGGCAAAATGTATGGAAGTGGACTGGTGTGGGGTAGAAGTATGAGATAAAACCCATGGGCATTCCATCTCCATGCATTCTCCCTTAGGAAAGCGCAGTGTTGCCAACTGTGCCTAGGACGTGGCATCTCCCTGACAGACAAGTATATACAATTTATAGTACAGTGGACTCCGGTTATAGTGAACTTCTGGGGAGTAACATGCTTGGTTCACTATATTAGAAGTTCACTGCATTCGATGATGTCAAAATTAAGTAGAATTTCTCCACAATGATTAATATTATTAATATACAGTTATAACAAATTCATTAACAGCATGAACTGCATATTTCAATATCTTTATTTGTCCTTCAAAATAAATTATTTTCAATTATTTGTTTCGTAGTTTTGAAATTTGTGGCACTGAGACAATGTATTAATTTCCAGGAGGAAATTAGTTTCCAGGACTTAATTCCTATGTTCACTGTAGCAGAGGTTCAGGTTCACCATAACCAAGGTTGAGGTTCACTATAACCAGAGTCTTCGTATGCTTATTTGTAATATAAGTGAAACGGGACCAGTGCATTAAGTTCACTATAACCAGAGTTGACTGTAATTTGCTTTTGTATGGTAGACTAAAACAATTTTATATTCATAGAGGAACATGAACCAGGTGAAATTTTTCATTGTAACAAAAGACCAAACATTACTTGTTATAGGCAATACTTGGTATGTGATTCCCAAAATATGCTTGAGCTCTTTCTGCTGGGATTAAAATGGAAGCCTGAACCACATACAGACATAGGATTGAAAGTGTTAATATGTACATTTTTATACACGTTATATTATTATTTTATACTCTGCTCCCACATATCCAGAGGCTGCATTGTCAATTTCTGCAAGCATAGGAAATTCATAATGGACACATAATCTTGAAAAGCAGTCTGTGTATAATACGTATGACCTTAATGGTAGTAATTAGTTAATTGAAAATTGGTAGGATTTTCGACTCTGGCTAGACAGCTAGGTTGAATTCAGTCGCCGTCTAGAGGAGAATTCTAACATCCGGCTGTTCTGATTGGTAGGGCAGTGCTCCGTGGTTTCTCTGAACAACACTAGGCGAATGCTGATGCTGTACCCAAACAAATGGGCCACAAACTGCATGCTGTCTTTCCTTCCTCTTCCTTGTCCTATCCTCACACGTACACTAACATGCACTACACTTCCAAACACACTGGGAGACTCGTTGGGAGCTTAGAGCTTGTCCTAACTGGGGCGGTGCTCCACCGGTTGGAGATACCTGGTTGAGGAAAACCCTGTTAGCCAACAGGAAGGTCGCGCTGGATCTCACCATGGGATGATCCCTGCCACCTCCCGAAGAAAGAGCATGCCCTACCCGTACAGGACTCATGATTTTAACAGTTGACATGCTCGGAATCACTGGTCAAATCAATCAATCAATCGCCAAGTGTAAATCTGAAACCAAAATACGATGAAGTTATTAACAAAATTTATTTCCAAATTTTTCTTTAACCAGTATCATTAAGGGCAAATAATGTTAAAATTTGATTACGCCATGTGAGAAAATGAAGATTTGATCCTATGTTCGCTGATTTTCAAAGAGATTTTAACTGTTAAATAAGTAAATCAATCAAATTAGCTAATAAAGGTTTCTGTCCACTATGATACCACTTAATGCAACAATTATGTAAGCTATATTGTCATTTGCAGGTTATTTCATTTGACATGTCATTAATGAGTGAAGTGAAAATTGAAGAACATGATATTGATGATGGTTGCGGCGAGGAGGAGAATGATGATGGTGTTGATGAGGTGAGCTGTTGCCATCAAATGCCTCTTTGTTTATTTTCTTAATTTGTTGAGATTTTGGTTTTACATCAGGATCATTCCATATTAAATCAACACAGTTTTTTACCTCACCATTTTAGATTCAGATGAAATTTGACACATAGATAGTATGAATGAAGAATAAGAAAACTACAAATTTTGAGTAAAATATCTCAACCCATTTGTGAAATACAGCCATGTAAAATTTTACAAAATTGGGTTCCCGAAATTTTTAAATTTATGTAGAACTTCTCCAAATTAAGATAGAGAGCTGGAACTGGTGTCATTTTACAGCTTTCCTTATGGTGTGGTCTAATAATAATAATAATAATAATAACAATAAAACACAACATACTCACCAACAAAAAACACTAAATTAATAATTTGTATATATTAGGTCTTATAATGTGAAATAAAATGCATTTTAAGTCAGTAAAATCTAGAGTAAGTAAATATTGTGCATTTTAAGTAAAGATTATCATATGAACCCATTACAGTCCCATTTTTAAACTTGCACCATCTGTTTGGAAACATAGAAGGATTATTTTAGAATTTTTTCAATTTTTTGAAGATGAGGATTTTGAAAAAACTCGAATTCAAAATTTTAAATTAAAATTTGAAAAACGTTTTGATCGCAACCCCCATTGAGTTGTATATCATATAAAAGGCCATAAAGAAAGCTGTAAAATGACACCTGTTCCAGCTCCCTGTCTTAATTTAGAGAGGTTCTACATCAATTTAACAATTTTCGGGAACCTAATTTTGTAAATTTTACATGGCTATATTTCACAAACAGGTGGAAATATCTTACTCAAAATTTGTGGTTTTCTTGTTCTTCATTCATACTATCTATGTGTCAAATTTCATCTGAATCTAAAATTGTGAGGTAAAAAACTGTGTTGATTGAATATGGAATGACCCATCATATTATATAAAAACTAAATACATTGGTGTATTTCTGCTAAATTGCACAAACCAAGGTAAAGATTGCCAAACACTGATCACCAGCTAGTAGAAGATTGCAGGAAAATTTCTGTTAGATTGCAGTGTTACCCTTAAATTGTTGAATTTGGAAGTTCCTTTCCAGAGCTTTGGCACTGCTTCTTGCTTACTTTGTGCACAGCAATCACTCTGTCTCATAATTGAGTGTGTGAATTAGAAGTTATGTCCATAATGTTTGGTTTGTGTACACTATACATTTGCTAATGTGGATAGTTAGATGAAAGTTCTTACTTCAGGCACTAATCTAAGACGTTATTGGGAAATTGAAGTTTAACACATAATTTTTCCTATTTAGAAAAGTGCCCAATTTAGATAATTTTGTTTGTTTGTTGTTGTTGTTTTGTTTTGTTTTTTCCAAAATAGGAAAGTCCTGACAATTTTAATATGTTACATAAGGATTGATGCAGTGAAAGTGTAAATAGGTATACCAAATTTTCCTGAATTAAAAATAACCTCAGAAGAAAACTAAACTAATTTTTTAACCTATGAATTATATCAGCAATTAAACCTCTTTACTGAAAGGCCATTTTTGTAATGAGGTCAGGTATAGAAATTGCAGTTTCAATATTTATGTTTCTTATAAATGTTCACAAAAAAGTTTCTTACGAGGCATTGACATTAATTTCTTGTTCACTTTTTGAATACCCCATATTTAGTAACTATTTAAATTTGCGAATTAACTGAAAGAATATAAAAAGAATTAAAATCTTCCTTGTGATATGAAATCTAAATTTAATAATTAATCAAATATAAAATATTTTATAGCATTGTTAAAAGCAAATTTACAGGTTTTCAGCTTATATGAAATTCTAATTAATCTACATGTACTTGTATCAACAAGTTATACAACATTGTTAAATTGTTAGTATTTATCTTTGTTTTGTTGTAAATAAATTAAGTTAAAACTTCGCTATCTAAAAAGGTACAAAGCAAGAGTTAAAGCTGGGAAGTGTTGATGCCTTTGGAAATTTGATCTTCATCTTCATTTACAGGAGGAGATTAGGCCCCCAGAGGCAGTGTTTATCAAGGAAGAAGTGGACTGGGATGAAGAAGAAGAGGAGGTAAGAAAAACTGCCTTTGTATTCATACACTGTTTGATCCAGTACTTTGCAATGTATTAACTGAAGAAAAAAAGGACATATGAAGATTGAGAAATATCATTCAAAGAATGATTAACAATCGACAGCTTTTCCTTATCCAAGGTGAAAATATTACCGAAATAGAAGATTTTATGTTCTCTTCCAATGCCTTTGTCTAATTTTACCTTCTCAGGGTAATTCACAAGAAGAGAAAGTATTGTAATCATGCACTGAAATGGACGATTTTTGGACAGAAACTCTCGTATTGCTGGACCCTGGTAATGATAAAGTGGATTAATCTTGTTCCTAAATACAGTGAATTACTTCCTGTAAAACGTTTTGTTGTCAGAATGCTTGTTTTGTGAGTCCTTTATACCAAAGAATTGATAGACACTGAAACATATCTGTCCATCTGTTTGTGGCAAAAGCTAGTGCTTATCATGTTCAGCTGATTTTGTCCAGCTGCTCTGAGTTTGAAGCTGCTGTTTTGATTTTTAGAGGTACATTACATATAGCCTCAACTACCTTTTCAAAATTCTCTCAAAAATGGATGCGTATCTTGTAATATAACTTTGCCTTTTGATAGTGTAAACGACGTTTAAGAGAATGATGCAGGTCTCTATTTCAGTGAAATCCTTGATTTTTTGAAAATTGCTAAAGTTCAGGGTTGGTTGGTTTTTTTTTTTTTTTTTTTTTCTCCCAACATCTTTCTACAAATACAACGCTGAAGATAGATTTTCCTTAATGAAATCTGTTCTGTAAAGACAGATCATGAAATAAGGACTTGTAATTTTTCAAAAATACGAATAGTTTTTGGTGTAATTCTGCCAGAAATATAAACAATTTTTAAATTTCTTTAAATTTTAAAAATTTGATTTTAAACTTGATTGTTTTCTCAAAAACAGTTCCAATTTTTTCTTTAAATGTTCTCTTTGTACAGTATCTATCAAAAGATGTTAAAAAAGAGTGTTGGTAGTCTCATTTTTGACGAATTCACTGTATTTTTGAAAATTGTGAGAATTCAAAATGCAACCACAAAATTATGTAGTGATGTATGTGATGAAAATGTTATAGATTTTTGCCTTAAACAAAATCTGTTTTAAAAGTCATCTCTTTAAAAAATCATGTCCTTTTTTTTTTGAAAAAATGAGTAATTGTGTAATTTGTGCTTGAAAATAATGCAATTTTAAAAAAAATCCTCAATAACAACTCCAAAATTTAAAAAAAGAAAATTTCCTTAGATAGAACAAGGGTTGCTTAAAAAAATGGCACAGGTTCTCTTTTTGTTGATCTCTGTGAATTTTCGAAAATAGCATAAGTTAGAAATAAAGTGAGATAGACATTGTGTAGCACCACTATTTCACTAATTTCACTTTTAGTGAAAACTATCAGTTTCCCCTTAGTGAGGAATGTGAACATTTTTATAAATAGATGCAAAGAAATTTTATAAGTAGATGATGACTGGCAAAGGAGGCTTGGGTAATGTCACTGCAGTGCCTCTGACTAGGAAGTACTGAAGTTCAGGTTCTGTTAGTGGCAGGATTTTCCACTCTAGCTAGATGGCTAGATCAAATTCAGCCTTGTCTGGAGGACAATTCTAGCAGCCGGCTGCTCTGAGCAGTAGTTTTCCGTGGTTTCTTTCAGTAACACCAGACAAATGCCAGGCAAATATCCTAACAAATAGGCCAAAGAGGCGTGTGATTTTTCCTTCCACTTCCTTGTCCTAGCCTCAACCTTTACATAGACACACTTACACTAAAATGCACTACACTACCACATACACAGGGAGACCAGTTGGGAGCTTAGAGCTTGTCCCGGCTGGGGTGGTGCCCTGCTGGAGAAAACCCCGCAAGCAGATGCAGGTTGCCACCCAATCAGCGGGGGAAGATTACCCCACCTGCCATGGAAAAGCATGCACTACACTTATGGAACTAATGACCTTAGTGGTTGACGCACCAGGAATCACTAATCTAACAATATAAATTCCACCCACAAACAGTCACTAAAATGATTAATGACTGTATGTAGCAGTTGTCTTGCCCGTAAATAACAATTAATCAATTAATAACCGGCCAAACTTTTTTCTCCATGCTGAGGTTCGAACTCAGATCCTTAAGTTAACGTTATACCTATCCTAACAGCTTTGATGATGACGAGAATGATGTTTTTTTGCAGGAGTCCTTTCCAGCCTATGGGGAGGATTTCAGTGAAGGGAAAGATGGAAGTTCAGGGTTATTGGGTAAGTACAGTTGACATGTGATCTTAATTGTCAATTTCTTGGTGTTGTGGACCAACTTACAGATCTATCATAGGAAGTGTTTTTGTTGTTCCAATTTTCCTACTCATTGATGTTATTCTATATCTGTAATATTCATATAGGAGAGAAGGATAAGAGATAATCTACAGATGAGAAAGGTTAATGGGAAGTTTTTGGATTTTTTAAAAATTTATTTATTTATTAAACTTTATTGGCATTGAAAGGTCCACTTAAGTCTTATAATGGTAAACACTTTGTAACGAATCACAAGTATCAAAACAAATATATCACAATTACCAGAAAGTATCGCAATTGTTACAATTGCCCAATGTGTTTGTGAGGTACATTTCAAAATGCAATGCAACATATCGGAATAAAATTAAAAATAAAATGCAGTGCAACTCGTATAAATCATGAAGAAAGAAATGTAGTATAAAATAGAAAGTATAAATAAATTTAAAAAGTTATAAAATAATATAATAACATTGATAATTACAGTAAGCAAAAATACACTGACAAGTTAACAAAATGTATAATAACATGGTCAATAAGATGAGTTACTATGAGCCATGTGATAAAGGTGAGCTCCTTGCAACTTTTTGGGTACTTTACTTATGCTATACCGCTCAATGGCATTTCAAAGAGTAGTATTAGTTACTAGTTTTTGTTAGTTTCGACAATGCAATGTCTGATACTAAAAACATTTAACTGTTAGCTGTAGAAACAGACTTGAACACAATTCAGATAACTCATTAGCTGTCTCCTTAATACCAGGAAAGTTTTTTTTCTTTATCTCTAATTTCTATTCCCTGAGACTTGCAGGAGTTACATTGTCACGCATTCTTCACCATATAATTTGAGGCAATAAAGCTCTAACAAGATTAGAGAATAATATGTCTGAAGCATTACAACAAATATATAAATACACGAGAAATAACAACCTAAATGTAAATGTAAAAAACTCAAATGATACGTTTACGACATTGTAACCATAAAAACACAGGCTACAAAATCAATGTCATAATAAATGACAAGGATATCAATCAAACGGATTGTCACAAGTTTCTAGGAATTTATATTGGTGAGAAGTAAGCATACAATAGAGTTACTGAAGAAGTCTGTATTAAATTAAATCCTAACATATTCCTTTTGAGATCTTAAAATATACATGACCACAGATATGCTTATGTTAATATATTATGGAATCATTAATTCACATAATGATTCACAAAAAACAATATGATGTAGGAGTATGGGGGTAAAATGAATTGGGAATGTTGACAGAGTTATGGTACTTCAGAAAAGAGCAGTCATGTGTATTTTTAATCTAAAACCCAAAGAATTTTGCAAAAATGTAGATAAAGAATACAAAATAATGACTAGTAGCTTTGTATGTATATAGGGTAATACTCCTAATGAGAAAAAAACACTAATGTGTGCTCCATGCGAAACAATACAGTAAACAATCACTATATTCAGGGACAGCTAAACTACCGTAGGATGTATGTAGATAAAATGTCAACAAACAAAGATCCCTATAGAAAAGCAATAATAGTGTATAATAAATTACCTAATAGTATTAAAACAAGTAAAGACTGTTTCAAAAGATTATTAAAAACATACCTCATTGAGACTTGACCTTATAAATTAAATGAAATAAACTATGGATTATTGTTACTATTATTATCACTGTTATTAATTTTATTAGCATTGTATTGATTTAAATATTTTGTACTTTAATGTTACCTATTAATGTTAATATTCAAGATTTAATTGAATTAAATTAAAGTATATATGTAGTATATAGTGACATTGTTTGATGCTTGTAAAACCGAGTTATACAAACAATAAAATTATTATTATTATTATTATTATTGTTGTTGTTGATTTTCAAAGTTGACTCAACAGCACGTAATACTAAAAAAAACGTGTCTGTTAAATATTTCACATACGTAATTTGAAAAGAGAAACATTTTATTGGCTACTATAAACCATTTATGTAGGATCACACACTACAAAATTAAAGATTACATTTATTAAAATAAATATAGGAAATAAATGAGTAACAATGAATGTTTAATGGAAAATGTGCAGAATAATTATCCATTTGCAAAAATATGATGCTTATTAAGATGAAATTGGGAGTGTTGTCTCACATCCAGGAAGAAATACACATGTGCATTGTAATATGGAAACTGGAAATAACCACTTGTGTTTTGGAATTTTTTTAAATATTCACAAACTGAATAGCCCTTGTCCGAGAAGAATTTGTTGTGGAGGGGTAGGGATTCTGTAGCTCAATATTACATGCATTAGATTTCACTTTTTCCTCATTTATCATATTCAGTTTTTACTGTTTTTTTCACAATAAATCCAATTTGCTTGCAGATGGAACGTCCAGTGTGAAATTGGAGGGACCTGCTGTTGAACAAAGTGACTGCACCTGCTCTAAAGACATCTCCAACGATGGAAGCGGCGACTCAACCCTAATTAACCCAGGAGGAAAGTTGTCCAAACATCGTCCCTGTAAGAAGTGTTCATCAGGTAAATCCTCGAAAGTCTCTGGGCGTAAGAAGAATAATCGGATGTACGAGTGCTCCATTTGCCTGAAGCGTTTTAAACAACGAGCATATTTGGCCGCACACACGCGAATACACACAGGGGAACGACCCCTTCAGTGCCACATCTGTCTGAAAGACTTCACGTACAGGCAGGGTTTGTACAAACACATGTTGACGCACTCCGAGGAGAGGCCTCACAGTTGCGCGGTCTGTCAGAAAAGCTTTAGGAAAAGAGAACATTTGGTCGGGCACATGCGCACACATTCGGAGGAAGCACCGTACCCATGCACAAACTGCGAGAAGAGCTTCAAAAGGAAAGAACATTTACTTAAACATTTGAGGACACACACAGAGGAACGGCCGCACCATTGCTCGGTCTGCGAGAAGTCGTTCCGGGAAAAAGCCGTTTTACTCAGGCACATGGAGTTGCATACTGAAGGAATGTATGCTTGTTCCATTTGCAAGAAAATATTCAGAGACTTTGCAAAGCACATGCGATTTCACTCTGCTGAAAAGGCGTGTGAATGTCCTGTATGCCATTTGAGCTTCAAAGTGAAAGAGTTGCTTGACCACTTGAGCACGCACACACGGGGCAAGGATCTCGTCACAAGGACAGTGTCCCAAGAAGAGAATGTGTAGATCCAAAAATTAGGAAATGTGGAGGGTTACTCCACATTTTGTAAAGACTGCGGCAAGAAAACAGGTTTTGTTAACTGTCAATCAAGAACTGTATATGTTTTAGGTTTGTTCACAAAACTCTTATCCACAGCACCTTGAACAACTTTGGTCTTTTTTGACCAAGATGGTGGGCAATTTCGAAATATTGTAAGCAGCTGACGTGAAGTCTCATCATTCTACACATGGTGTAGAAAAAGATGTATAGTAAGAACACATTCTAATACTCTGATTAAAACATAGTGGCACTTCAAGGGTATGAGCTGGAAGGAGAGGGTGACACTTTCATCCAATCAGGAGCTCCAGTACAAAAAATTTAAGTCGTAACAAAGCTCCAGATTGGATGATAGTGCCTAGCTCTCCTTCCATCACAGTGACCTTTAACCCTTTGCACTGGTAGGCGTGTCTGACATGCCACCCATGATTGCACTCTGTGGTCAGAGGTTTCTGAGCCCTGCAAGGTCCTACAACTCATGAGGCATGTCTAAGATGACAATGGAAAACGGCTGCATGGCTTGAAGCCGATTCTTGGCATTCCCCCGTTTCAGGTCGTTTTCACATTATTGAGTCAACGTTGTTTAATAATAGAATTATTAAACCGTAAAACTTTATTTTACATACCAGGAAAATATGTGGGTTTTGGTGGCATGCCCTACAAGTTAATTAGGGAATTTGGTGTGGCATCTGTGACATGCCCTGCAAGTTGTAGAACATGTTACATTACATACTGTTATGAGCTAGTAGCCATTATTCTCATGGCATCTCTGACATGTCGTATGATTTGTGGGACAAGTATTATGCTCGTTGCTAACGAGTGAAAAGGCCAATCAGAGTGTAGTGTGGTTAAGTGCCAATCAGAGTATAAAAATTATTTTTAGTATTCTTAGTGTAAGAATTATTCTTACACTGAACATAAGGTAATATAATGAAAATATTTAATAAATCATATACAATCAATATTGTGAAATCTAACCAGCCAAAGTATTCACTACATAAATAAAATGGTTCCTGGGTTAAATTCTATAATGAGCAGTCACTTACCAAGGAGGGCTAACAATAACAATCCCAGAATTGTTTTTTCCCAATAGCTTTATGATGGCATAGCAATAAATTATCTTTGAACAAAAACAAATGTATAATTATGATATATTCCCAGAAACGGAACCCCATTATCTGTAATGATGGTTTAAATGAGCAAGAATTGGAATCTGTATCTCATTTAAAGTTCTTTGAGTTGTTTTCAATTCAAAGTTAAAATTTGATTATCGTAAGTAATATCACACCACTTCGATTGATATTTAGTGCGACTATTTCACGAATTGCATGAACATTGTGTGAATCAAATCGCGACCTTAAAGTAAAAAGGTTCTATCTAACATTTTTTCCAAAAATGACTTTATGTTATATTTGTAATGGTAGCGATGAGATTTACATAACTTCTAATTTACATTGATCTACAAAGCTTAGTTTCTGAGATACAGATAAGGTAAAATGGTTCTATCTGCAAAACGTATGTTCAAGTTTGGGAAAAAAGGTTCTATCTGCTTCACCGCGCAAACCAATCTGTTTACATGTATGTGGACATTATCTTGTTGGCTACGCAAAGGTCCAGGTGTTGTAAGATCTTTTGAGAAGCAGATTTAATTGCAATGTTGTGTGAAAGTGAAATTGAAGATGCTGTTTTAGAGCATTCTTGTTCTGAATACGATCCTAATGCGGCACGCAGTACTGAAGAAGACTAGACACCAGGGCAAAACAGTGCTGTAAGCACTGTTTGTGTTAAAGCAAAACAGTTCTGCAAGAAGGTATACATATTTTTATCAATATTGAAATATTTATTCTTTATTGGGTTTAATTGGTAGCCATCCAGAATTTATAATAGTTCGGCAAAATTGGGCATTTGGATATTCCTTACGACGCCTGAGTGAATGTCTTGCTAAATCAACGAATTTATAGGTTATGCGACACAAACTATTTGTACTCCACTTCACGTGTTGATATATTATAAAATTGGTTACCTGTAAATCCTGTTTACAACCCGGATTATTACGATTTTACTTCTTTTCGGTTAATACGTAAATGTATTGTTAACCCTTCGTTAGGAGCGCCTGTATCTAGTAGACCCAATCCGTTTTAAGAACTCAATATCTCGCTGTTGCGGCTGTAAGTTTTCGCAATCTGGTGGCATCGTGTAATAAGGATTGGAAAAAAAGTGCAAGGGTCGAAGAAACATCAAGCTGGCTTAGAACATTTAAATTACAGAGGCAAGGTCATCAAGCTTAACAATTTAACAAAACTACAAATTGTGGAAATTTTTGTCGTCACAATTGCTCTCTAAATGTCACTCCAGAAGAGCAAGAGAGTTTATTTATTTCGTTTTACAAATTGGAAACTCATCCTGAAAAGGTCAGCTACATACTAAGGACATCAGATCCTTTCCAGAAAAAAAGAAATCCAACAGAAAATATTTTAATTCGAAAAAAGAATACATTCGTTTACAAGTTTTATGTTTCAAATAAAGAAATTAGTGTGTGTAAGAAGTTCTACCTCAACACACTTTCTATAAGCCAGAGGATGATACATAATGCACATTTACACAAAGATAAAATAACAGGAACACCAAAATCGGACGATCGACGTAGCAAAACGAAGGATAAAATACCAAAAGACGTGAAAGACAGAGTGAGGGTACTTTCCCTAAAACAGAGAGTCACTATTGTAGACCTAGTACTACTAAGGAGTGCCTCGCCTCCAACTTAAATATCACGAAAAGGTACGACCTCTACAAGGAACGTTGTGTAAACGAAAGATGTCAATTTGTAAAATTATCTATATATCGGAATATTTTAATGAAGAATTTAATTTGGATTTCAACTAAAAGCGGACAGATGCGAATACAGAATTAATGAGTTGGAAAATAATATTTCTAATGATTTAAAATTGAAATACACTGAAAACGTAGATAACAAGGAAAATAGGAGAAAGAAAAGAGAGGAAGATCATAAGATCAAAGATTAACATACAATTGTAGTGTCCTTTCATTTAGAAATCGTGATAGGAATTCCGAGAGCAAACAAGTATTTTCTTCTATAGGAGAAAATTAAATTTCTTTAACATGACACTTCATGTTTTCCCAACCAAAGATGTATATTGTGCAATTTGGACAGAAATTGACACAGGCCATTATGGAAATGACATTGCAAATGCTGTTTCCCAAATTTTGGAAAATATAATTCAAACCTCACCTAAGGTAAACATATTATAATGTGGAGCGATAGCTGTGTACCCCAAAACAATAATCAGATGATGTCTCTGTCAATGAAGGACTTTCTTAAAAAACACCCACAAATCGATGACATAGTTTTGAAATACTCTACTGCTGGTCACTTGTGTATTCAGGAAGTACACTATGTTCATTACCAGATAGAGAAAGCTTTGAGAGCTAGTGAATTCTGGTCCCCGATTTCTTTCATGCGGATACATTTGGCAGTAAATAGAAAAAAACACTTACTATTATTCAGATGAAAACAATGCATTTTAAGGATTTCCATAAAAGCAGCAAACATCATTTTAATAAATACCTTTCTCTTAAGTTTCGCAACTAAAATTCACTCAAAGACAAGCGGAAGTAGAGTATAAAATTAAACGTTCTGATTCACAATTTTCCACTGCAAATGTGCGACCATACATTTCTACAAGATGGGTGGAGAAAAGTTCTTCTCCCATCTATACGCCTGTGCAAACGTACGTGGCGAAAGAGAAGTTTTTAAAGAAGGAAAAGGTAGCCGATTTATCATACATGTTGAAATGGATGCCAACTCTGGATCAAACCTACTTCATGGAATTGCTTAAAAAACAAAAATAATATTACGGCTACGCAACATTTTACTTTAATGTGTTTGTAACATATCATTTCAAATTTAAGTGTAATTAAGTAATTTACAGTAGGTTAATTTTTTCCACTTCTAGTTGACTAAGTTTAAGTAATGACATGAAATTAAAATTGAGTACTCTAAATAAGATTTTTACTAAAATGTAAGCACATTTCTTTGAATTCTTTAAAATTTAATAAATGATACAGTTACATGTATCTTTGCAATTATTTAAGTAATATACCAGTCAAATTTTCCTACCAACAAAGATAGAACCTTTTTGCTCGAACTTGAAAATGCATATTGAGAGTAAAAAGGTTCTATTTGTAAAAATAGGGTCTTGGTTTCTACCAAAGTTACAGTGCTTTTAGAATAATTATCAGTCTACAGTTTTGTGCTTGGATGTCAAGTACACTGACAAAGTTTCAATACATGTAATAAAATAGTTTTTGTTTTAGAGAGGGACAAAACTTTGAAATGCTCTCCTGTAAAATTTACTGCGGTGCAGATAGAACCTTTTTACTTTAGGGTCGCGAAATGGATAATTAAAATCACAGGAATCGAAAAGCAAAATTTACTCAAAATTGCTTCTGGAAAATATGAAACTTTCATTCAGGTCTGAGTTATCACTACCTCATGAATTAACTCAAGGAAAAATATGAATAACAGTTTAAACCAGAAAATTATTTCAAATACGTTTGATTTTACAGTTATAAAACCTTCAAACAACAATTATAATAAAGCTACTTACAAGAAAATTGATTAAAAACAATTATTAAACTAGTAGGAAGTTGAGTTTTCCACGTCTTGGTAATCTGTGGAAGTATTTGAAATGGAAGTTGTTCCAGCTGAATTAGCAGCGGGATTCATCAGTTTCGAATGGATTGAACATACGTGTGTACTCAATGCGTGGAAACTTGAATTGTCTTCACCAAGAATATATCTCATCATTTTATTTGGGTGGCGATTGTTGTAAACATCATTTCACTAGCATCTCATAGAAATTGCAACAATGATTTATTTTTTATGATCTCTTAAATGGCTACATTGACAGTGATTATACAATCAAAAACTAATTGGAAGGTTTCCTTTCATATGTGGAATGAATCAAATGCTTTTAACAATCCCAACATCTCAAATTAATTTATATTATAATGCACTACTCAGCTTTGAGCAGATTAGCAAATAAAAATGTAATTGCTTCAACTATCTCAAAACGTGAATTTACAAAAATAATGAAGGAGAAAGTTTTGACTGATTTTGTTTGAAAACTCTGAACTATATACATTTTGTAATTATGTAGATTAGATGATATATTTTATAGCTCGACCAAGCAAAAAATGAAGGTGGTGATTGTGGCTTGTCGTGTATCTTGCAGTGTAAACAAGGGTCTATACAGTTGGTTTCACTAACAAAAGTCGCGAGGTGTGACACTTCACATGCAGGCAAGACACCTTGTATATAATGATATTAAATTTTGTGATACCTCTAGCATGGCAAGGTCCCATTTTTAATTTGAGTTGAGTAACCTTATATCTCAGTCTCTGTCGCTTCAGCTGTAAAGAAAAACAGTGGCATGATCCTGTAAACATCATTCTCAGCTTGGTCGAGTTATACTTACAAGTTCAGTTGTAAATTCAGAAATTGCCTGTTTAAATCATAGAATTAGTATTTGACTGATTTTGTTTGAAAACTGTAAAGTATGTACATTTTGTAATTATATAGATTAGATGATATATTTTACTTTCAAGTTCAATTAAAAATTTGGAAATTGCCTGTTTAAATGAATGAATATTTGACTGATTTTGTTTGAAAACTCTAAACTATATACATTTTGTAATTATAAAGATTAGATGACATATTTGACTTATAAGCTTAGTTGTAAATTTGGTAATGGCCTGGTTAAATGAATGAATGAATGAATGAATGATTAAATGCCTTGTTTAGGTAAGGAGTTATTGTTTAATCTTTATAGACATTTGTTATTGGAACCTTCCTGAACTCACAAAGTGACAGCTTCATCATCCAGCGCTTACCAGAGGTTTACAAAAAATATAAACAAATAAATAAAAAATTGAAGCCTTCACTATGTGTAATCCATTCTTGGTAGTTCTGGAATTCTCTTGCAGCCATGCCTGCCCATAATGTCATTAAAACCTTGTTTTAGCATCTGTTGCACTAGAGCAGGGCTGTTTCAACTTAGAAGGGCTTATGGGTTGCATATCAAATTCTAGTCAAACCATGGGCCGCACCATAATTTAAGATAATTTTTACCCT
>JAHLJT010005437.1:92938011-93148011 GCA_031308135.1 Acheta domesticus | reverse complement strand
ACATTTTTGTTCCTGAGTTACAGAAAACATATTTGCAATGGTAAACAAACTGCAGATTTCATTCTTCTGCATTATTAACAAAATAGTAACTCACCCTCAGCTCTACTCATACCACTACAAGCAAAAGGAGTGCTCAACAAAACGTGTGCATAGAGACGCTACATTGAAGTCCAAAAGCAAAACAAGAAGCTATCTCAGCATTTGCTCAATGGATCAGGGAAACTGGACAAAAACCTGATCAAGATGGGGTCTTTGACCTAGAAGCTGAAGTACATTACTTGTTAAAGGCAAATTAAGTATTTTTATATACACTATATAGATGTAAACTAATTCAGTATATAGCCTTGTTTTGTTAAAATAAACATTGTTTTTCTTTTTGACGATAAGTATAGTCTCTAATTGTATAGAAACAGTTATGCAGTAGGAAAGATTTTACTTTGAACTTTAATTTGTGTACCAACTTTAATTGTTTAATGTCCTCTGGTAATGTGTTGTAATGTAACAAACTGTATTGTATGTGGATTTCATGTAGTGAGCTGTTGATACTGACACTTGATGAACGTGATTTCTATGACGTAGTAGGTAATTATAAATATCAATACACCTTTTTCATGAAAATATATTCATACCGTTAAGTAAGTCAGGTTTGGCAAATATTACAGATTCGTAAATAAATAGGCAAGGCAATGGTAAGATTCCAAGCTCAATGAAAAGAGGCTTGCAGGGATCACGTGGATGGCATTTTTTCATTGTATCATATTCATTCCAATGTATTACACTTCACATGCTGCTGGTCACGTGGTTAATCACGTTTTTCACTACGCACTGCAAAATTTTAATAATGAATGACTTTCTTGCGAAAATGGGTTTGTTGTGTGTTCTGGTATGGACGTGGTTGCCAAGTATGGTATTGTTGAAATGTTCTCCCTTAAGTTTGGGCATGCATTCACTATGACACTGTCTTCGAGAAATTTGATTTATTTGTCCAAGATAAAGTTCAAGTAATAATTCCGGCCGATTTGGGATCCGTACAGAAACGCCGGAAAAACCTAGATAGAACACAGAGGAAAGCAAATAAGTTTATCTGTAGAACTAACACAAGAAAATGTCATGGAAACCTCTAGAAATAAGAACAAGGGCGAGGCCTTGTGTACTTTATAAATCATAAGAATGTCAGCCAGATTGGAAGAAAATTCAGCTTAGAATAGAAAAACAAAATTATTTAGGCCGAAGCGATCACACCTACAAAATTCGAACAAGGAAACAAAATTCAGATCTAGGGAAATATTCATTTTGTAACAGAGCAATCAGAGATTCGAACAATTTACCCGCAGCAACTTTCAAAGCCTTTCCTCTAAGTGTCCGATGTTTTAGAAATAAGTTGGAACAAGCTGAGAGTAATAGATGTTAAATGAGTCACTAAGTGCTGTGAAGTGCTGCTTAGTGTAATTGAGCAAAACAGTGTAGTGTAGTTCAGTGAAGTGTAGTGAATATGATCAATGCCTTTTTCAATCTAATTTAGCCAATATCTATTTAGCTTGTTTTGATTTTTAGTATCACCAACATATAATTGTTGTATATCATTGTAGAGTTGAAATAATTGTTATAACACTTAATATTAGCGGTAGTATGATTAGTGTATCGTTTTGTGTTGTACTCTTATTATTTTTGTTATTATTATTGTTAATTAACTGCCACCGGGTCATACCCAATTGCAGTTCAAATAAATGTATGTTAATAGTACAGTAATCCCCCAACATTCGCGAGAGTTAAGTTCCCAAGAAAAATCGCGAATGTTGAGTCTATCTTTTAATGAAAAAAGATGGGTTAGGTTTCTGGATATCAAAAAAACTGTTTATACGAGAAAAAAAATCTGACAATCAATTACAGTAGAATTCAGTAAGCGCTACTACAAACAGAATTCACAATTAACATCGCAAAATGAAGAAATAAAATAATGTTTGAAACTTATTTGAAAGTTGAAAGTGGTTGTACATAGGATTTGTTTTGTGTTTTGTTTCATCACCCTCCTCTGTTCTAATATCCAAATATGGAAGAGTTCCTGCTTCTATTCTCTCGTAAATTCCGAAATTATTTCCGAGTCCGGATCACATTCGAATGCCAGTTCCACCAGAAATTGTTGATTTTTAGAACACCATTAGCAATTTTGACATTGAAGTTTCTCCAGAACGCAGTTTTGCTTCCGTTATTTCATCATTACCGTCAAGGAGCTTTTCTTCACCGATGATTTCCCGAAGCTCCTCTATAATGAGCTTATTAGAATGAGTTGTACAGATCCTGAATGGCTTTTATGTTCACTTGGCCAAAATCCTTACCCTCAATTTGACGCAACTGAACTGAATTATTTTACAATTCTATAAATGTGAATTGACATTTCATTTTTGAAAGTTTTGCAGAAAGTGATACTTTGAACTCCGACGTCTGCCGAGTTCGTTTCCCAGATGATAATGGCAATGAAATGTGCTCGCTTTCAAAAAAATTGTAGTACAACCAAAAAGACGCACTCGCGAATATTGAAGTCCCGAATGTTAAAACCGGTAGCATTTCTCTAATCACGAATGTTCGGAACTCGCGAATAGCGAATTCGCGAAGGTTTGTATCGCAGGGGCAGCATATGCAGCGAAGACGCGCTTGAAGGTGGGGCGGGTTGCGTAGAGCTTCTATTCAGGGGCGCTTGCGCCAACATCAAACTCTCAAAATTATCTACGCGCGACAGACATACGCACATTCCCATTGAACTATGCCCGTATTCTTTTCGGAAGTGCAGGCAATAAGTTGGCAAAGTTGTATGGTATGAACGATACGGCAGCGCATAAGATATAAACAAACAACCTTGATTTTTATATAGCATTAGATTACCAGTTCTGTTAACAAACGGATACATAATCATATAATAGTTAATACCACGAGCGCTTTGGAAATTTTCAATAAATCCCCGAATCGCGAAAGCACGATCGGAATTACGTCCAACAGAGTTCCAAAATGTGTCAAATATTGAAAATAACTGAAAGCACGTTAAAATTAGAGATTTCTAGTAAATACGCGATTTATTACACATCAAAACAGCGATCGACACATACCGCCTCCTAAGACAGACGAATCGCAGCTTATTATTGGTGGATAGAAAAAGCGAAACATGTTTGGAGATACACCCTGATTGGGGCATTTTATATGTACAGATCAGTGGCGGCTGTACCATAAGGTCACATGGTCACGTGCCCTCTCACTTGTAAAGGAAAATATTAGTAGTGGATTGAAATGCATGTCATATTATCGAGTAATAATTCTAGAGTATTTACGTTAAGGTTTTCACGGGTGATATCGATACTATTTCACAGCGCTGATAACGAGGTAGTTGTGGCAACAGGGCGGAGTCCGCAAGCTTCGTGTGACCAGCTCCCTCCCGTTCAGCAAAGCTTTTCCTCATAGTGCGAGGAAAAAAGGGAGGGGGTAATGCTCCCTTAAGGCCCTTCACGGTCACAAGTTTTTTGTGACTGCCACTGCAAGCGCCACTTTACAGATGTACAAACAACGCTCGTAGTGTCTGAGAAATGAAATGCTGATTAGCTCAGGGCCCGCGTAATCGTGATAATATCAGCAGCTATGAATTCTGTGCGAGTTATTTTTTCTTGAGCGTGTGCATTTGTTGTTTCAATTGAATTATTTTCTCTTTTCATTCAGCCGAGTTAATACGTGAGAAACCAGTGAGGAATTTCAAGTGTTTTTCAGTTTACAGCCCTTAAACTTCAAAATAAAATTTTATTAGTTATTTTCTAGCTCTTTTTCGTGCCCTACCTGGCCTGAAGTTTAGGAGCCGCCACTGGTACAGATAAACACAATTGGTTTTAATTTCACAAGTGGAACAGTCAAACCAAAACACATTAACATTGTGCAATGCTTCACCCAATGTGATTGTGGCCTGTTTCAAGTCTTGTGATGTTGAAGTCCATTCATTACATTCAAATACTAGTTAAAGTACCCTGCATTGCCCGGACATTTATAAACTACAATTATGTAGTGAACAACTATAGTTTTCTGTTTCCCAGACCTGGCTCTCATCAACCCCTGGCTGCTGTGCCCCATATCTTCCCCGCCCCACCCTCTCAGCACATTCATCCATGCTGTTCAGCCATGGATGAATATGTTGTAGTGCGATTTTTATAACTTTGCCTCTCAAGTCCCTACGGTCACGATGGAATGTCACATGGCATTTCGCGCCTTTCTCGGTCTTGCAGCTAGATGGTCGTGGTCGGTCACATGGTCGCAAGCACAGCTTGATAAAATCCCGATCATGCGATATCTAGCGGCATAATTGAGAAAGACACGAAATACCGTGACATATTCCATCGTGAAAATAGGCCTTGAGAAGCAACGTTATAAAAATCGCGCTATAATCTATAGTTCATCCCCAATTCACTCTGCACTCCTCACCCCACTGTGTCTTGTTTGCTACTCTTCGATTTAGTCATCCAATCGGGAGTTTAAACCTCACCGCAGTGACGTCACTAGTGACATTCAAGCTTCCGATTGGATAACACCCCAGCAGCTGATTTATGTCAAAGGACTCTGTGTTTAAATCGAAGTACAAGCTCTCCATTGCTACTGCTATCTTTGCTGCGTCCAGCTGTAAATTCGTTGTTGTGGATCCCTGGCAAACGTCCTCTCAGCACTATTTGGACTTTCAGTTTCTCAAAGCTTAATTTTGCTATTGAAATGAGGGTAGGAAATTGTATGGACTATATGAAACGCTGAATTCACTTTGGTAAATTTACTCGCCGTTAATGAAATATTCGCGTAAAGCTGAAAGTGCTAACTTAAATTTCGTTTCAGGTTTAGGGACAGAAAATAGGAGTAGTTTTACATAATCACATGAAGACAGAAACTTTTCTGTGTTTGATGGTCACGAGCAAAAAATTACTTTAAAGTCAGAATAAAACTGTTGATTTTTAGGAAGAAACAGACAAAAATACTATTTTATATAAAAGAAAATAGTAATCATTTGAAAAAAGTAGACTTTGTTACGCATAACAAAACTCACCACCTTTCAGTGAAAATCACATCAATTGAATTTTATACAATTTAAATAAGAATGTGATTTAGACAAGTCGATTGTTTTGAAATTACAGACTGACACTCCAATTTTATTTATGAAGATAAAACAACCCAAAGGATGGAGTCAATAATTGATTACATTACAGAAACTCATTACGAGTGTGCAGTATGAATGAACTAGCCTCCAGAGAAGGTAAGTCATTTTTTGGTACCCCAATTTCAGAGCAGTATATAGGAGTTGGTTCTGTCTTCAAGGTTTCAGTTATAGAGCAACCTCCCCTCCGTCATTCGTGTTAAATATTAATTATTTGTCATTTGCAAGTTAACTTAAGTCAAGTCAAACTATTAAGTTGGTATTGGTTTAGTTAAATTCAGTTAAGGCTGATTTACACGTTGCCAGTAAACGTGCCAGTTGAGGTTGCCAGCAACTGGCAAGTGGAGACTGGCAACTTGTAAACGCCTAGTTGCCAGTGACTGGCAAGACCTTCGCGCCAGTCACTGGCGATGCCAGCTGAACAAGAAAGTTTGGTTTACTGGCATGCTCACGCTCTCCCCCACCACCACGGTGTCCGCCACGGCGATGCCCCGGGTCCCAACACGTGTTTACACTGCTTTATTCTTGCACGGTGATCAACCTAAGCTTAATATTATTATTTTTAAAAGGGGAACAGAAGTTCTCTTGAATAACGGAAGAACGAAATGACAAGTTTGACTGGTTATATACAGCATCGGAACATTTGTGGGATAGTTTTTACCAGAACCGCGAGGCCAGAAATGCCGCATTTCTGGCAGTTGCAAATCAAATGGGGATAGATAACTTCTCAAAGGTAAATTAAGTGAATAGGATAAAATGTTTACGGAACATTTGCTCTGCACACTGTTGTTTGAGCGCCGAAAACTTATCACGGAGCACGTCGCAAAGAGTATACATAAGCTAACAGCAGCGAGAAAAATATCTCATCTTGCATGCCATTACAAGCACTGTGTAAACAACTATTGCCAGTCGCACTGAGCGCTAACGCTGTCCAGGTGCTGGCAAACTCGTAACTGGCACACCAGTACTGGTAGCGTGTAAATCAGCCTTTAGTTCCTATCATATATATCATTGGTTAGTTCATAGTGAAAAGTGTTATGTTGGTACTACTGGTATGAATGCGACATACACGAACGTGATCTTTTCGTCGTTCGTCAAGCAAGTAACATGTCGCTCGTATGTCTTTGTAACAAAAAGGTAAATTACCTTTGGTTTATGTAGAGTCAAAATTACTTACATTCAATTGTTAAACTAAGCTGAATGTTTTGCGTTTTCAGCGCTTTTTGTTGCCATTTAAATATATGAGTTTATTGACAAGTTGGTATATCATTTTCGCACCATCTCAAAACCCATTAATTTACAAGAATTCCCTTGATCTTTTCAGAGGTAGCAGAGATATTTGATTGTGTATAATATGATTGGAAATATTTTAAAAATAATTGAGACAATCATAAGGTAATAAGTGCTAAGTGTAAACCTCGTGCCCGTACGAGGTAGTTGCCTGGGCTAGCAAGAGCAACTTCTCACTCTGCTTCTGTTTCACCTCCAAGTCCAGAGAGGGGGTTACACGCGGAGGTTAAATGGTGCAAAGTGTGGTCGCACGACTTTTCTTGACGTCTCCCAGCGCAGGGTGCGGGGAGAGCACGTTATTTTCTACGTCACAGACGGTGTTGCCAACTGTAACATTATTAAAACTATTCGCGCCTCTTTCGCTCTTCATACATCAGGATATTATAGACAATAAAATAGAACAAATAATGAAATAATTAAGATGATGATAATTTTGTTTTCTAATGAGATATGATATTAGTGCATGTAGTTAATTTTCGTCTTCGGAATAATTTGAATCATCGCTTGAATTCAAAAGCAGCGGTAGGCAGCCCTGATAATTTTGCCGTTCCGTTCCGTGTGTGACCAAGGTTTTGACCAGACCGTGCCGAGTCGTGCTGGGTTGAGCAGAAGGGAGCTCGCGCGTCTAGTAAATTTGTTATATACGAATTTTTTGTTCTATCAACTGGCACGTGCATTACGTTGATATTCTTTCCTATTTATTGCTATTTCACGTTTATTCTCTTTTTTAAATTCTGCATTATATAAACATTTTCCCCATGGGGCAGGAATATGTGCAAATGGCAAATCCTTTCCTTGTTTTCATTTTGTGTTGTCTTATTAAATCATTCCGTTATTTATTGTACATAACTTTAGTTTAAAATTTAATTTAAAATATATTTTAAAATGTATTAGACTTATCTAGCCTATTCTGGCTAAGTTCTCTTGAGAAGGCCATCTTGTGTTTGGTCTTCCTTCTCTTCTTCCTTTTGGAAGTTAGTTGTAGGCCTGCTTGGGCAATCTTTCATTGTTCATTGGTCAATCCAGTTTTTTCTGTATGTGTTTATCTTGTAAGCTGATAATTCTCGATTCTTCTCCAAGTTTCTAATACGTTAACGTGCTTCTCATTCTTCAGGAATATCATTTCATTTGCGTTCATTCTCCTGTTTTTCCTTGATGTTGTTAACCATGTTTTGCATCCATACAGGACAGTAGGTATGAACAATGATTTTAAGCTACTTTGGTTTCGTTTCATGCTTTCTTTCCCGATGTTCTTTTGATAGTGCCGCGGAGAGCCTGAAATTTGAATATTTTTCGCTGCATTCAATTTCATTAAGATATGCAATGTTGCAACCTAAATATTAGGAAGTTGGACTTGTTCGATAGTGACGTTTTTTATTAATATTTTTGTTTGTATGAGATGTTTACTTCTGAAAGCCAAAGCTTTACTTTTGGTTATTGCTATTTTGCAATTGTTTTCTTTTGCCCTATTCTGTAATTTAAATGTCAACTTCTGGAGGTCTTCACTGTTGGTAACCAAAACTATATCTGCAAACAAAAGAGTGTTGATTTTAGTATTACTTCCTCTTGAAATTACTACCGATTTTTCTCTTGGTTCGTTAATCTGGCAATCATAATGGTTTATTCAACTGCATTAAAAAACTTTTGAGTTCCTAGCTTTGCAGTAATCTTTACATGAACTTTTTGAAACTGATATTAACTTAGCGTTCGCCACTCGACGCATAGAAACATAACTCTCAATGCGTAACGCTCGGCTTGTCTCTACGTGCCTAAGCAAAGAGTATTGCCTAAGAAGCATCGTGCAAGGCCATCTAGAATAGTATATTCTTCTAGAGGGCCTTGCATCATGCCTCTATGTTATGTAATAGTATATTAAACTCCCTGAAAAATTGTAATACATTTGCACAATTTTTAATATTTATATTTATAAAATATAAATATTTAAAAAAACAATTCTCGCTTTTCTATTAACTACTTACCAGTAGTGTAACGTCAGGAGGGCGCCTTCTGGAGGTCGCTGGCGAAACACGTTTTGTATTAATTTTTAATTGATTTCCTATAATTAAATTCGGCGGGTTGTTGAAGCTGGCCTGTGATTGCTTGGAAGCTAAAATGCTTCTAGCGTCTGCCGCGAGATTGCGACTAGCAATGACGCATGCGCAAATGGCGAGGTTCCCCTCTTCCCTCTTCTCCCCTTGCCCAGGGAAAACCGACTGCTTTACGCTAGCATCCACTGCGGAACGAGTCTAATGTGCAAAGTTGCTCGTTTGTGCACGAGGACGCAGCACACTTCAGGCGGTCAGTAAATTATCTCTCACTCGGGAGTCCTCGCGTGGTCATGGGCACAAACTGTAGAAATAGTGCCTGTCTATTATTTCTTAATTAACATCAAGGAAATTGAATTATTCCTTAAATAGGTTACATATTATTTTAGTTTGCAATGGCGAAATTAACAAGTGGTCTCATTACCATTCGCGTATAAGAATTAAAGCTGAGCCACTGTATAATTTGCTTTCAAGACATCGACAGTCCTGACTGCAGTGAAGATTTTGTGGGAAGCACCTACACCGTCGTAAGCAATCGAAATGGTGGAAGTAGTTCCAGGGTAGAGACAAGCCTTGTGTTGCGTTCGCCTGTAAGATGAAGTAGTTGATAGTGACTTTTGTGTGTTATTGTTGAGCATCCCCAAACGTGCGAGCCACGCTACACCACTGCTATTTACTGACTTTTCTATTAATGGAGGAATATTTGTCTGTTAAACCTCTTGACCTTCTTGTGGTACTATTTTCGAACTTTTTGAACTTTTGTGTTGGCCGCCCTGGTTACCGTGAATATTGTTTTGCCCAGTGTTTTGGTGGCTCAGTCAGTCGGTCGCTTGCCATGTGTTGTGAGACTGTGGATGTTTATTATGTAAAGTGTTGTCAAAGTTAAGTTTGTTTGTGCCTAGATTTTTGTATGTTAAAGCCTGGAATAAAAGGTAATTATTTTCACAACACTCCTCTGTGAAGCCTCCTCATTGAACTCTTAAGTAAACACAATAACGAAATCGAGATACAATTAAAAATGTTTAGATTGATGTACTTTTATATTTTAATGGATCATTTCTTTGCTTTAGTAGACAAAATTAGAGTTAATGTAGCTAAATTTGGGAGCAATGACTGTCAACTGACTTGACTTCTCCAAAACACTGTCCTGTGCCTTATATCCAATGGTAACCGCCATCCGGAGCTATTTGCACAACCCTTACTTTTAAATCTCGTGCCAGTTTTGGACGCAGTGCGCTTGAAGTATATCGCGATTTTTCTAACTTCGCCCCTCAAGGTCCATCTTCACGATGGAATATGTCACGGTATTTCGCGGCATTCTCAGTTGTGCCGCCAGGTTTCGCAAGTTGGCCAACGTATCAAGCAGTGCTTGCGATCATGCGATATCTAGCGGCATGAGGGAGAAAGACGCGAAATGCCGAGTGATATTCCATCGTGGCCGTAGGGGCTTGAGGGATAGAGATAAAAATTGCACTATAAACTTCGGTTTTTCTTTCTTGGCGCACGGGGGGGTGTCAATATAATGGATATATCTCACGGTATTTCGCGTCGTTCTCCGTTATGCCGCCAGGAGTCGCGTGATCACCAGCACTGCTCGATACAGTCGCGATCTTGCGACTCCTAGCGGCACAACCGAGAACGACGCAAAATACCGTGAAATATTCAATTTTGATGACACCCCCCCGTGCGCCAAGAAAGAAAAACCGTAGTAATGTAGTTACCATAAATAAGAGTGCTGGGAATGTGCTAGGAATCTTGCCTGGCGTAATCGTTACAGAAGTTTCGGGAAAGTATGTAATGTGGCATCAAAAGCAGTGGCGTATCTACGGTATGCCAGACATGGCATGTGCCATGGGCGCCACTCACAAGGGGCGCTATATAGAGTATACCCGTTAGAAATAACAACAACCCCAATATGAAATATCCTGACGGGTGCAAATTCTATGCTTAACACGAAATACATGCCTGAATACTTAGATACGCCTCTGATCACGACTCACGGTTGAGGAATATATTCAAGTTTCAGGTGTTTTAGGATGAGTTGATGTAGTGAATGTGTTATGGACATTTTTATTAAAATCAAATGTGGGTCAAATATTGACTAAATCATAGAATTTTGTTGTATTGTTAGTTTTCCCTTTAATTAAAATAATTCAACGTTTGTTAACTTGATGTAATTGTGATAAGAATGAGACACATTATTTTATTGTATTTGATTTTCGACCTAGGCTTCTACCATGAATACCCTAAATTTTCTGCAGCTTCTTAAAATATTCCGACGAAAAGGGTTATTCAAAAGTACCGCACATTGTTTTGACTTGTTAAGATTGGTTTGATTGGTCAAGAGGATGGTGTGTGAATTCTCGTCCGCAGTTTGTAAGCCGACCGTGCGAGGGCAGCTCGGTGTCAGGGCATAACCAATTGTGCATGGTGGAAATAATAAATTATATCCACCATGCAATTGTAGTTGTCGGTCGCTATCGCACGGCTATCGCAAAGCGAAGTGTCCAGAAAGTGACAGTCGGTGACAGTTATCAACTATCAGCGATTGCAGCGTCATAATATAAATAAATTATACTTGGCACAGTTCGTCAATTAGAAGTTTACTCCACATTATATATGATGGAATATAGTTTTTGCTTTTGCATTTGTGAATAAGTGTTTTTAACAATGCAACGCACAGAATTGCTAGCCAAAAATATTATAAAATTAGAAGAAGTAAGTATTAGTAAATGACTTCTTTGATGTTCTATTCCCCGCTCCCCCAATGTAATATGTTTAATGATCCAAAAGATACCATAAAACAAAATATTTTTTTGTAAATATCACATAATCATAAGTTACATTATAGATTCCTTAAGTCAAAATCCACAGCCCGAAGGAAAATTCTTATTTGAGAATAAAATGTTATATTGAGAGTTATTGAATTAATAGCATGTTTAGATATTCCTGTGATTTAGTTGTGAAAATTGGAAACAGTAAACTGATAAAGAAGTGTTTTGCAGGTGACATCAATGTTTATGAATTACATTTTCTTCTGTTTAGATTAAACAAGAACCTAAGGAGTCTGTTTGGAATTTGCAAGTAAGTTTTTTGTGTTTCAACCAAAATTTTTACATAGTAACTAGAAAATCAACAGAGTGAGGTGTTAATGAAGAAAAGTCTTTTTTCATGAAATTATGATGTATATTCAATCATCCATAATATTATTAAAGCCAAAAGAAGGAAATAATCATTGATTGTAAGTCTCCTACAAACAAAATGAACTTAAGTTTTCCAAGAAAATTATTAACACTTTCGATCCTACGGACGTACCTGATACATCAACATCATTTTACTGCTGTGTCTTATGGACATATGTCGTACATATGTCGTCTTCTACATTTTTTGTCTTTAACCCTGCTGTTAAAGACAAACCCTGCTGCCTCGGGTCCATTTCGACCCAAATAAAATTTTAATTTCTTGTACCGAGAGGAATTATAAATATTTTTACACATAAGTTCTTCGGGTCCATTTGGACCCGTGACATTTCTCATGTTGAACTCTCGTTAGAAATTTCATATAATAACTCGGTAAATTCGTAGAAATCAACTATGGAAGGATTGTATTATCAAGGGAGACTTCATCTTCTCATAAGGTATTCAAAGACAATATTTTGTCGAATAACACTATCAAACTACGAAAATACTAGCGAGGTACTACAAACAGCTGGGAGCAATCTCAGCTCTCTAAACTACGGATAGACGGTTTTTCTAAAACTTGAACGTAGTATTCTGATGTGTTTCTTCCTCTTCCTATATTGTGCAATCTTCAATTGTATGTAACAATAAATGAATAATTAGGCATTTTCCGAGTCAATTGTCCATTTCGGCAGCACATGCCAAAGACTTGGCAAATACGGAGGGAAATTTTGAATGAAACACATTACATGTGGAATACAAACCTCTGGCACACAAGAAGGGCAACCTAGAGAACAAAATTTGGGGATAAAAGTTGTGCTACAATTATCCTCACTTCTGAGGATAACAATATAACTCCTGACAATAGTTTTACATCATACCAGTTGGGTCAGGAGCTTCTCAAACGGGACATCACTCTCGGTAGAGCTATGAGCAAAAACAAATCTTCTATATCGCCAAAACTTCTCCAGACAAAGGGCACAACAAACTAAAATTCTACTTTCGATTTTACGAGTTACCCGACATCAGTATCATATGTGCCACGAATGAACATGTGTGTTGTCCTTCAAAGCACCCTTTACAATGATACAAGAGGCTGCGAATCTGGAGAAAAGAAACCAGAAATAATGAAAACCTAAAATTCTACAAAGAAAGTTGTTGATACGATTAGTTCTTATTCATAGAAAAAATACATTTTTGTGGCCTATTGTGGTTCTCTCTAACAAAATAAACATTTTACACCAATTCATAGATTATTTTCACAAAAGCAAATTCGGATTGCTAATAAAAATGTTATAAAAATGTAACACTTTTTATAGAAAACTTGGGGAATCTTTTGTAACGCCGTTATTGAATGCCGAACACACCTGCCACAAACATCGTCATCAATAGAAGCCGAAAAGTAAAAATCCGATGCAAAATTCACCGTCTTCAAAATTAAGTTTTTTTTAGATTCTATTCGAAAAGGGGGAAAATGGAGTGTGTTGCAAAACTGATAAAATTACCTTTCGTTGCTCTAAATAAAAACATTTACAGGTAAAAACCATTTCAATCACATTTGTACTACATGTGTGTAATGCAATTTTTCTATATGAGCATTTCATTATTTTGCTATCAGGCATGTTCAGGGACCATTATTTTAAATTATTGCACTACCTTATAAATAATATAAATGTATAAAATTAACATTTCGGTATCTAACTTTAACTTCCTATTAAGAATACTAAATATGATCATTGGAAAAGTAAATAATCTGCAAGAGAAATTATATGGGTCCATTTGGACCCAAGGATCTTGAGAAGGAGTAAATTTGAGGACCGCAGCCAGGTTAATAGGCTAAAAATGTCTCTTGGATGTTTGTAGGCACCTAGAATATGCTTTTTAATATCATTAAAATTGTCACAGGACAAACGTCAATGTGGTCTTGTATTTTTGCAAGTATTTGCAATTTTTCCAGGAAGCGATTAGATATTCATACTTGCAGGCATTGTCAATTACGTTCAGAATGACCGGGAGAGATGGCTCAGTGCAGTCACCTGATGTCACTGCAGTCCCTCTGACCGGGAGGCCCTAGGTTCGAGTCCCAATGGCGGCAGGAGTTTCGACACTAGCTTGTCAGCTAGATCGAATTCAGTCGCTGTCTGGAGGAGAATTCTAGCGCCCGGCTGTTCTGATTGGTAGTTTTCCTTGGTTTCTCCAGTCACCACCAGGCGAATGCCGGAGCAGTACCCTAACAAACAGGCCACGGACTGCTCGCGATCTTTCCTTCCTCTTTCTTGTCCTATTATCTCCTCTTACACAAACACACACACACACTAACATGCACTACACTACCACACATGCCGGGGGACCGGTCGGGAGCTTACAGCTTGTCTCGGTGGGGCGGTGCCCCACTGGTGGGAGATACCTCGTTGAGAGGAGAACCCCGCTAGTTGACGGTAGGTCGACGCCAGATCTCGCCATCCAGCGGGGAATAGTTCATCGCCACCTCCCGAGGAAAAACATGTAGTACACTGATGGGACTAATGACCAAAATAGTTGATGCGCTTGGAAACACGAATCAATCAATCGTTCAGAATGTCCTGTCTTTGTAAGTAGTGTTCATGCTGTTAGCATCAGATACAGATGTTTGGAAGAAATAGGTGTCAAATTGACTGTAAACATTAGAAGTTCAAGAATTTTTGAATAGTGGATCAGCACTGGATTTTTCTATTGAGGATGACGATTTTATTCGTGGACTGTTATCTAGACTGAGCAATGAAAATTATATCAAGGGCAGAAATAACGATGCGAATGATTCTATTTGTGAGTCTTTTCAAGTACAAGAGTTTTCATTTCCTTTAGAATGCTGTGAAATTAATGAACTATCTGAATTACCAGTGTTTGAGAAAATCAGTGAAATAAAATTTCCTGTAAATAAAGACCGACTGAATTGGACTATTTTTCATCATTTTTTTACCACAGTATATTTCGAAAAATAAATGCAGATATAAATAGATATGAATAGAACTGTATCTGAACTTCAACAGAATATAATTATTGTGCACCAGTATTGTTGTCATATGACAACACCATATATTGTACATCGATACTGTTGTCTCTGCATTTCCCTCCATATTTTATTACTATGTTATGTTCTGCTAAAATATAAAATTGACTACATGTATTTCTTTGAATTCCATTCTCACAAATATCTTATAATCAATTGATCATAAATACAAACAGAATTCAAGAGAAAAGACAATACTACTAGGTTTTATCAATTTCAAACTGATATATATGAAAGTTTTTGTTTTACGTTTTGAATAATAGCAATATTGCCCAGGACAGGAGTTAATCATGCGAATTGAATCAGGATTGCATGTGATCAGATTGAATCATTCTCAGGATTGAATGTGTTAAAAAACTTTCTCATGGCCAAGTGCTATTAAGACAAATAATTATTTGGTTTCATTATTTGTTTCTTTTGAAATACTGTATTATTTGGTGTGATTGGAGACCCTCCCCAAGAACAGAAAATATTAATGACATTTTCATGATGCTTTGTATACTTAATGTAAAATTAAATGTATAGAAGTCGGTAACTATAAAGTTTTTGTAAGCAAGAACTGCATATTTGAAACTTTTCTATGCATATTTCAGCATTTTTTGTGGCATATTTGCTTGGATATTTCAGGACTAAATGCTTGCATAAACATCCCGGCTCTAATTTTAATCATCATTTCCAGGAGACCTTTGATAACGCAACCTTAAAAAGTGAAGTGAAAGAAGAAGTAGATGAAAATAATGATGAAGAGGAGGAGGTGAGATCTTCTCATCAATTGCACGTTTGTTAAGCTTGTTTCTTATTTCTTAAGATCTACTTTGATTTCTTTGGAAACAAATTAGGCTGTTACTAGCCCTAAGCACTCTTACTTCCTTGAGAATGAAATAACTTTTGGATTTTGTTTTCTCCCCAAAGTTACTTTTTTAAATTTCGTAGATTTGTTGGATCTTAAAATTGTCTTCCATTATGTTTCTTCCACTTATTAAGTTGTTAAAATAATACAAAAAATTGCACATGTCATGACCAACAATATCTAGAATCACTGTCCAAATATTGTAACATGTGCTTCTCATCGTAAGGATCAGTATAGCATGACTTATTCCAAACTCAGAAGTTGTTTCATAATCACAGTGATATGAGACTGTTACAGTGAATAAAATGTAAGGACCCAAAAAGTATGACCAACATTTTTGCATTTACAAACTCAAAATGCAGTATAATTATTTGAAAGGAAGCTACATTTGAAAAAATTTATGAAATTATAAATACAGAAAGACAATTCTGTCTCCAGACAATGATTTTCCTAATAAAAGAAAACAAGAAGATAAAGCAAGTGAAATATATTATTTTATTATTAGAAAGAGCTAGTTAGGTTAACTTTGAAGTTGTTGTTCATAAAGAATGGAGTAAAAGTGGGATTTAAAAAAACAACTAAAAAGAGTGCAAGGGTTAAAGATACTCAGCTGAATTGTAAAAAGATGGTTTGAAAGAATATAATATACAGTATAGTTTTTATGCTGTTGTCTTGAGTTTAGGCTATCCCACTTCAGTGGCAGCTATGTAATAATAACACATAAAATTGATTAATTTAAATCTTTGGCACCGTATTCACAAGAGTCTGAAAGCAGGAATTGAAGCAGGATCCCTGTGGAGGATTTGTTGCTTACAGAAACTTGATTGTTGATACGTTTTCAGGTGGATCTGAAACCTCTGGTTGCAATATTTCTTGAGGAGGTCGTTAACCCAGAGTTTGCTGCGGAAGATGGAGTAGCGAGGGAAGAGGTAAGGAGTAAGTTTCGGAAGATCCCAAAAATCACGCTTTTCTTTAAATGTCAAAACCAGTTTTGCATGAAGAAGAGCTAAGAGTACACAATGCAGATATTTTGATACATTGTTGGGTTCCTGTTCTTAGCAGTCTGTTAAATCAAGAATAAAAATATATAGAGAAGTTGAAAATTATCATTCAAAGAATGAGTATCAATCAGCAGATTTGTAATCATGTGTGAAAGCATATCCTAAGTAGTAGAAATTATCTACCCCTCCAATATCTTTTTTGTCTAATTTTAGTTGGGTGTTGTTGTTGTTGTTTTTTTTTTTTTTTTTTTTTGTTCTTCTTTTTTTCTTCTTCTTTTTTTTTCCCCCTCCACTAATTTATCTTTTGCTGAAAACTATTGCCTGAATAATATTTCTGTCTACTTGACAGCTGGGGTTGGGGGTAGAGTGATGTTGTCACTTACTCAGGTGGCAAACACATGGTCGTGTGGTTGTTCTTGCATCAGATCACAAAGCAGCAAGAAACGAATGGCAATAAGAACATACAACAGTAGATGACCCAGAACCACATACATGATACATGACCAAAGAAGTAATGGCACTCTTCAATATTCTGTTGCTTTGCACTGTAAAATTTCATTTTTTCCTTAATAAGTATCAACAACTCTGCATTGAGATCAGTAGAATTTGAAGCCTCTGATTGAATAACGGAACCCCCTCTCCCCAGTCTGTCGCTAGCTGTCAAGTAGAAAGAAATATTATTCAATCAAAATCAATTTTTGAGTTCATAAACAAATATATTCAAATTCCAATACTTTTTTAGTCAGTCAGACCCTTTATTTAATTATAAATGGTGTCTGTACATAATTATAAAAATTGCTTAAGACATAATACGTAAAGACAACATTTATAATTAAATAAAGTGTCTGATTGTCTATAAAAAGTATAGGAACTTGACTATATTTGTTTATTTGTGAACTCAACAATCAAACAGACAGCCATTAGGTCACTTAGTATAATATCAATTTTTCTTAATTAATAATTGAGCCAAAAGTAGATATAGACTCTTAATAAGAATGTTTGCTTGTTGCAGGAGTCCTCAGAGTTTGGGGAGAATTTCTGTGAAGGGAGAGATGAACGTTCAGGGTTGCAAAGTAAGTGGAATAAATGGGTGGTCTTAATGAACAATTTCCTTGTGCTGTAAAACTTCTTTCAGATAATTCTCAAGAAGTGTTTCTGTTACTTAAGTGTTGCCACTCATTTATATCACATTGTGTTTGTCATGTTCAAAAGAGTGCTGTATGTGACATACGTGAGGGTATTCAGGTGTAAAGCAGTATCTTGGAAGGTAGAAGGGCTGGAGAAGCATTCTATACATTCAAAAGCTGCACAACGTTGACTAATATGTCCACAATTTTTTCAATTCACGTGTGATGATTCATAAAATTATTCCACAAATAAAAATTTGTGTTGAATTTGATTGGAAAACAAGGTTTTTAATGTTGATTGCCTCAATCTGCTCAGATTTCTGTGAAACCTTTCCAAGTACATTCTAGCAAATTGATAATCAACTAGAGATGTCCATGGTTTTGTTGTGTCATTGTAGAAAGTAGAAGGCCTTTAAAAGTGCAACAAACAGGCAAATGGAGCTCGAGAATTATAAACTGTTAAAATGTTGTTAATAACCCATCTGCCCTTAACATGATCTTTAGAAGTAGTACACAAAATAAATCCAATTCCACAGTGACCAGATTATATTAAAGAACAATGCAACTCGTAACAAAAGATTGCGTAATATTACTCTGTATATACGTACATATTTGGGAAATTAAAAATGACAGATAAAGGTAAAAAATTACTTTAGTTGAAATTGTTGACAAATGCAAGAAAGTGAAGTATAAAAATGGGTCATTTCCTTTTGTTGTAACATAAAATGAATTTCTATACATAACTGCATTTTTCTAAAGTGAAAAGAAAAAAAAAAGACTTTTCATTAAAATTCGCCTTTGTGGGAATGTATGTGAAAACTTCATCATATGTTCCTTGTATCTGTGTAAATATTTTTAATTATTTCTTTTTTCTTCTGATTATTCTTTTGATCATTCTTTAAATGACTTTATAAGAACTTTAAAAATTGTATTATGAAGGTATGGGATCGCCAGTGGAAAGCTTCAACATCCAAACTCCATGTTGTATGAAAACCTGTAACATACTCAAATATCTCAAACCTACATTAAGAAGAAAAGATCAAGTTATCATTATAAGATTAAGAATTGGCCATTCTTCCCTCATCCACTCTCATCTAATAAAAAAACCTGACCCAGTCACCTGTCCAAAATGTAGATGAATGTTATCAACATCTCATATTATGTTTAAGCCTCCAAAACATAACTTACTTGGCATCAAAAACAATATAAATGAAATATTTAAGTCAATTGAAGGTTGCAAGTCAGTGTTAAACTATCTTAACTTGCTGGTCTTGATAAAATGATGTGAATTATTGTAAAAATGTATTGTGCCTTTTATTTCTGTTTGTTATGGTTGACATTGTATCTTTGGCATAAATTAATAGTGGCCACTAATGATCTTAGTTGTTTACAAAGGATCTAAAATAAATAATTAAAAAAAAATTCATTCCCAGTCAGTGTGAGATTAATAACAATAATAATTTATTTATGACGTTTGCAAGGCAGCAAAATTACAACTAGAAATACCTTTGATATATTTCCTAACAAAAGGAATTCATTTGCAGGTGACCAAGCTGCTGCAGACGCCTGCAGTGACAATTCAGTGAGAACTACCAGTGCGCGAAGTGTCTGCAGCTGTTCCATTGACGGTGAAGAACCCTTGATCCCAACTGTCACAAACCATGGAGGAAAGTCGTCCAAACATCGTGCGTGCAAGAAGTATACATCATATAAAACCTCAAATGTCCACGGACAAAATGACAAAACCCAGATGAAAGAGTGCTTCATATGCCGAAAACGTTTCTTACGAACCGAGGATTTGACTTTGCACCAGAAAATGCACATAGGGGAAGGAGCACTTTGTTGTCCCATCTGCCTAAAGGGCTTTACTGCGAAGATGCGTTTGTATAAACACATGACGACTCACTCAGAGGAGAGACCACAAAGACTTTTGGTCTGTGAGAAGAGCTGTGGAAAACGGGAGCCAAGGCCGTATTGTTGCTACATTTGCTCAAAAGAGTTTATGTGCAGGAAGGGTTTGTATATTCACGTGAAGGCACATGCAAGGTTAGCGTTGCGACGCTGTCCCATCTGCTGGGAGAACTTTAGAGGGAAAGAAAGTTTACTACAACACATGGGGGATGTGCACAGGTTTTGTTGGCAATAAAATCTTTGGAAACTCATTTGTGATTTCATTGTGGAGAAACTCCAGTCGATTGTGCAGTTGACTTGACCCCGAAGGGCTCCTGAAGGAGAGACACGTATGGTCCTGCTAATGAGGAGAACCACTTTCTCTCTTCGTGCATAAGATCCTCACAAAAAGAGAACATTAAATGAGGAAAATGGTAATCTTTAGGGGGACGAACGCCATAATCCCTAAAAAAGGCACAAGTATCGTTCAATTGAGTACATGCAGACATGCTTGTGCTGCTTCTGAAGGCTGTGGTTGTTGTCTGTGGTTTGATTTTCACCCAAAGAAGTCCACCCACACATTCAGATCGTGTGTGACGCCAGAAGATTATTGCTGTAAGAGGACATTTTAATTATAAGTAGATATCGGATGTTTGGGCCCTAAAAATTCGTCTTTTAGGCGCCTAAAAAAGCACTAAAAATGTCAAGAATAAAGAGAAAAAAGACACTGTCATAAATCACACACACAATCAAATTAAAAATTATTTGTAAAACTCCATACATATTTACAACTCTTCTACATTTTATTTTTAATAGTTTCCATTACAATATATTACCAGTAACTTGTCAAGGATCGCAATTTCAAATCTGCAACGATTGGGAGACAAAATCAGTTTGAATACAGATTAGGATTCCTGAACATCTACTGATGTGTCCGGCATATATTTTAGAAGTCCAAAATTAGCAACACTGAAACCTTCTGGGAATTTATATTTATTTGCACTCAAAAGTTGCCCTCAGTGTATTGTCAATTGACCATTTTCTCCGAATGCGGCTAGTATTTATAAAATAGGGAAATGGAGAAAAGTATGTTGGTATACTTTCAGGAATTCTCTCGTATATCAAAATACAAATACACGAATTGAAGGTTTCGTAATGAATGGTCAGGTTGGACCATGGCCAATTTTCTGGTGTCTTAGAATTGTATATAAAAAATAATACATAAAAGGTAAAAACATGCAATAATTCTAAAGAAAAGGCATTTATGCTAAAATAAGCAAAAATAAGCTTTATAAAACTTTGTCACATGTCATCATTTGTCATGATTCGTGAACATATATTATCATCCTTTAAATAAGTTCGCTAGAAAAAAATAGGCATTTCCCTAAACATCATGTCTAATTATAAGCAGAAACACCTAGAAAGGCAGACATAAATAAGAGTTTTCACAGAAGCGAATGTGGGTAGCACAGAAAAATGTGTACTGTTCCTGGAAATGATTTCACATATGGAAGCCCAGAGTTCTGTTCTCATCTACATTTGTTCTTGAAGTAAATCTAATCTTTGAGGTAGTCATGTGTAGGACACTTTATGGGTCTTCCTATGTTTCTTGGCCTTGAAGATTGGTTTTAGGAGGGCTTTCTGTCCTTTAATCTCTGACTTATCCAGTTCCTGAGACACCAAATTAATTCCTTGATTCATTATTTGTATACAGCATTCAATAAGGAATGTAATAATCACATATAGTTAATAAAATATAATTGAAGAATGGAACTATTTTAATAATAAAATTGAAGCATGTACAGGATTGCCGGATGGTTTGGAATTCTCCAAATTGTCGGTCTAAAAAGAGGGAAATCAGGAATTGATCAGATTGACAGAAATAAAACATTTTTACTTTCTCGCCTACTTCTTAGGCAGAACAGAGAAAGTAATTCTGCAGGGAAAGAGGTGATTTTTGAACAGAAAAAATTTTGTCCCTCTATGTAGTAAATTACGTCATCTAACATGTGTAGGCAGAATCCATGGTTGGTAGGTATTTGATACCGAAAAAGCAATTGACTGCAAAACTTCCGTCCACCCGCCCTTCTGATATTTCCCGATCAATCTGACTGATGGAATTTGAATTTTAAACGCACATTTTGATTGGGGGCTTTACATGAAGTCTCGTTTCACTGAAAGTATACTGTGATACCTCCAATCATCTGCAATAATTTCTAAGTAATTAGCTTAATTATTTAATCTCACCCCCGTGCGGGGCTGCCAATGAGATGATTTTTTTTTCCAGTAATATCTTATTCATTTATGTAGCCTTAATTGGAAACGTGAACGTGGTACATGTGGGTGGCTAGCTCAACACCACATCCACTGGATGCTCCTGAAAAATAAGAACTCTCTGCATTTGTCATGGGCTAAAAATACCGTTCTATGAGGGCTCGGTCAATGGATCTTGTACTTACGCTTTGGTTACTAATAATACAAGGGAATAATTTTGAGAATACCTAATTTCTATTTAATGAAACGAAAATTTATATATGCACATAACGACATGAAATATTGTACGTCTCTTTTTATTATTAGAAATTTTTAAATCAATCTCTTTCATGACCTTTTATGCATTATTATATTATTTAAACTTGACAATTAATTTCCCTAATGATGGTCATCAACTAATTGTTACAATTTTAATTTTTAATTATTGTTTTAACCAAAATTTTAATTATGCTTGGGGCTTGTACATCAAAATTTAGCTGGTTTTGTCTTTCTCGAATTTGGGATTTCGCAGAAATACTTCCTTGTCCATTCGGCGTCAGCACACTTGGCAGTTGAATACCAGTTCAGCTTCACAGCACCATATTTTCTTCTGGATTTCAATGCCCTCTTCAATCCACACTTTGTTAATTAGCTAGTCTCAGAAAACTTCCTATGGTCCCCCGATACTACTAAAAATCCCGATATTATTAAAATTTAACTATATAATTCTTACACTGAGTTCCAATCTCAAATTAATCATCAAAGATGACGATTACAGTTTGTACATCTCGATTCTATCACGCACCAGTCTCAAGAAACTATAAATTCAGAGTACACAATCCTACATCCTATCGCTACCAGATCCTGACACAAAGTGTTGCAAAATTCCCAAAATGTTCTACCTCGTTCTTTTTTTCAATGTCTCTTGTTTCTATTCTTGTTGCATAGCCCTTCTCGTGTTTTTAATCCCTATGTTCTTGCTAATCAAATCAATAAATGACTGATCTCTTCTGGTTAACAATGTTCCTATTTCTTTATGTTATTTTTCGTGATATTTTATGAATAAAACTATTTTCCCCCCATTCTTCAATTAAATATATATCATTTTTTTCATATTTATACGTATTATTTTTCATTCCAAATTACATACTGAAGTACACGAAAATTGAGGGCTTTTCCGATGCACTTCAATACCCATTTTAAAATTTTTCTCATAATTGATACTCCCTGATCAATCTGACTGATGAAATTTGAATGTGAAATGGATATTTTGATTTGGGAGGGGTGCTTTACATGAAGTCTCGTTTCATTGAAAATATACTCCTTTTAAAATTTTTCTCAAAAAGATTCCACATTTTTTCTTTACATTTTTCCTCGGGTTCAGGAAAAGATGCATAAAGGAATGGTGTAAGTCACATTTTTGTTGCATTTCTTTAATTTTCGAAAATTGTAAAAGTTCAAATATTTTTTGGCAACTGCAATATTGAAGATTGAATTTTTTTCCTTAATGAAATCTGATCATTAAAAACAGATCTTCAAATAAGGTCATGCTCAATTTTTCAAAAAATGAGTAGCTTTTCCATAATTTTGCCTAAAAGGCAATTTTGAAACAATTATTTTCTCAAAACTAGCTCTTTTTTTTAATTATTTTTTCCTTGTATGTAGCAAAGAATGGTAAAGAAAATGGTGCTGGTCCCATTTTGGGTGAACTCTGTATTTTCAAACACTGCAAACAACAACAAAAATGTACTGCAAACAACAAAAATGTACTTCAAACACTGCAAACAACAAAGTCATGTTCATTGTAAAAAAAAAAATATGAGTAGTTTATCGTAATTCTGCATTTTCAAATTTGGAAATTCAAAATTCCCACGTTTCGTTTGCTTGTCTTTCACGAGAGACCAGATTGGAATGTGATATAGCATACTGTACTGTAAGGCAGTTTGAATTTCCCAGCATTTCTTTTCATTGTTGGGAGAGGTATAGCTGTAAGAAAAACAGTTTTAATTGTTGAATTTGTATTGATCTTTTAGCTTTAAAATTAGTTAGTTTTCGCACCTAACGTTCTATGATTTGTAATAAGTTTTACAAGTGAAGACTGAGTTGTGTTAATTTGGACAGAAATGGCAGTATTATAAAATTATATAACTGTTGCTATGTGCGAGAAAGTATGTGATATTGTATGTTGTAAAATGGTTAAAAAAAGGCGGGGGGGAGAAAGAAAGACATGTATTAAAATATTACTTACTGTGGTTCTTATTTTTATGGAAATCAAAAAATAATATTTTATTAAATATTTCAGCAAGTACTTAAATATTTTTGCACTGCTTTCAAACCAACAAAATGCACGTCTGAGAGTTTTACCAAACAGGTGTATTTGCGAACACCAGAACCGGAACCAGAACCAGGACCAGCCTGGTGGTGAAAATCTTATGTTTTATGCAAGTTGTCAGGTTACTTCCGGAGGTGGCCACAACCAATGAATCTTGCTTTTAAGTTTAGCTACAATCGTCCAAAAACCATTTTCATGTGATATGATAATGTGATAAATAAAATGATTTCATTTAAAAAGAATTATTTTATCCCTTTAGTATTCCTCCTTTCTGGTGTAGTCATAAGAATAGTCATAACTATTTTTTAAATGTTGTAATGGTTTCATCTATTGCATAGAAACCCCGAAATTCCCCATAAACAGTTTCGAAATATATATGAACCATAACTAAGCAGCCGACCTGTACTTGAATTGATAGTGACAAAATAAAAGAATGACGCGCCGCGGAAAATCATATTTGATAATTTTGAAAACGCGTACAGAAATAAAGTCTGACGAGATAATAATTCCCTTAACTTACAGTAGTAGTTGTATATTGTGAGAACTGCTGAACAGAAGTGTTCAGGGCTTCAATAATGGAACTAATTATATACTCTCTGAATGGAACTGAAGAAAAATTCATAGACAGGAATAAAATTATAAATATGTTCAAATTTAGTTTTTCCTAAAGCCAAACCATTCTGAACACATTTCCAAAACAAATATTTTTCAAATGCAAACAATATTTTATTTGAAAAATAAATAAATATGTATTAATTATACAACATTTCTTACAGATCTAAGGTACAGGTAATTCAAAGAGGGAACACTTTTTTTTTATTTATTATTTATTTTTTTGGGTAAGGTAATCAAATAATAGAAAATATTTTTTCAGATGAACTGTTTTATTAATTTCAATGTTTACATTTGTGACATTACTATTATATAAAGCAAAATAATTTTATAAAAATGTTACCTTTTTATCTGACATGCCTTTGGGGAGAAGAAATGTAAAGTAAGTGCAAATGCATGAAAGCTATTTCTCGTTAGACCTGTGAAACTTGCATTAACTCTTTAACAGCAATTTTTTTTCCAAATGTCAGGCATTCAGCCAAGGTGCATCTCAGCCCCATCCAAAAACAATTTATTTTCTCCCTTATATTATATAATATTCCATCGTGAAGATGGGTCCCTACGCTCCAGAAACAAAAACCGAAAGTCAAAGTCAAAAAAGAAAGAGTATATAAATATGTCAAAAGTAGACATGACGTCACTAGCTTGAGCACCAGCAGAAGCAAATAACCGCCATATTAGTGTGCCCAGAAAGCGCGTATAATAGACAGAGAGTGAGCAAGTGTGAGTGCTATATACTCTCTGGCTATATGGCTTGAAGCCGTGTCCAGTTTTATTATTTGGCATAGCTTTTATTATTGAAAAGCTGTGTTAAGAATAGCAAGCTTTTTGCAACTGTTGGTTATGGTTACTTGTGTGGCTCACGGTTGTACAAATCGTTCGGGAAAACCGGATATTACTTTCCACAAGTAAGTCGCCACTCAACGTAATTTGGAACATTTAGTAACTTTGTAAGTTACTGATTAATTTTCGTCAATTTTTCTTAAAGATTTCCTGCTGATCCAAAGCGGAGAGCATTGTGGGTTAGAGCTGTGCGAAGAAACAATTGGCAGCCTAGCAATTTCAGCAGGTTATGTTCGGCTCATTTCCAAGAACACGAATTTGATAGAACCTCTTTATCGTGTGTACGTTTGCGGGAATTCGCAGTTCCATCAATTTTTTCAGCTTTTCCACCACACCTAAAAGAAGTAAGTTAACGGTTGAAAATATGAGCAGTACTCATGTATTCTCCTGTTTGACTGATGTTTTGGGCACTCGAATATGGGAGACTGACTGACAGTAGCATGAAGACATGGTCATAGATCAGCTGACAGCTTGACAGCTGTAAAGCTATGCCTGTAAGCCCTGACTGACAGCCTGTAAGCTATGTTGGTTTTCCGAAATAAATCAATTCGCATGCATGTTACTAGCGTACGGTTTAATGGCAGAATCGACCAGGAAAGTTTTCACTTTGCGTCAATAAATGCGGGCTTTAACAATAGATCGAATCGATCTGGTGAGAGAAAGTATTATTAAATTAGATGAGGTGAATTTTAGTGTTAGACTACTGCAATTTCGTAATTTAATGCACTTGATATAGAAGTAAGAACACAACAACCCTTTTTACAAGGTTTTAATTTTTTAAAGATATATTCATTAATGAGTTTAAAAAACTGCAAAACTATCTATTTTGTTAAGAGCTCATAACCCCACTCTTTTATAAAGTACAACGCTTGGAGGAGTATAAAGAAGAATCTTGAGGGCAATTTAATTAATAGAATGTTAAGATTTTGTGCAAGATGGCTGGGAGGATTTAAAACTGCAGTCTGGTGTGGGATTATTTTCTATAATTTGGTTTATGAATTACATTTTCTTCTGCCTTCAGATTAAGCAAGAAATTGTGGAGCCTGTGCGGAATTCACAAGTGAGTTTTTGCTTTTTTTTCTTACCAAATTATCACTTGATGATTAGTTAATTAGATATTAGTTATTAGAAAATTAAGGAATGTGGTGATGATGCAGAAAAGTTTTTTTGAATCAGTTTATGAAATAATGTTTTGCATCTGTAATCATCATACTATTAAAGCAAAACTAAATCAGTCATCATTAATATAAAATTTATAACAAATGAGCTTCTTGGAACATTCTCTTCATTCTGTGTTATTTTGACAAGTAATTGTCCTGTTTCATCAAACCATGTGGATAAAAATGATTTGATGTTAAATTTCAAGATTTTAGGCACAGTGGATAAAGTTTATCTCTGTTTGGCATTTCTATTAATTAATTACACATTGTAGCAATTATAAATGGCATTTTCGTTATTTACAGGAGTTTGTTGATGATGTAATGTTGAAGACTGAAATGGAGGAGGATGAGGTGAGATTTTATCTTCAGTTGCCTCTTTGTTGACCTTGTTTTCATTCCACATGAATTGTGGTATTATTAAAGGTATTTAGTGAAATTGCTATTATATCAATTACCTTGTTCTAAACTTTGAAATGCAAATCAAATCACTAGCTCAGCTCTAAAAATAATTTGATGTAAAAATCCAAATGAAATTGTGTTTGTGAAGGGAGTGAAATATACAGTGTTTTGTAGACAAGCCATTTGGAAGGTACGGAACAGAAAGCTACAGAGTGCCAGCAAAGCAGCTAGCTGGGGATTGTTGGGAGAAAGCTTTAGATGACTACAATTACTTGGCCAAAGAGTTATTTGAGGGGCAGAAAAATAGACATTATACTGTATTAACTGCTTCCCTTGCTAGTATTTTCTGAAAATTCTTGTCAAAATTATTCAATTTTTTTATTATCTCATTCTCATCATGTAAATGAAAATAACTTTCTTATTAAATATCGTGAACATTTTAGAACAACTTTTGGAGATATTTCAATTTGCATATTTATATAATAATTATCCTGAGTTATCTCGGGCATGATGTTAATAACATTTGGAGCAATGAAATGTATAAATCCAAAGAGATACAATTTAAGATTATGTATTGTGCCTTGTTCATATATCAAATATCATAGACAATTTGAACCAAAAAACTATTAAAAATGTCTTAAATGTTTCTAACTGTGTAGTAAACTCTAAAGCATGGAGTCACAGAAAGAGGAACATTACAATCAGGGCAGTAGTATCTACTTTCTCTTCATATTTTCTTGTTCTGTGCATCCTTCATGCAGCTGCACATTGCACACTTTCTTGTAGGATTTGTCTTCTTTTCTGTAGGGGAATAAGTCCTGGAAAATGACGGTCTATCAGTCTAAGTGAAGTAGCTGTCTTCCCAGGTCTTACTTGTTTAGGAGAAATTACATTGGGTTTGTAGTTCTTTATTAGCATTTCCAGAAGCTCCATCCTGAAGAGAAGGGGAATAGATTCACTTTTTACTTTTTGGTGAAGTATGTATGCATTCCAGACAGTGAGCTCAAGAAGATGGAAGAAGGTTTTTGTATGGCCAGGACTCAAACAAAAATGTTCCCACGAGATATCTCGAGATAATATTTTATGACACTACAAGCATAACCCGAGTTAACTCAGGATAAACAGGGAAGCGGTTAATAAGTTAAAGAGGATAACATGATACGACAAACGTGCACTGCTTGTCAATTAATTTGAAACTGTGCTTCACCAATCTAAAACGCCCAAAAGCAGAAGTTGAAGGTAAGAGCTGTTATTGGCTGTGGAAATTTGATCGTGATCTTTCATTTACAGGAGATTAGGCCCCCTGAGGCAGTGTTTATTAAGGAGGAGGTGGACTGGGAAGAAGAAGAAGAAGAAGAGGCGGAGGAAGAGGTAAGAACAATGGCCATTGTATTCATACAGTGGGTCGTCGATTTTCCAAACTAATTGGGACCAGGTATAGTTCGGATATTAGATAATTTGGATAACCGAACGTAATGTCTATGTAGGCTACTATTGCATTAAGGGTGGTGGGATGTCTGCCAACTACGGATATTCCTAGTGTCAGCTGTTAAGCATTTACAATGGGTTGTTTGACAATGTACCGTTAGTTCTCTTGCACTTAAAAGTGGTGAAAAGCGTTTTTCTGCTAATAATAAACATTTGGAGTTCTTAAGCGTTTATTATAGGATTTGTCAAAGTTCACTGAAGCAAGATGATTGACTATAGTACAGTATCTTGTTAATATTTTACCACTGCCAATCATATTGGGAATCATTCTCGTTATTCAGTATTATAAAAGAAAGTGAATATGTGTAGTACACAGTACCTAAAAAGAAAAAATATTTTTAAAGAAAATATGAGTTCAGATATTTGATGTTCGGATAATTGACATTCCACTGTACTTGATTCCAATACTTTCCAGTCTATTAACTGAAGAATAAAAGAATGGATTGAGAATTATTTTTCAAAGAATGAGTAACTCAACAATTTTTGTTTCTCTTCAGTGAAAATGCATTATATTTATTGAATATTTCAATTTCTTTCATGTGTAATTATTTTCTCTTCTTTCAAAAAAACAAAACAGAAAAAACAAAGGAAACAACTTCTAAGCATTTGATCTGCTGCTTTCAAGCAAAAAACAAATAACTTACAGGCTTTTAATAATGTATAATAAATGTTTTTGAATTTTAAAAAGTTGATTGCTTGTACATTATGTAAGTGAATGAATGAATGAACAAACAAAGTGTTGCATGAGAAGTGAGCACAAATAATAAGGAAGATGATCTGTTGCAGGAGTCCTACTCAATGTGCGGGCAGGATTTCAATGAAGGGAGGATGAAAAGTTCAGGGTTACTGGGTAAGTAAATCAACAGGTGGTCTTATCAGTTGCTTACCATGGGGGGGGGAGGTGCATAGTTGTTTTTTTCCCCTATCATTGCATAGGGAACAGTGTTGGGCAGTATTTAAATACTTGTATTAGAAACTAGATGGCGTTACTGCCTCAAATGAAATAATTGTGGAAATATTCCTCTCCCCCTCTCTCTTTCTTTCCCCACTCTTCTCTCTCTTTCTTCCCCCTCTGTCTTTTTCCTCCTCTCTCTTTCTTTCCCCCCTCATTTTCCCCACTCTCTTTTTTCCCTCCTCTCATTTTCCCCACTCTGTTTCCATCTACCTTTCTTTTTCCCTCTGTCTATGTATTTGAAATACATTTTGTATTTGAAAAACTTTACTTTAGAGGGTTTTTTTTGGACATGTTTTAGAAATATATTTCAGTGCATAAAATAGGTGTATTTGAAAAAAGAAATACTTGAAATACTTTAAATACAGATGAAGAGAATGAGGAGAGTTTCTTTTTGTTTGATTCTACTAGAGAATAGACCTTATTGAAACAAAAATTAAAGTTTCTTTCAGCTGTTGAACTTGAATTCCCCTCCTTCCTTTTTAAATGATAAATTTAAATCATTAAAAATGCTGGGCAATTATCCAACAATAAAAAATGCGTTTATTCCTTATAACACTATTGTATGCTCATAAGTAGCAGTTCAACAACTGTTTTCCTTTGCAGGTTTTATACATTTGCCAGCTAGGGGTTTACTGCCTGATGATTTGTTTGAAAAACTAGTAATATAAAAGAAAATTCTGTTTATTTGAGTTAGACATATTTTTGATATCTTTTATATTTGGTGTGTAACTTTTAAGTGAAAGTGTTTTATATATGAGAAGTATGAGTGTAAGTAATAGTGTTGTTGTGAAAGTATAAGTGAAAATGTTTTATATTTGAGTATTTTTAGTTCTTATTCAGAAATTTATGACTGTCAATTAGTAATTTATTGTAATTGACAATTACAATATATTGTTAATAAAGTTATAATGCAAAATTATTGTGTTCACTGTATTTTGAGTATTTGAAACATTTTAAATACATATGTATTTTGAGAACGTATTTAAATACTTATTTGCAGAGTATTTTAGCGAAGTGTTTAAATACTAAATTAGAAGTATTTTGCCCAATCCTGTCAGGGAAGCATTTACTATTTCACAATGTAGGACTTACATTAATTAGAACTTTTCTTGTTTCTAAGTAATAGTATCATCTTTCAAAACATTGGACTGATAATTAGGGGGTAGATTTTGATGACCTAAAACATCACCAAAAATCATTGATTCATTGCTCTTAAAATGTTTGAAAGATGACATAAAGGCAAAAAAAAAGACAAAAAATGTGATCAAACCAAGTTACATCTCAATGAACATCTCAAGCTGCTGGATACATAACTGATGTAATCGAAGCTTTTTCTATTCGTTCAAGTAAAATCAAAAAAATGCAAAAAAAAAAAAAAAATACATTTAAAAATGGGTCAGTTGCTTTTGTCATAACATAAAATAATTTCTGTACTCAAAGGCATTGTTCTAAAATGAAAAGAAAAAATAATTACATTGCGTTAAAATCTGCCTGCTAGTGATTATAAAATAATTCAAAACTGTTTGCCATGCGTAATCATGTTGTGGAAATGTCTGTGTTATCTTACAATCCGGCCGGCCTGTAAACACCCTAAAATGTCATTTTAGTACCTGTTGCTGTAGATAACAGTTGTGCAATCAAAGCAACATAGTCAAACGTTGAAGTAGTTCTCCAAAAATAAGACGTGGCCTTGCGTATCCCTACAGAAAGCAAAGCAAAGTAACTGTTCAAAATCATTATGTACTTGCTGTACCTCCAAAACTGGGAATATGTTTCAGAAACAGAAACATGCAGAAAACAATTATTAAATATTTTTAAATATGTACAATTAGTTATTTTACTTTCAATTTTTCAAATTTGGAAAATCTTCAAATTTATTTGGGGGGGATGTATTTATGCACATGCCTGTGTGTGTTGATTTGCATATGTTTGTGGGTATGTGTATGTGTGTAGGCATGTGCAAGTAACTGATTTTTTGCCGATCCTACAGACTGAGCTAAATAGAAATTTGTAAATTGGGACCAAAGAACGATGTGGTTAGCAAGTGTGACTGACTGGTTTATTTGGAATGCATGTCACTGACGTATTAGAAAAATGCATCTGATGGAACGTCTAATGAAACGAACTTCTTTGCAGGTGAAGAATGTCCCAGTCCCACCACCGACCTCTCCAGTGAGAAACCGTTGGACAGATCTTTTGGGCAAAGTCTTTGTACATGCACCAGGTACCTTTCTGGAGGAGGTAAAGAAGCATTGAACCCAATGCTTTTGAGCACAGGAGGGAAGATGCCCAAACATGAGACATGCGAGAAGTGTTCAGGAAATAACAACTCAAACGACCCTGAAGAAAACGGCACCAACCACAAGTATGAATGCTCCTCATGCCGTAAGCATTTCACTGGGAGAGATGGCTCAATGCATCAACAGATGTCACTGCAGTCCCTCTGACCGGGACAGCCTAGGTTTGAGTCCCGACAGTGGCAGGATTTTCGACAGTAGCTTGTCAGCTAGGTCGAGTTCTGTTGCTGACTGGAGGAGAATTCTAGTGGCCAGCTGCTCTGATTGGTAGTTTTCTGTGGTTTCTCCGATTAGCATCAGGTGAATGCTGGAGCAGTACTCTAACAAACGGGCCACGGACCGCACGTGATCTTTCCTTCCTCTTCCTTGGCCTATCCTCACCCATTACACCCACACTTACACTAACATGCACTACACTACCACTCATGCCAGGAGACCAGCCGGGAGCTTAGAGCTTGTCCCAGCTGGAGTGGTGCGCCACATCTGGTTGGGGGGAATCCCGCTAGTCGACGGTAGGTCAGCGCAGAATCTTGCTATCCAGTGGGGAAAAGATTACCGCCACCTCCTGATGAAAGATCGTGCACTATATACATACGTCTATGAGACTAATGACCTCTGTACTTGATAAGCCCGGAATCACGAAAAATCATTCAATCAACCGTAAGCATTTCAAACAAAATGGGGATTTGACTTCACTCCAGCAAATCCACACAGGTGGAAGATTTTGTTGTCTCATCTTATCTAAAAGACTTTTCATATGGATAAGTTTGTATGTGATGCGGAAAAAGAAAAGGGACCATGTTTCGCAAAATTTCAAAATTGAGTTATTTATGGCTAATTCTTCTCAAATTGGTGTACATTGTAGAGTAGTGATGTCAAGGTCGATGCCACCAGTGAGAGTCCGTGGCATGGGTGGCATGCCAAAACCACAGTTGATCACCTCGCCACAAGAGAGTTGGTGGTAGTCAAAGCTGCCCTGGACGCTTTTACGCTTACGTGTGACATACGATGGGTGAGATTTAGATAGATAAATTTAAAAACATTTGCTGTTATTTTTTATTTATATTTTTAATTTTACGCCATCACTATTGGAAAATGGTAAATTGGTACTACTGGTAAATTCCTTTCGCGACGCTCGTTGCTCTGAGGAGCTCGTGTCGTGCCATGGTGCCATGAAGTGTACCACTGCCGCCAATAGGAGACATTGCCATCACAAGGGAGAGGACTTGTATGCCCTAAAAAAAATCTTGAAATGTGCTTTTGAAAGTGTGTGTTTATGGCCTAAAAATTCTGAAATAGACACTTTAATATGCAATTAAATTAAGTGTTTAATTTCCAGTATAAACCTTTGTTGAAAAAATTCAGGTGCATGCTTGGAATGAAAAAAACAAAATTTGTGCAGACATAATGTAATCCTTATGTTGTGGGAGAAATAATTAAAGTAAATATTCACCTTAGTGAAGTACATTGTATGCTTTTATTGCAATTTTTCTGCCTGGTTTAAAAAAATATGATATCAAGAAATATCCTACATTTGTACAAGTATTTTATTGGTTATAGAAAAGAAGAAAAAAACATGAAATGTGGCAAGCTCTTTTTAATCATTGAATGCTCACAAATAAATAGACTATGAAAAGGGGAAGCTTTTCAGAGATAAGTCTATATTTTAACAAAATATGCATCTTTAATTACACAAATATGCCTCAATAGGAAAAATCTGGCAAATGTGCAGTATCATATTTATCTACATTGCATCCAATTCTAACCACAAGACAAGAAATTTCATGAAGCTATGGACAAAAATATGCAGATTTATAGAAATCTGCTCCCTAGACATCAATATTGTAGAGTCCATGCAGGATCTTGTATTACTTGCGCAAGTTTTCTTGATACAAGCTTCCTAGTCCTCAGCTAGTGCTTCATAGCATGGCCAGTTGAGATACTTAGGTTCGACTCGGAACAGCAGGTACCAATTTAAAATGCTGGCAACAATCTTAACATTTCTCAAGCTTTGATGTGTTTAGTTCATGCTCACTGTTGGTATGCTCTTTTAAGCCGTGACATAGCCAGAGCCCTCCTTTCCTCGCACCCTGCACTGTGAAATATTAAGAAAACTTGCGCGTAGAGTAGGTCTCCACCATCTGTTCTCTTTTGCTCTAACATCACATAACAAGAGGCATCTAACGACTTCTTTACGATTTTTCTCTCTCAGGAGAATATCAACTTATAATGCAATTGTTTTGCTGCTACAGATTATTCACAATGCAGAAAACGTCGACTCAGCGCTCGAGGGAGTGTCGTGAGAGGAAACGGTTAAACATGATTTTGCCAAAACCACCACCTAAAACTGGAGCTGAGCGTGCGAGAGAATTTAGGGAAAGGCGGAAAGCTTTGCAAAAAGCAGCTGCTGCAGGAGAATACATAATCGAGCCCAAAATTAAAATTTCCACATCTCCGTGAGTACCAACTGTATGAGAGGTCTTTTGAAGTTATGTCGGTGATCCAGAAGAACACGGACGTAAATGCAAAACTTCAATTTTACAGGAGAGTAAAAAAATCTATTTGCAGTTGTATAAAATGGTGTAAGTGACTGGAAATAATGGTGTACTGAGAGTATGTAGAATATATACCTAACTTTCATTTACCAGGGATTAGTGCAGTTATATCAACCCGTAAGTGCAGTTACATAATTGTTTCTCGAAAAATTGTTCGTTGTTCTTGAAAAATCAAACTGACTGTCTAGAAAACACTACAGTTATGCCACAGTTCCCCTGTGTACGGTATGTGTTTCTGATATTGTTTATCGACTTATTTGCATTTGATACATTTTTGTAGTTACGTCATTGTTCTTCCGGAACAGTAATATAACATACAAAATAATTTAGCAAAAAATGTTGACTCATCACAAGGCCTATGATATGTCATTGAGGTGCTCAGAATAGCAACAGCAGATCCCAACCAAAGTTTATTTCGAGAAAAATGACTTCTTCTGTTTTCGTTCATGTTCACTTCCATTCTGATCAATTATTGAAAGTTGGAATTTGAGCGTTTTACCTTATCTCAATTCATTTAACATTTCAGCGTTATGGCAAGAGTTTAGCATTTATACTTTCCATTGAAAATGTGAGGTTGGTAGGGATCTGCCATTATTTTCTTGAGCGTGTCAATTGTCACCAAATTGGAATGGCAATTATGTTGGAAATGTGTTCCACAACAGTAAATGAAACCAAGATTGGCCTTGTTACTGAGTAACTAATGTATTTCAGTAATTGACAATTCTTTGAACAAATTTAAATACAAAATACATTGGTTTGTTCTGTACTGTTGCGGAACACGTTTCCAACATAATTGCCATTCCAATAAGGTGGCACGGTAGTGACTAATAATTTAATTTATTCTTTTAAAAAGTCAGTTCATTTCACTTTGAATTCTAACTTAATTGTGGTGTACAACACTTTTTTCTGCTATAGAATAAAAATGCCGAAAACATCAACTCAGCGCTCAAGGGAATGCCGAGAAAGGCAACGAGCTAATGGACCTCCGAAACAACCACCTAAAAGCTCAGCACAGCGAGTGAGAGCATATAGAGAAAGACAGAAAGCATTGAAGCATGCAGCTAACTCAGTTGTTAAATTTAGTTCGTCCTTTTACACATCTTAATTTACACAAATGTAATTTACATTCATTATTATTAAGAAATACACCGTTATAAAGACACCAATGAAGTAATAAATTTATATTGTTTTGTAATAATGTTGTGCCTTCATCTTTCTCAATCATCCTCCAAAGTCTACAGAAATATATGTATAGGTTCTTTGTTTTCATCACTGATTGTGATGGGAATTTGCTTCGTAATAAGATGACTTTTTTGGTCATACTGACTACACGTCTTGACCGTAGCGATGGTCCTTCGCGTTGCCAGGGAGATGGTGGCCCCCGAGGATCCTTTTGCGTCATGAAAGTTCACATTTTGGCATCATTTTAAAGCCCAAACCTTCCTCTTTATGAATGTACAAAACATTACTGAGATAAATATGGGTAATTAAGAATATATTTATAAATTCAGGGCAGAAAAGCCCAGAATACCATATGTAGAGGATGTAAAGGGCAGGCACGAAAGTTTTAAGTGTCAAAATATCCCTTTACTAGTTGAATGTGGCATTGCCGATGCTGTAAACTGTTTTAAAAGTATATTCATGTGTTGAAAATTTCTTTCCTACTTCGTTTCTTTCATGCATAGCTTTGTTCAATTATGTTCTCAACTTGGCATTGGACTTACCAATGAATCGTAGTATCTGTTAATGTTACCCTCCAGTTCAAAAATTCCCAACACTCACATATTGCAATTTCAAAATTATAATTGCTGTAAAAAAAATACTTACAGGTATATGAATGATGCAACAGCACAGCTATATTTTTTATGTTTTGTTTTCTAATATGAACATAAATGATCACCTGTAAGCTGTTATTCTGCGATATTCTCTAATTCTATATAATATCATTCTCCATTGGTTCGGAAAATTCTGTCGCAAAATCTTCTACAACTACATTTGATTCCCCTGAGTTGCTAAACACTTCCATATTTTTGTCCCCTATTTTAAGATTTTGAAACTCCACAAACTCAGTCTGATTTTTGTTCTGAAGGCGAATATTAAAAGGTTACTATTTTGTATGTTAATGTGTATAAGTTGTAAGTCACATTAAATTGAAAATCGATTTTTGCACACTTAAGAAATTAATTGTTTAGTATTTACAGTTTTTGTTTCCTTCGTATTTACTTCACATTCTTCAAATTTCATGTTCCAAGGCAAGTTGCAAATTCTACTGCACACTTCACTACAACTATGAAATACTTCCGAATTTACCACACGTTCTGCTGGGTGATATTCATTAATTTTTTTCTCCTTTGTCAAAAATCAGTGTTGCCATCCTCATGGAAGAAAATTATGGTGTCGCGAACTGAAAATAACCATGGAATAATGGGGTTTAATCAATGCCACCTGCATAGATCTATTTAGGTGGCGTTGGGTTTAATTCCCGTCATACTCGCAAAGATCACAGATTCAAAACACGAAAAACATGTTTTTGACAATTTCTTGGAATCGTATGGCCGGATTGAAAAACAAACTATCAGTTCCCCAACAGGGGACCAAGACACGTTCATTGACACCTCATATGTCTTGATTGGTACATGGGAAATGGTGTAGCCGTGAGGCATGGAAATCTCCACACATGACAGTATAGGTGTTTACTCAAATACTGTATAGAGATAGGTGGAGCATTTCCTTGCTAAAGAACAACACTTAATTTTCAAAATTTCCCTGGCACTGGCAAAAAAAACTAAAAACAACAACTGTTTTCTTTTAAACCTACGTAACAAAAACCTGTGAAAAACCCATTTAAATGTTTGTGTTTAAATTATTTCAATAAAAATTACAAAACTGTAATTTATGTATAAAAATATTCATTAAAACCTTAAATTTAATCACAACAAATGCATACAAACAACTACAAAAAAAATATAACAAAATAAAATATAAACTTCATTTGCTAGTATTGACAACTCTTTTTAAGTTCATCATACATAATCACAAACAAAGGCAAAGGCAACACAAGTATGAAATAAAGATATAGTACAATGCCAATTTTGCTACATATTTATTAATTGATCTCCCCTTATTAACAAAAATGCATGTTTCCAGTAATGATAATGAGAGTTTGAAATCTTAAAAGGGAGGGGAGAGTGAGGCTATTCCTTGGATTCATCGTTTATGTATTTGGTAGTACTGAATGTATTTCAATTTGACAGTTCGAAGGAAGAAAAAAAATTATTTGAACTAAATTTAAAAAATAATATTTCCTAATATACCCTCAATAAATTACTAACCCTAAATACCTACTGAGTTGGTTCTATTTTTTTTTTTCAACCCTGCAAAAATAGCTTTTATACTACAAAACATGTATACAAGTATTTAAATACTGCCCAACCAGTAATATAAAGAATAAAAAAATTGTTGGCAACAATGGGCATCTTTGCCTTACTTCAGTATTTATTTCTTCTGAATTAGGTCAGTCTTTTTATTATTTGCTTAGGAACTCATAATTACAATTCTCATTGCTATATTTAGAAATAAAGGACCTCTGACTGCCATTCCAAGGTGAAAAGGACTATGGTACTTGGCAACTTCCAAAAATGCACAATAAGAACTAATGAATCTAAATACAGATCTATAAAAATTGGGACAATTAAATAAAAGGATTCCTATTACATTAACAAGAAATAAGTAACTGAAATTACCAAAATACAAAAGAGGGCAACAAATTTCAATCACTACGCAAAGGTAACAAAGAAAGTTGTTCAATGAAGTACTGCACCTTCCTTTTGAAAACTATGTAGGAACAATATTTGTCAATTTGATGATGCAAATTTATATACTTTATTATATAATACATAACATAAAATGCATTATTTTTTTTAATACATACTAGTTTTTCTTATGTTTATGTATAAATGTACCCGAGACCTTTTTCCCCTATCTACATACTTGATTATTAAACTCTTTTGTCAAATATCTTATACTGAAATTATTGAAGGAATTTTCCACATATGACATACATAAATAATGTACGTTTAAATACCACAAATCCCAGTGAAAAAACTGAAGAATTTGAATTTAAACACCTTCAAAGCTGGCAGGGCAATTTAGGAAACTTTTATGTTCTAAAAAGAGTATGAAGTAAGTTTAGAAAACACAAATCACTCGTTTTTATTAAGATCTCACATATCACTCATTTACAAGTTGTTCATTCAACACTACATCAAAACATCGATGATGCTATGGAAACATCTTGACTTCTAACAGCTGAAATGGGGCTGGCTTTAGTACTGGGATGTGCACAGGCTCAGTACTGATTAGTTGATTTCCAGAAAAAAAAAATGGGAACATTTATATTAATAGAATCCTCAGAGAAAATTAGAAACAGACCTTAACGATGGTTTTTAAATTATAGAAACTCTGCCTGTCAATCTACTGGGATTTGAATTGTAATACATTTTCTTTTCTTGTAGAAGGTATTAATTGAATTCAGGCAAGATTGAATTTTATTATGACTAGGGCCTGGATGTTTCTGACCTAAAAATGTTAGAAATATGCAAGATTTATGACCTAAAAAAATATGACCATAAACATGACTTAAATTTTTTGGGGGGTTGCATTTTCGAAACCTTCAAAATCTTTATGCTGTTTAAATAACAATTATATTGAAAATATACTTTTAAAATGTCATTCACATAAAATTCATTCACAATTCACAGCTTTTCCTATGGCGCCCCCTGTGAAGACAATTCTACCAGAGAGTATGATTCTACTTGCTAAAGTTATTTTTAGAAGCAGCTGATCTTTGCACAAAATGTGATAAAATTAAATACTCCCTTTGCATCTGGTGCTTTCTTTTTCTCCATCTATATAGCTTGCCCTCCTAATTCATATACATTTTTATTTTTAAGAAAGACAGTCAATTATATACAACCAAAAATGTAAGAAATTAAAATAACAATTAAAAGATAGGAAAAATCTCTTTGAGACTACTGCATGCTAGTATGTGAAAATGGAATCAAAACGATATAAATGTGAAAATTCATGAAAAAATATGTCAATGTGAAAAATTAACAGAAAATGGCCACAATATGACTTCATTTGACATGAAAATTACATAATTTTAGTCATTGTAGATTAAATGAAGCTTATCTTACATTTTTTATGGAAATAAAGCAAAGAAAAAATACGACATGTCCAACATCCAGGCCCTAATTATGACTATTTCCCCCAATAGTCAACTACAAATTGGATAATCGACAATTATAATATTTGTTCTATTATGAATCAGTTGTTATATCATGGAAAATAAAAAGATAAAGAAATTGGGACTGAAGGACCAACTATAAGATAAACAAGGCCACACCATAATAAAAAGGTAGTTTTTAGAACGCAGAAAGAATGTTATCAAGGATTGTGAAAAGAAAAGGTAAATTCTAGGTTGGTGGATGGTGAAGGTATATTCCCTACGGGGTCGTCCATAAATTACTTACCACTAAAGGGGAGGGAGGGGGTCTGAGGCAGTGTCACGCTACTTTATATAGAGATAGGGAAGTGTGTTACAAGGGGGAAAGAGGGTATTGAGAATATTTGAAAATTTGCGTTACGTAATTTATGGACGGCCCCTAAGAAGTTACTCATCAAAAAATTTACAACTAAAATGTCATGAATATATTTTCAAAATATTATCTGCTTTACAATGATCACATGAAATTTTATTTCCACTCTTGTGACAACTCCCATTACCTGAAAATCAAATTCATAATACACATACACCATTTAAACTTGGCTAATGTAATTGTCAATAAATTATACCAGATATACAAAACAATATTTCCATGAAAAACAAAAAACTTCACATTGTTTGACAATATTAAAAATTAGTAAACAACATACTTATTTTTGGCAAAGAGCACATTTTTGTTTTGTTTACGTTTTTGCTCAGTCCTAATACTTCTCAGCCTACTTAAAGGAGCTTTCACACATTTTATTACTGTATACCATATTTAATTAAAACAGCTATTCTTTTTATACATTAAAGTTGTTGAACATTAGGGTCATGTTTCTTTTCAAAATACTTCAGCTATCATATCTCTTTTTTTATTTGTTATTGTACCTCTTATTCTCTCTCAAAACATTGATGACTTAAAAATTTAGACCTGCATACAATAAAGGAATCAAATTAATACAAAATTTACAGTATGTGTAACAATATACCTCAATTTAAAAAGAAGAAGAAGAAAAAAAGAAAAACCCTCACAAATAACAGCAGAAAGGATAAAGAACAGCATGTCTTGCAGCGATTAATTAAATTAATTTTAATTAATACATTTTATTACTTGTTTCAACAAAAACAATTGGAAAATTGTTAACATAACATTCACTAAACTGTTTCACGTAATAACCATTGAACTTTTGAATTCTCATGAACAGCATCTACATATTTGAAGTTCAATATTTTTTTAAACAATGAAATGTAGGTAAAATTCAAAGACCTCGGCTCCAGATAATTCTTTGCCACATTTACAACAAAAATAAGATAATCCTTCTTACGTACTCACCAAATCAATTATTACATTTTCTGCAAATACTGTGGAGTTGATGAAACAAATGTCGCTAAGCTATGAAACCATTCATTCTATATTCTGGCAAGGAACGTTGGATTGAAACTTTTATTTCCTTATTTCTCAGAACGTACTCGAAGCGGCACAGATCTAGCTGCAGCCAAGCCCTTTAATTAAATTTGTTGACAAAGAATTATACACACTAACACATGATGAAAAAATATCTTAATTGAATGGGTGAAAACCAGAACAGTACAAGTGACATTTTATTGAATGTCACAGTTTTTCCAGAACTTATAAAATGTCACTTTTACCGTTTATTTAATTCAATACAATGTCCCTTACACCGTTCTAATTTTCACCCATTCAATTTAAGTTTTATATGAATGTGCATAGGACATGAATAAAAAATAGCCATTTCTAACAAATATTCAATTCCTGAAATGTCAATGAATCTGTCTTACAGTTCTCACCTGCCTACCTCATAACCAGGAAACAACTTCAACAAACAATTGGACAAAGATTTATTAACATCCATTTTGAAGTTTTGTCCTAAATCACCTCTACATGTGGGGCACGAATACACTTCCGCCTTGAACGAACGTTTCAAGCAAGACAAGCAAAAATTGTGCTTACATTGAGTTGAAACAGGCTCATACACCAACTCCTGGCAGCAAATGCACATAAAAGAATCGGACACAAACGCAAGAAATTTCTGTTTACCTTCTTTAACCACACTCTGACAAGATTCCCACAGTTTTTCATTGGCTTTGTCTTCTTGAATTCCTTTCAATACTTCTTCATCGAGTGAATATTCTTCCACTTTCACTCTTTTGGTTTGAAATAAAGTAAGCTGCTTTGTTTCAAGGGGTCGCTTCTTTCCTTTTTTGGCACTAGAATTTTTCTGATTGTCTGATGCCTGTGGTACTTTTGCAGCCTCTGCTTCTAAGTAGCCTTCCGGATAAACCATCTTTAAGCCAAATTTAGCAATGTGCACTTTCCCTTCTTCGGTCCAAGGAGCCGGAGTAGGGTCATCTCGGCGAAGCACATAACGCCACACTATAAAACCTGATTTCCCCTTTTGCGGATAATATTCAACAACTTTGTAGATTCCATCATATCTATTTCCATCTTCTGGGGCATATTTGGAATGTTTCGCCGCCTTGTAATTACGCACAACTCTGATTGGTTTCCCCTTTTTCCAATCTTTAGCCTTAGCACCTGCATCACTCAAAGGAGCATTGCAATTTAACGCCAGGGCTTTGTTCATACGCGTCAATGTTTGGTCACAACTCTGCTCTGCTGTTCGTTTGTTTCCTGATAAATCCCGACCACCTGACCCAGTGTAGAGAAATGTTTCCCCATTGTCTACATCGTCTTCATAACCTCCACTTAACACTATGCTGTAAGCACCGTCAGTTTCACGTCCGTGGATTCCAGCTACATGTGGGCGATGGATTCCTGCTTCAGAGACTTGCAAACGAAATTTCCAGCAAGTACCAACTTCTACACCTGGAATTGGACCGTAGTGATTCGGTGGAACCAGAGTACACTCCTTTGTTCGACCAACACAGGCCATTCCTTTCCCCCAATCACGGGAGGATGAATTTACAGCAGATGCCATTTTCTCCTTTTTCTTACTTTTCTTCAGCTTCTCTCCTGGTTTTACAATTTCATTCTCATCGTTCTTGCACAGAGGGCAATACCACTCATCCTCTTTTGGGATGCTATCCATAGGTGGAACTAAACACTGAAGGTGGTAAGCCATGTCACATTCATCGCACATGATCTGCTTTTCTGGTTCAGTCTTCAAACCACAAACATGACAACCACAATCTTTACACTTTACACTCGGTCTGTCTCTACATTGTGCACAAGATGGGACAGTTTTACGCTTTGGAACAGGCTGTTGGTATTCATTTTCCTCGATTTCTGTCAGCAATCGTCGCTCTTCAAGTTTAAAAATTTCACTACAAAATTTCAGTTTTGCATCTTCAATCAAAGGTGTATTCCCCAAAAATATATTTACATACACTTCTGCCGTGGTTCTATTAATCTTTCCAAGCTTGGATATAGTACACTCATACCAATGCCCTCTTTCATTAGGTTTATCCATATTATAATTTGCCAAAACTCTCTCACCTATTTTTAAAGATGAACATTCTACAACATGTCTTGCTCTAGGTCTAATATGATCTAATATCACCTCAACTTCTTCATTACAATCTAGCAAAACAGTGTAACTGAAACCATCATCCTTATCATTTACACTATCACTAACTATCTCTTTTTTTTTAATAGCAATAATTTTTCCTTCATCCCAAGTACCATTAATTGTATCCAATACATCAACAAAGTCAGCAACCCTAAAATATTGACTTTCAATGATGTTTATATCTTCTTTGATACTACTATTTTCACTTATATCATTTTGACTCGAGCCAACTTGATTTTTTTCTCCCAATTCATCACAGTTTTTAGCTTCATCATTTACTTCCACAGTGTCATCCTTATGTTCTGAAACTTTGTCCACTCTTTCTGTTGCAGAAGAATCAACTTTAATCATCAACTGGACAACATCATTTAAATTAATATTGTAATCAAAAATGGTATGTCCATCCTCCAATTGTTTTCCACGGTAGAAAAGTCGCTGCTGCTTGGGTTCTACTCCCAGGGCTTCACAGATTTTTGTTTTCAAATCTTCTATTGGATTTGTCTTGGAGACAGTCAAAACCACGTTTTTCTTGCCATCAATAGTTCTTACGTTGATGTACATATTTCTTTGCTTATTTTCAATTTGATTTCAATATAAACTCAAAAGTTCACACGACAAAATCGAAAATAAACTCCAACTAACACTTCAACACAAATGCCACTCTATCGCAATAATGCACAGTAACATAAGAAAGACAAACAAATCACATCACCAAACTAACCCAGAGAAAAATTAATGCAGACTTTTATCGAAGAAGTTGCCACACGCTTCCTGTTTGTATGGCGGCAGCTGATACATTCACAGGCACACACTTTCCCGCGCTTCCCGCCAAATAAAGAACGAGAGCTGAACGAGATTCGTTTCGGATTCTTTGCAGTATCACTGTGGTTGTTCATGCAGCTCATAGATGGCGCATGAAACGACAAAATACATGAGCGAGTGAGGAGGTACATGAATACAGCTGCGTTTATAAACGAATTATTCTGTTTATGGATTTCGGAAGCCAAGGTGATCAAGCTATTGTATGTAATTTGTGGACGTTCTCCTTTTCATTTTGAATCGACTATAGAGACAACTACTTATAAAAAGTGCTAACAATGCTACTTAACAAACGTGTAACAAAAGGTATTTGTAATTAATACTAATTATTAACCCTTTCGCTGCTAACGACGCCTATAGGCGTCCGGATTTTTCGTGCCCCATGTGCTAACGCCGCCTTTAGGCGTCCGCCCGGAGTCGCTTCTGCTGTGCTAATGACGCCTATAGGCGTCTTGTACTTCGTGCGGTTGTCTTTCGCTTTCTTGTGAATGGCTGAGGGCCTGAAGGACATGTGGCAATGTATGTTCGTTTTGTAAGGGTTTGAACTTTAGTTTGACTCTCTGCTGTGTGTTGTGACTGCTGCTGTGGATATTCTCCTTGCTACGAGTTGAAATGTTTGTAAACTGATCGACTGCCGTGCGGCGGTCCTCGTCACCCGTGAGGGGTTGGCGCGCAGCTTGAAGGAGGCCCTTCCCTAATGACCCTAATAAAACTTTCTCCAGTGTTTTCGGGTACGATGTACCACCGTTACTTTGCGTTAATATTTCTTGCTAAAAATGTTTTGTTAATATGCATAACTACACGAATATCGACTTCTTTTGTGAAGAAAACCAGGCTCAATGAAAGATGTTCAATTTTGGCTTTCTTGTTTTTCACGGAGTCGTTAATACCTTTCATTGTTAACGAAAGTATGAAATTTTATCTAAATGCGCTGCGAATCACTGAAAAATATCACTCGCGACTTGCAAAATGGAGTGATACGTCTTCTAATGAAATGCACATTTTCTTTTAGTATATTTATTCATGCCGAGAATTTAAAAAATCCTCAGTAAACGAATATTCAACGCCTATTTTCGGGACGATAATGTCTTGAAATATGTTTTTGCTTACACTAAGAATACTTCATTTCAGTAACAATGTAGAGCGTTGCGGCAATCGCGTTTTCAAAATAAGAGATGCCATTTGCCGAAGCTTAGCAAACTCATTCTCTCCGTTCGGGAAGGTGCGTCGATGAAAGTCTAATTTTGTTCAAGGGACGGCTGTTTTTCATACAGAATAATCTTTTAATACGAATCAGGTTTGGAATCATACTCTTAGTGCTGTGTGATTGTGAAAAAGAAATGAATCTCGATTATTATTCGCCGTGAGTTCCGATACTTTTGTGAAGAATGTAATGTGGATTTGAGTGTTACGCCATGTTTTGAAATGTAACACGACAAATGAACTTCTAAATTCCCATAAAAACATTCAAAAAGTGTTTATGAGGTCCTCGCGTTACACTGTTTGAAAATGTAATTCACGGAAAAAATTGTCACATATTTCAAAAGCATATTTTATATGAAAGCATATCACATATTTTAAAACGAAAACAATTTTAAAATTTAAAAACAAAACACAAAAAAGTATATTTCTATGAACGCTTGTATCGACCCAAGGTCCATATAAAAAACAATGATATGATATATATGCGAGTTTGTCTTGTGGGGCCACCTACACCCTGCCAGTGCGCGCCCTTGGAACCAGGAAAAGGCGCCGCACACAGCGGGATGTTCAGACCACATGGCAACGGTATAGATTTCACTAGAAATTCTCCGAGGTACAGGAAATGCTTATCTGAACATGTATCAACTCGTCCGTGGCGGCACTGCTTGGATTCATTCATTTCAGTCCAGCGTTTTCGCTTGTCCTGTGCGTGTGTCTGATGATATGCAAAGTCCCAGCTATTTCAAAAATTCAATCTGTATAGTTTTTTCTTTCCATTGGTACCTTTGGTTTTTGAAATCCATTATCCAACAACTTGTAAGGACCTCTTGAAAAGTACATACTCTTAATCTTACAGGAAACACAATTCCAAAAATTAATCGGGGGTTTTAGTTTAGAGAACCCCGGAGAACCACTTTGGAACCAAATTGGTATTCAAGCAGGTACTTTTCGGAAGCCAAACATTGAAAAAAATATTGCGAATTGTTGAGAATGTATTAATTTTTCCATTATTTACTGAATGTTGCATTCGTTTTTCCGGAGGGCAATCTTCGAAATATGGGTTACAAAACTTAAAAATGCAAAGACAGATGCTTTATTCGCACATATTTTGCAAGAAATGAAAAATGCAACAAATTCGGAGAGTGCTTTACAGTGTGTAAAAACACAAAGTAAATAAATTTTGCCAAACACTTCGTATTACGTAGGAGAAAATAGGAAGGCATAAAGGACGTTTTATTCGTTTCAATTCTTCTTGTCTCGATGAGGAAATAATATTTGAAAATATTTCCAATAATGCCCACATTTCCAGAATTAGCAGAAACTTCCCGTACTGTAATTGGCCGGCCATTTTGCTGATTGTGCTCCGAGAACTAAGAGGCAGAAAGTTAAACACCACCTACATTCAAGCAGCGAAGTGCTGAGAATGGCCGTAGGCATGTAGTTCAGGAAAGAAAGGAAAAGGGATTCGGCAGCAATAGTAACAATTATCCACTGCATCACCAAATCGAGAAACTGTTATTAAGAAGGCTCGATGGTCCTTGTTTCAGAAATCAGAGCTGTAACCGAACAGGCGCTGACGTGAATGGTGCATGTCTATGTCTAGTCGCCAGTATCAACTTCTACGTCAGCAAGCAAAAATATTAAATTGTAAATTTTGCCCACATTATAAAGTGAAAGAATCCAAAACGCTATACACAAGCTGCTGTGATTACACAAATCTCAGCAGAAATACCTGTGCTGTCACTTATTGACCAAACAATTCATCGATTACGTCAAATCCGAGAGGTGTTTGAGAAATTACGATTGACAAAAAATGTAATATTAGCATTATCATGAAATGGGGATGTGATGGTATGGGACAGAATCGATACAAAAAGAGGTTTCCTCAGCAACATTTCAGTGACAAAAGTTTTTTTTTTTTTTTAGTATTTCTGTTCCTTTGGATATGCACTGCGATTCGGACAATTCAAAATACGTTATTTGGAAAAATCCTTTCCCTCTTCCACTAAATACTGCAGATCAATAAAATTTGTGTTTTCAAAAGACCTCCAGAATCGACACTATTACACAATATGCTGAACAGATTTCTTATTACGTCTGATCCATGTACAGCTAGTTTACGGGTTCCTCCAAAACACAGAAAGAATAATATTAATGAATAGGTTTTGATTTTCTACAAATTGATCAATCACCAGCAGACACAGATGATCAAGGAGATTCTTCTGATACCATCAGTGATTCTGAATAAGTTCATTATTTTCATGTGTGCGGTTCGTGTTTCAGCACATGTTTCTTGTATACTTCTCTCGTATTTTCGTATATATTGTCTAATGTATGATTTTATGATTTCATTTTTTATGGTAAAAATTGCAATATTGTGTCAAAATTATGTGTATATAAATACATATTTAATCGTGTTCAATTCTTTAATTTTTGCTATTAGACTTTCTGCCCCGTAGATGGCCAAAATTACACACTGTGCGGCGGATAACACCACCGGAACGATCAATAAAGCGAGACACAAGCTCCTGCGAACTAATTACGCATGAGACACGTGTATATATTCTCTCTTTTGTAATACGACCTCTGACCGGGAGGTCCTAGGTTCGAGTCCCGACGGCGGCAGGATTTTCTATACTAGCTTGTCAGCTAGGTCGTTCAGTCGCTGGAAAAAAAAAAGATTGGATTGGTAAAGTATTGTACGTAAATGGCAATTTTAAAGTATTAAATTTTGCTTCTTCTCCAAATTTTTATTAACTTTTCGTGAACATAAAAGATAATAATGTTTTAAGTTTTAACGAGACGTCGATTCCTGCTGTTTGGTTCTGAGATAATGAAGAAATAAAAGACGTTCACCATCATGGCGGATCGTCACGATTTCTCAGCCCTGAGTGGTGTCTCCAGTCTCCACTAGAGCTCACACTATGCCTCCAACACCGTAGTTGAATCTCCTTTCTGCAGACTTCGTGCATTCATCCAGGACCGAAGCACGACCGACTCCACTACTCCAGATGGCCGTGGCCGAGTAGAGACAGTATTGCTAGGAGACACAAACAACGTTGACTGCTACAGCTCTGTTGAAATTTGAGCTATAAGCAATTTGAAAAGCGAACGAATATTCCTGGTTAAAGATATCAAGTATTAGGTGCCTTTGAGGTTATATAGGAAATATATTTTATTGTCTGAGGTAAGTTTTGTCTAAAGATACGACAGTAATCCCATAGTGTCTACGTGCTAAAACCACATAGTTTCTCCTCCATATTTTCACGCAAAATTACGCGAAAAGTCATGACCTTATTTCAAAGTCTACCTTTAAGGAACACATTTCATTAAGAGAAAAATCTCTTATTGTAGTTGTAGGAAGACGCCGAAAAATGTTGAACGTTTCCAAATTTCGAAAAATCAGTTTTCAATGAACATGAGAACTGCACCATCCTCTTAAACATCCTTCATACTATCCAACAACATAACTTTTTTAAAATAAACATATATATTCTTGAATGAATGTACATAGCTCAGTAATATACATATATATATATATATATATATATATATATATATATATAATATACACACACACACACAAACACACAACATCGTATGATGTAGACTTACAATTGGACGGTGTTAAGCATCAACTGGCTATGCGACATCATACAAGTTTTGAGATTATCCTGTTCAAAGGCTTTATTACATTTTCAGCTGTAAAAACTGTAATTTAATTATTTCCTTCATTGAAGCGCCAAACTACACAAACATGAGTGGAATACTTGGCGCTTACCTGCATAATGTGAAATTAAGAACAGCAGATTTGAAGATCTAGGTTCATTGCCGGTTGTTGCGAAACATAAAATCCCTGATGTGACTGATGGCGTTTACATCATTCATTAATTATAAGGATTTTTTTCAGATTTGGTGCCAAAATTTTGTGTACACTTTGAACGTGGTCCAATGCAACTGATGGCGTGCATATGTCATGTTTTTCAAAAATGGCACTTAGCCGGTTGATGCATCACACGGTCCAATTAAACTTCATCTATATATTAAAACAAAACGTATTCGAGCTTTTACTTAAACGATTGTATTTATTTTTCCTTTGAATGAAAGAATGTCATCCCTATAGGTGTTATCAGATATTTTTTGTGTTGATTCACTTGCATTTACGGTGTAAATTAAATACATAATTTTTAATAGTACGCTTATTGATATTCAATTGTTTTCATCCAAAGGCTGTTTTAATTATCGACAGAAATGAGTACATTGATTGATGTAATTCTCATTCATTTTACATTTGCAGTCGGAGCGCTGCGATCTGTTTACATGAGGTCACCACCGACTGAATGAGAAACGCGCGTTTGCAGTAGATACTGACCGTTTAATATGATATAGATGGCGGTGAGCAGCACGCAGAACCCCGGCGGGGCAAGAACATAACCATTGCGCAATAGATACTGGCGTAAAAACTGTTCTTAATCTCTTTCGTACTAACGCTGCAGCTCTTTGCACGGGTCTTTCTAATGGGATTAATAATCCTTTTTGCTTTCCCTCTCGGCAATAGTTCACTATATTATCTATAATGAACTTACTGCGTGATCGCACTCTCCCACGCCAAAGTGGATTTGAGTTTTCCGCAGACATCAGAGAAACCACAAAAACAAAACAATCACTATTTCCGGACTGTCTCAGCTGGCGTCGGCGTTGGTCAGATGCTGATTGACATCGGGACCATTCGTATATCCTCGCTTGTGTGTTCGGGCTTTCACTTTCAAAACAACATTAGTTCCTAATTCTGCCGTCTGCAAATGTAAAGTGGAGTAAAATCAACTCGGATGCGCCCGGCCTCAGGCCTCATTCACAATGCAAACTTAAACGTAAATGTAACGTAGCCGCAAAACCTAGAAATGTGTTATTAAGCGAGACCATTCACGATGCCTTGACGTAACCGTTGACGTAAGACCGAGTTCGCAAGCTCCAAACTTGTACGTGAAGTTTACGTCGGAATTCTACCGAAGACCAATCAGAGAGCAGCATGGAAGTTTGATTTCAGATTGTGTTCAGGTACTTTGGGGTTATGTCATTGTTTTTGTAATGTAGAGAACTATATTACGAACGCTTTTGATGCGTGTAGTGAATTCAATGAGAGAATTTGGACAATTTTTATTGTGACTTTAACCTGATGGCGAATAAACTAATTGTCGGACGAATTACTCGTGAATTTGGTTCATGACAATCCTTGTTTATAAGATGAAGGAAATGTGAGCACTACTACATCTACTCGCATGTATATAGAGACAAATCAATAGGAATCTGGAAGAAAAAGCTAGAAACCATGGTGGAAAGATTTTTTCACCATGTCAGAGACGAATCGATCAAGTTTCAGTACATTGAATTCTGATCGGTTCAGGCGAAACTTACGTTCCAGCTTACGTTCGTCATTGTGAACGCTTGTTTTTACGTGTAAATTTTGCTGCTATGTTTATAGCATTATGTTACGTTGAAGTTTGCATTGTGAATGAGGCCTCACCGACAATCCATGAATGAGACGCGTGAGCAGCAGGTGAATGTGGTCGTCAGGCTATGCAGTGGCTTCGAACGGCGCTGCAGGCGGCGTGCTGGCTGGCGCTGCTCTCCTGCGTCTCGGCGACCGGCGCCTCCACGCCGCCGCCGGCGTCGGCAGGTACTACATTGGAGCCAAAGCAAACACAAACGGTCGATGTCAATATATATGGGGTGTCCGGAGAGGAAACGTCGAAACTTCGAAAATAAGCTCTTATGACAATTGTAAGCGTATTTTGTCTAATAAACCAGGTGGATATTCCGAATAGTTGAGCCGCTATTAGCACTCAAAAGTTGGTTTGAAAAAATGATTTCTAGACAAAACTTTGCATGATGGAAGCATATAAACACTCCAGAAACGTGTAAATTTTTTATTATTTACAAAAGAAATTAGTATATTTGCTCAAACAAAAAATTAAGTAAGAAATAAACTAGTAGTGCTACAGAATGGCACAGACTTTCCCGTATTAGTTTTCTATTTCCTTGAGTCTGCGCTAGCTATTCGGAATTGCCACAAACTCTTTCGTGCCAGCTATCATCTATCACCGCCAAAAGTTCATTTTTTTGTCATTTCCTTAATTTTTCGGTTTCCTATTGGTAGAACGGAAACATTAATTTTAGAATATTAAAGAACACAAAATCCTAGTCATAAATGGCAATTTTATTTTAACTAGTGGTGCTATAAATGGCACAGACTTTCCCGTATTAGTTTTCTATTTTCCTGGGTCTTCGCTAGCTATTCGGAATTGCCACAAACTCTTTCGTGCCAGCTATCATCTATCACCGCCAAAAGTACATTTTTTTGTCATTTTCTTAATTTTTGGGTTTCCTATTGGTAGAATGGAAACATTAATTTTAGAATATTAAATAACACAAAAACCTAGCCCTAAATGTCAATTTTCTTTTAAAAATTATGTGACGGTTAAGAGAAAATGGCATTTTAGCGTTACTAAAAATGCGAAATTTGAAGCTCATTTACACAGAAAAGTTTTGAATTTTCTAAATACTTTATCTTAAGTTATTTAAAGCACATACACTCACAAATATAATGTTTACTAATTGCTGGTAATGTGCATATTCATATTAAAGATGTGAGAGATCTTTCAAAAAATTACAATTATGTAATTTTTGAAAAAAACAAAAAATAACTCAAAATAAACTTTACACTATACTAAAGAGAGTAATTAGCACTATCAGTTACAAAAGTTTCAAGAAAAAATATGCAGCCATATATGTGAAAATGGCTTTTGAGCGTTTCTGAAAATGCGAAATTTTGAGCTACTTTTCACAGAAAAACTGTTGTGTTTTCCGAAAAACTTTACTTGACATTATTTCAACCATACGTACTTCTAAATATAATAATAATGTGAAAAAATCGCCGCTAATGTAAATATTATCGACGTGAGAAACATGTGAAAAAATTTACATTTTTGTAATTTTTGAAAAAACCAACCTATAGAGTAATATGGCTTTTATGTCATTGATAGAGTCTATTTACCACTATCCCTACCAAACGTTAAAAGAAAAAAATTGGAGCCGTTTTTGAGCAAATCTTGGTTTTGTAATTTTTTGAAATTGCACATATTGCACGCAATATTGCACGAAAACTACTAAAATTTTTAAAAACATTTAAATGACCTTTATGAAAGAACTCAATATGCAGAACAAATTTTATTTGAAGAAAAAAATCTCTATCTTCAATTTTGTAGTTGGAGGAAGACGCCGAAATAAATTCAAACTTTCAAAATTTTCGAAAATTTAGAGTTATCCGTGAAAATCGGACCTATGCCATGTTAAAAAGTGTATTTTACTCTATTCATACAAGAAATTTAAAGAAAAAATTTGGAGCTATTTTTGAGAAAATTTTGAAAATCCCAGGGGGGCTTCATATAAAGTACCCCCAAATTTTGAAGAATGTTTTTCAAAATCTCAAAGCTTCGACTAAAATCAGATCGACCGGGGAATATCCATTTTGGAAGAAATCGTACGTATGGTTTAGGCGCTAGCAGTGTTCATAGACTGACAGACAGACGTTTTCCTTTCAATTGGTTTTTCGTTATCAAGAACCTAGGAAAGAGGGTTTCTGGCTACACCACGTGTTAGGGGATTTTTTTTCTTAATTTAGCAACTGGTTTTATCCACTTATTCGTTTTCACGGCCCGGCAATTAATTTTTTTTCCGCCGAAAATTTGCCATTTTTTCGCGCAGCATTACATAACTTTCCCTATACTACGCATATCACTCCGTGTATACCATGAGCACCTATGTCATTTTACCCACTGAGGATAAAATGACATACCGGCGCATTTTCAAAAACTGCATTATTACAGGTATATAATACATGTCGTTATTTTGTTGACTATGCTATTCCAGCTAGTTTAGTTTTCTTGTAATCTTGTAAAAAAATAAAAGATCCAAATTAAAAATTATAGCTAGTGGAACATTTTTTCTTTAGGGTATGCCATTTTAGGACAGTGTCCCTTTTTTACAACCTGTAAATAAATAAATCAATTAGAGGTGTGTGCGTGTGCGTGCGAAAGAAGAAGTCGTACGAGAAAACAGAGTGCTCCGTCTCTAACATCTCATAGGTATTTGTTTCAGGGGCGTGCGGTGACCGATTCCTATGGGTAAGCTCTGTAAATAGCAAGGGTGCGACTTGATGTGTTTGAGGAGACAAAACGACAATTCATTTAGTAACTGTGTATAAAAATTTAATTATATCAAAAATATTGTTATTATTATTATTATTATTATTATTATTATTATTATTATTATTATTATTATTATTATGGAAGAATGCGAGTCTCCAGCATATGCGCACAAAATTTTCTACGAACTACCAGTCACCAACAGTCGCTGGCATTTGAACGATCCACACGTCGGAAAGATGTTCCTCGTGTCTGTCGGGACGTGATGAACGCCGAATTGAAACACTGTCCTTTGTGCTGATACGGCAAAGCTCACGCGTCGGAACCGATTCGAGGAAGCGGCCTCCGCAACGGTAGTGCCCTCAGTCCCACGACATTGCGTCTGATGAGTGAAAGAAATTTTAGGAGATTATATGGTGCGGAATGACTAGGGGTAGTCTGAAATTATTCATTACACTGTTTTCACATATTTCCACTTTGAAATTATTCGATAGTAATATGTTTTAAATCTTGTTTAATATTTTATATTAAATAATTTTTTAACATTTTACTTTGAAAAAATTCGAAGAAGCTTGAAACATTTGGAGACAAGTGTCCCCTCTTCCCTCTTAAGATTATGCTGTCAGGGGAGAAAACGAAAAGTATCACAGATGAAGCAACTGAGAACAAAGGTGGTACTGTATTACGATTTCCTGTGTACCACTCGCAATTGAACCGCAATAAAATGGCAACTGAAGACGTACATACGCTGTTATAACATTTGAAGTAAAGCATAAGGAACAACAAATATTTGTTATTACATCATATCTACTGGATAAATAATGTTGAAAGTAAACAAGTAATCTTACCTAATTTATTTCCAAATAAACTCCATTCTCCTCCTTGTTTGGCAAATTCTGCTGCTCCATCATATGTCTGAGCAACCAATTTGTCGCCGAATTTTACTATTTGTTCCACATGATTAAATAATCCATTGGCAGATCTATCCGCCCTTACGTCCACAAACGATATAAATGTCTCCTGCATTTCTACAGTTTTTCCTGAACATATCTAAGAGAAGTAGGTAATTGTGATTTGTTAATTACGTCGGATGTTTCATCTAAAATAATCGCAACGTGCTGAGCCGTGGCAATATCATCTTTGATAGATTTGCTTAAGAAATGGCAGAAATCAAATCATTTTGAATTCTGCTGGAAGTGCTTTTAAATGTTTTGGCAAGTTCTAGGTGTTGTTACAATGTAGTATCATACGTACAAAACAAATTTAGAAGTTCAATGTAATTGCCTTTGTTAACCGACTCTTCATTTTCACGATGCCCTCTGAAAGGCAATCCCTGCATTGCTAAAAACAAGTTGCGTCAATTAGGCGTTTTAATATGTCTCTATTTTTTTCTGTCTCATTATGTCGTGTTACGTCTGATCTCAACTGAAGATCAAGTTCAGTTTCATGCGGACACTTCCAAAACTGGCCAGCTTAACAAGTGAACGCAAATGACTTTGTGATCGTTCGTGTTTTGCTATTGCATTGGAAAGGTTGTTCAAATTGTTATAGCCTTCTTTGTTCCATACATTATGATCATGGGAAAACAGTAAACATGGCCAGCAAAATAATTTATTAAGTTTTCTACTACCTTAGTTTAATCATACCATTAGTGAGATCATACTTTTTAGTATTAAAATAGCGAAAATATTCCCTTCCCTTTTCTTTGTGCAAACATATAAAGTCAGGAAGTTCCGGAACAGGCCTCCCTTCTCGAATAACATCACTTTTCTCCACAAAAGTACGACAACTGAACGGATTTTTTAAAATATCCTCAATTATACATGTATTTTCTGCCATAGCCCAGTGCCTTACCGCTACGAAGCACAAAAGACAGCACACGGGAAGAACACACAGAAATAATACGCACAGATGAAAAAAACACGAGTTCGTATTATCACTTACAACACCAGACTCACTAGGCGGCGCTTACCACTGTGTCATATGGGAACACGTCTGCAAGCTCATTTCAGGGCCACCCTGGGTGGTGCTGTAGGCGGCGGGCCTGGGTAGTTGCGCTTACCAGAGAGCTACATACAATCAAATGGAGCTTCCCAAAAGTCAAGAGCGCATGCGCGAACTCCCTATACTGCGATTTTTGTAGGAAGAGCTCTCAAGATAACTCAAATCCCATCTTCGCGATGGAATATGTCACGGCATTTCGTATCATTCACAGTCGTTCCGCTAGATTTCGCACGATCGCGACCGTATGAAGCAGTGCTTGCGATCATGCGACTTCTACCGGCAAGACCGAGAAAAGACGCGAAATGCCGTGACATATTCCATCGCGAAGATGGGATTTGAGTTATCTTCAGAGCTCTTCCTACAAAAATCACAGTATAATGCATTTAGATGGAGAACATCGCAATGCTCACTTCGGGCCGGGTGGCGGCGCTTACTACCTCCGTCTCTTTCACCCGCTTTCCGTCTCCGTCTGCATCAGCGTTGTATGCTCGATGTAGGGCCACACTCTGGCTGGGCGCTTTCGCAAGGCAGTGTACCCTTCCTTGACAGAAATTTAAGCTCTTGGTTGAGTTCTCATCATGGTAAAAGTCGCAATTTCACTCTAAATAATTACATTTAACGGATTTTTTTCAGGGTAAGCGCAGCTTTCCTAGCTTACCTGGAATGCACGCCACTGATTTGTTTGCTTTGGCAGGTGTATTTGGGGAGAGGCCCAGGGACAGTAACACGACGACTGAGGCTGCACGATCCCGCAAAGTGAAACTCACGGGGTTGGTATTCCCCCAGGAGGTAAGCGAGCGACCACAGACACACGAGACACGATTCCACTCCGGTATTAAAAGGCCTCATTCACGATGCAAACTTAAACGTAAACGTAACGCAACCGCAAAACCTAGAAATGTGTTATTAAGCGAGACCATTCACAATGCCTTGACGTAACCGTTGACTTAAGACCGTAAACTTAAGATTTCGCAAGCTCCAAGCTTTTGCGTTAAGTTTACGTCGGAATTCTACCGAAGACCAATCAGAGAGCAGCATGTAAGTTCGATTTCAGATTGTGTTCAGGTAGTTAGTGGTTATGTCATTGTTTTTGTAATGTAGAGAACTAGTTTACGAACGCTTTTCATGCGTGTAGTGAATTCAAGGTAAGAATTTGGACAATTTTTATTGTGACTTTAACCTGAGATGGCGAATAAACTAATTATGTCGGACGAATTACTCGTGAATTTGGTTCAAGAGAATCCTTGTTTATAAGAAGGAAATGTGATCACTACTACATCTACTCGCATGTATGTAAAGACAAATCAATAGGAATCTTGAAGAAAAAGCTAGAAACCATGGTGGAAAGATCTTTTCACCATGTTAGAGACGAATCGCCATTATACACCCGTTAACTCACATATTTAATGCATCCTTATGCACCGGAATTTTTCCAGATATTTTTAAAACAGCTAAGATTAAGCGGCTCTTCAAAAATGGCAACAAAAATGAAGTTCAAAAATATCGGCCAATTTCTCTTTTGTCAGTTTTTTCAAAAAGGTTTCCATGTGCGAATGGAAACCTTTCTCAATAAACACGTCGCGTTTTCAAATTGCCAACATGGATTCCGGAAATCAAAATCTACGGAAACAGCCATTTTTTCTTTTCTTAAGGATGTTGCCTCATCATTGGATCAAAACGAAGCAACTATTGGAATATTTTTAGATTTTTCAAAAGCTTTTGACGTCATTGATCATAACATTTTACTTTCAAAATTACCTTCGTATGGAATCCGTGGTATTGCTCTAGATTGGCTATGTTCGTACCTTAAACAACGATCTCAGAGAGTAGAAATACCTTACTGGAATGATGGAACTTTATGTACACACCTTTCCGGTTCTTTGCCAATTGTACGTGGAGTCCCGCAAGGATCGTTTTTAGGCCCTATTCTCTTCCTATTATACGTAAATGACATGCCCTTAGCGATTCGAAACGGAAGAACAGTTCTCTTTGCGGATGATACAAATATTCTTTGCAACAAAGAAACCGTAAATAGTACAATATCAGACGTTTCAAATTGGTTCCGTAATAACAAATTAAAAGTAAATGAAAATAAAACAGTTTCAATGCAGTTTTCCATATCAAATAAAAAATTCTGTACTCCATTGAAAATGAACTGTGTGCCATTGACTGATGTTAATGTAACAAAATTTTTAGGTCTATCAATTCAGTCAAACCTCAAATGGAATGCCCACTTAAATGAAATGAACACAAAATTAAGCTCATTATGCTACGCGTTCAGAATTCTTTCAAATTCCGTCAGCCTTCATACAGCTCGTTGTGTATATTTTGCCAATGTTCACTCCCGCCTGAGATATGGCATAATATTTTGGGGAAACACATCTTATAGTTCACAGACTTTCAGATTACAAAAAAGAATTGTACGAATAATAAGCAAATCCAACCCACGTGATTCTTGTAAGTCACTCTTTATTAATCTAGAAATTTTACCATTACCTTGTCTTCTAATTTACGAATCAGTAGTTTTTGTCAAAAATGACTTACTTAAGGGCGGGAATATATTTTCAGCAAACGCCGATGTCTATAAGTATAACACACGACGTAGTAATCATATTCACCAGGTGGCAGTATCAACACCTCACTACAAAAAATTCACATACAATTCATGTACATTACTCTACAACACTTTACCAGAAGACATTGAACGATTAAATTCAATAGAAAAGTTTAAGTCCCAAGTAAAATCTTTTCTGCTGCATAACTGTTTCTATACAATTCGAGACTATACCAAGCATCAAAAAGGAAAGTAGAATTAATTTTAACAATGATAGTTAATGTAATTATTCATCATTTGGACTGTATAATTCTAAAGAACCTGTAACAAGTATTGTACCACAGTTTCTGGGTTGATGGCCCCCATCTCGATCAGGTTTTTCGTCCAGTTTCCCTGATCCTTGAGCAAATGCTGAGATGGTCCCTTGTTTTGCTTCTGGACATAAATGTAACTTCATTATTTGTGCACGTCTTCTGAAATTCAGTGGGAAATATAATTATTCAAATTATCATTTTTCATATTATCGCGGCAAAAAGTATTATTCTTTCATGAAGAACATGAGGGTTCAGGGCAGGAATTTATAGCTAATTTACCTTTGAAAATATATTTTATTATATAGGAGCGAATATTTTGTCAACAAAACTCGAAAAAAACTCTCTTTTCTGTATTCAAAATTCGACTAGAATATGGTTTAGGATAGAGACCACAGAATTATGAAAACGTGCACAAAATTCACTTCTCCCCATAGCTCGTCATACGCAGTTTTTAACTGTTTTTGACGTAAATAAATAAATAAAAAAATAAATAACTACGTGCTTCATACTACTTTGCAATGATTAGGCAAAGATTTCGCTTACATAGTGTAATGGGACGGTGGCGCACGTAAGGATTTCGGCGTGTGCGTAAATAATATTTTGTTTAACATTGCGAGTGCTGCAAAGCTTGAGGCCAGGAACACTTATTCGCTACCTGGAGCCGGTCGACGATGCAGAGGGCCGCAACCGGACGCGGCTGCGTATTGTCAGGAGACCGTTTCGGTCCGGGGAAAATCCCGACCCCGCGCCAGGGGAGTGTCAGCACCCACGCCGGCGTCTACCGAGAATTGACGTGACGTACTTCGTCACTTAAACTTAGATTCCCAACAGACTCTACCGCGACCGCATTGGCCAGCACGCATCGCGCGATCTGGCTGCGCCAATAGTGAAAAACTAGGCGGGGGAGAGACACGTGATCTCGCGATCGAGGGAGATAGATGCGAGGGTGAGATTCGGTCATTCCGATGGGAGAGACGCCAGCGACTAGTCGCGCATTCATTTCGATGGGAGAGACGCCTGCGACCACTCTCCGAGCCTATTGAGAGCGCGGTCAGCAGCCACGGGGCGCCACTCGTGCAACGTTTGCGCTGCGACGCGGGCGACCGTCATAAAGGGACCGTGATGAGATTCATGGGGGACGTGCGGGCACGTTCGATGCCGCTGCACCAGTAGAGGCCACGCCATCGCCGCGAGGCGCCAGACCGCCGCCGGCAACGCATCGCCGCCACTTCGCCACCCGCTCATGTGTCGCCTGAAGGGAGCCGAACGCTGTACGAGTGTGGGGGTCGAACGGACCAAGGAGTGGCCGGACTTGGCCTGAGAGCCGGCCGCCGATAAAGGGCGCGGTCGTTGTCGCCGCATCGGGGCAGCGCAACCTCGCTGCCGCCGCAGCAGCCCGTCGCCACCCGCTCGTCCGACCAATTCAGAGAGGCGAAATTATATTAAGAGAAATTGACACGAGAAAACATTGTTTTAAAGTGGCAAGGAATTTAAACAATTTGATTACGGTTGCCAGCCACAAAGTGGCACATAAACAATACCTAATTGACCTGTTAACCTACTGGAAAATTGGCGGAGCTAACATTAAAACTCCTAGCAATCAAACTCTTTACTCCGAAGATTCAAGGAGTGAACAATTAAATGTTTACAGGTTCGTGGAGTACGGTCATCTTACGAAAGGACAGGAACCCTGCCTTGTGGGGGAACACATATCAAACATATGACTTCAACAGAACATTACATTTATTAAACATTAAATGCATAAGCATGTACATAGCAGGAAAACACCTGAAAGGTGATTTACATATTAAACAGGAGGTTATTTGAATTGCTTTAAGGCAACTAATATCTGAAAGCGAAAGAAAAATCAACTACAGAATTTTGAAAAACCAGTCTAATTACAATTGAATGACAAACAGAATTACAATTACAAACTTCAATAACCTACAACCTTTTAAACATTAAAACAATTGAAAGACCTAATGAATTACAACCAATTTCCTGAAAATATAAGAACCCAAAACCTGAAAAGAGAAAACAATAAAAAAAGATTGTTGAAACAGAATTAAATATTGCGAAAACGCAAGTCACGGTCAGCCCACTTTAGGGTTTGCTTACGTCGCAACAACATTAACAGAAATTGACAAGTTGGGCGTCTCGCCAAGCACCTTCCTTACAAAGAGATAAACAAATTGAGTTTCAAACTGCACATACCGAATATAGCAAAAACTGCCATAATTCAATTACAAAATAATCCACACGGGGGAAAATCTCATTAAACTTTGCGTTTGCTCTTGGAGAAAAGATCCAAGATATTTAAAAGTGAACAATGGTTCTCTCTCTCATATCATTTACACATTATTACATAAGTATTGGCAATGATATACGAGGGTTGTACCAAAGGTAAGGTTCCCATATTTTTTATTAATAGAAAACATTATTTATTGTTATTAATTTAGACATCGTTGAAAAGCTTACATTTTGTCTATTTTTCAACAGTCTCCATTTTTTTCGACACACTTTTGAAGACGGTGCTCCAGCTTTTGTATTCGTAAGTCAAAGAAGTCTCCCGCCAATCCGTTGAGGAAGCGTGTGACATCTCTCGGACTTCGTCGCTCTTGAAGCGTTCGCCACCTAAGTGTTCCTTTAGCTTGGGGAAGAGGTGATAATCGCTGGGGGCTAAGTCCGGGCTGTACGGGGGATGGGGCGTAACGGTCCACCCAAATTTCTTCAAAAGCTCCTGTGTTGGACGAGCGACGTGGGGTCGAGCGTTGTCGTGAAGAAGCACTACTCCCTCCGTCAGTCGTCCTCTCTCGCGATTCAGGATTGCTCCTTCTGGATTGCGGTAACCTCCTTGAAGGGAGGAACCGGAGTACTACTCGAATCTCGTACTTAGCGGGACGGGCGATCAACACTTCCATCTCTGACGGCTGCCACGCGAACACTGAGTGACGTAGCAAATCGCGGAAGAGCGAGCTCGAGAGTGGGGGAACCACTGCGCACGGCACTGTTGTCGGATTTAGCCTAGCACGTTCCCTCGAGGCTGTAGCTCATTGGGAACCTTACTTTTGTTACAACCCTCGTAATTTGTATTGCTATGACTAAAATCCAACAACATTGCCACTGAAGGCACGAACCAACAATAATGATCTCCGATGTCGCTGCGAAACTGCTGTCCGCTCTCCCTGAGATCATACATACAACACTGCAATGACTATGACACGAAAATATTGCCTCAGAGGGCATAAACCAACACTGCAACGCTCCAGGATCTCTGCTGGGACCTCTGCCCGCTCCCCCGGCAGCGCCGCGCTCACGAAAAATCAATACAACCTGATCTTGACTCAGCTCGCCGCAGCTACTGCGGAGTCCGTCGTGGCTGAATGCATTTTTGCGACCGCTCAGAGGCAGCCCGAGTCGCGCACACAGCCAGCGAATACGCCCCGCTGCCCCACCGTGGACCAGCCTGCTGACGCATCCATTGCACCCAACGGCGACTTCAAAGGAGCCACGTGAAGACTCCGGGTGCGAGTGTACCGACTCGACTTGACAAGAGACGGCAGACCGTCTCGCAAACTAACACGCACGTAAAAAGGGCGCCAGGCTGTCAACAGTCAGAAAAACAACAAAAATTAGTACATAGCAATAACAAAACACATCAAAACATCATAATACCATTGCCAACACGCTTAAACAAAGTCCAAATCGGACACATGAGAGAGAGAGAGAGAGAACACTGAACCATCAAAACATTGTGTAAACATTGAAAACATTAAAAGATTGACAACCTGCAGGCCGGGCTTTCTTGCGAGAAAACTACAAAGTGTAATATCCAAGAGCAGAGTGACACAATAACATCATAGAAAAACACGACGGCATTCTAGCATAGTGACATCCTAAACCAGTGACTCGCAAGAGAAGCGAGAAACAGAGTTACATTACAGCAGCATTACGTCCCTACGGCTCGCTAGAAGCGATGAACAGAGGCGCGTAGCACGTTTTATACCCTTTCAGAGCATTGTGTACGCCGGCTCGGGACTGCTCCGTGCTTCTACAAAAAGGGATGAATAAAAGTATGAGTGTAAACACCCCCGATTAGGGCGACACCTATGAGCAGAGAGTGAAACTTAAGCTGTGATAACATGTCATGAAATAATAACCAATTTTTGCTTAAAATAATTTTCACAGGCTGTTACTTAGAAGTTAGTAACAAAATCTTAAATTTACATAGTTGGTCTGAGTATTTTGGCATATAAACCAGCCAGTTTAAAGGCTGTATGGCAAAGTTGTAAATAAGTCAAAAGTGACTGAATTAAAAAATCATGAATAATATTGAGAAATGTAAATATTAGTGAAACCTTTCAAATTACACATTGGTACAATGCGTTTTGTGTGGCCATACAAAGTACAAAAGATAAAAATGCCGTAGGTCTAATAACATTATTACAATAAATAAATACGAGTGAAAATTATTAAATATATCTTGAATACATATAAGCCTCATATTTCAGGCTTGCCCTATGTTCTTGAGGTTCTGATACAATATTGTTTGCATAATTAGAGGTTGACATGGTTAGAAACAGTTGTAAAAAGATGTCTTGAACATGATGAAAATGTACATTGGCCTGAAATATGACACCAGCCACCGCGCACCGCCTACATCACCGCTGCTGCCGCCGACCCGACTCACGGGCCGATGCCGCGCCTGGGGAGGCGGAACGCCCGGACAGTGACCCAGAAGGGTCGACTCACTAAGCTAAGTTAGTTGTAAGTTAGGTTAAGACACTGTAACTAGGTGTAGAAGGCTTAACTTCCTACCTAATTTAACGCAGTGATTAAGAACGAGTCTTTCAATGTCTAATGCATGAAAAATTTTCCAGTCACGCATGCGTCTTGCCCAACTGTCAGCCGGGGCTAGGGGGCCAGTCGTCGCCCACGAAGGATTTGACGTAAGTCGGGCCACCCCTGATATCCACCCCGCCGAGCTCGATGAGTGTGCGGGATGTTACAATAGGCACTTGTTTTTATTCTTTTACTTTGATCACGTAATATTCGTATAATTCCTGTCAGTGATAATATAGTTGTCAGTGGCTATACAATGTTCATGAAATGTTTTATTTTTGTCTTTAAATTTATTAAATCCCTATTAAAAGTGGGAAAAATTATTGTCACCTAGAATCGAATCTGTCAGAATCTTTAAAATCCATTAACACGTTGACTGCCGTGAGCGGCCACGGCGGTTACTCACGCAAGACGCCGTGTGGCCGGCGGCGGCCTCAATCTCTCGTCTGTTGCCATGTCACTGTTTTTTAAGAGGCGTGTGGCTAAAACAATACCAACTCGCAGGCGTCTTGCGGGTGACACATACAACACAGATGTCAAGTGGCCTGCAGATAGGATCTCAGGTTCATCAGTTGATTATTGGTTATACTGCGATTTTTGTAGGAAGAGCTCTCAATATAACTCAAATCCCATCTTCACGATGGAATATGTCACGGAATTTCGTATCATTCACAGTCGTTCCGCTAGATTTCGCACGATCGCGACCGTATGAAGCAGTGCTTGCGATCATGCGACTTCTACCGGCAAGACCGAGAAAAGACGCGAAATTCCGTGACATATTCCATCGCGAAGATGGGATTTGAGTTATCTTGAGAGCTCTTCCTACAAAAATCGCAGTATATAGTGTGTGCTTTTTACTGGCTATTCTTGCAGTCGGTTTCTTGCTGTTCTGTGCTTCAATTAGTATTTTTTGATTTTCCTGAGGCAGATACATAGGAAAGAAGGTAAAATTTTGTTTTTTTTTCTTCTCATTTTAAAATTTTGTTTTGCAAAATATTCTTAAGATTATATGCTGTCATAGTTTTATTGAGACCTGCGAATAATATATCTGACACCCACTGAACTATCGTATATTGTTGTTTGTTTTAAATGGACCCTGAACCATCATGTAGTGGGACATCGCGGCGTCCTCAATTTTTTTTTCAAAATATTGACATGCATTTCACTTATATTTTGTGGAAACGCAGAAAAAAGCATTACATATCATCAGATAATTAAAAATTATCTTCATTTTCATTTGGCCTAGTAGCGAATCATCTACCTATATAGCCTTGGCAGTCAACGTGTTAAAAATTATTTGAAGATAAATGAATTGAAATTAAACAATGATTCAACTGCATTCACCAATTTCAAGTTCGTTTACGGTCATCTACAGCCAGAGGCGGGGCCCAGAGTGTTCACTATCTCCTCGAATGTTCGGACAAATTTTAAAAGAAATATTTAGATATTTTATTTCGCGGATCTTCTAATTTATATTATAAAATATTTACTTTTTCTGTATTTTGAGAAGAAATTTAATAATAATTAAGCAAACAATGATTTTATTAAGACGACCTTATAACATAAATTAAAAAGTTGTTGAACTTTAGTTCAGTATTATAAAATAATACTGAACTAAAGGATAATTTTCAGCATTACTGTCAATAACCCGTATTAATGAATCATCTCTCAATTATATTGCATTTAAAAGTAATTTACTTATAAAATAAACAGTTTCGTGCGTAAACATGTGATAACACTCGAATTAACTCTAAAAAAGAAAGAGTATTTCCCGTTTATTAGACACATGCCACATGGTAGTCAAACAAAATCGAAACTGCTATTATATTTATAAGCTAATCATCAAATATATATTCTGAGCAATAAGAATATTTGTTTTCTAGCACGCGTATGATCGTGTTTCGACGAATTATCCTCTCCCGACGAACATCGGTGACATCGCTGGCTTCTTGAGGAACATCCACAGACATTCGGCTACAGCGCCATTGTTTTTGTATACTACAGGAGGCCGTAAACCAAGTAATGTACCTCCTAATTTTTATGAAAGTTGTTCAAAATTGCAGCGCCTCGACTTGAGCCAGATTCACTGGAGAATATCCATTTTGGAAAACATCCTACGTATTGTGTAGGCAGTAGTCGTGTTCACAGACGGACAGACAGTCGGACGAACAGACAGTCGGACAGACAGACGGACGGACAGACAACCCTGTTACTGTTTTTGTGTACTTGTAGTAAATAATTGTAAGGACAACTTAAAAAAAACATGTTTTTAGAGTTTGTGTTATAATTACTTTCATTTAGTGCACTGTACGAGTATTTATGTATGTTGGGAGAGCAGAGGAGTCTGATTGCTTGAGTAGCGAGAGGAAGAATTTTTCCATTTTGTTTTGTGTACTCCTGTACTCTTAAAGCAACACATCGACATCTATATAGTCATGTTTTCAGTAGACTTTCTCGTAATAAGCGAAAAATAGATAACAAAATGAGAATGGTTTCACTTATTATTGTTAGCATATGTGATTATATTGATAGAAAATGTAACTTTCTAAAAATTCCCAAGAAAATTATCGTTTTAGTCAAATAAAATATGAATAGTTTATAAGCTATATATTTGATTACAGCAACTCCGAGGCTCCCACTGTACAACTTCGTCATGGTGTCTTGGGGGCCAGGCTGGCTGCTTTACGCTGTAATGCCGCCCAAATGGAATGCACCAAATTGCCTGAACACGCACTACACCCGCCGCTTCCGGGCGAATTATACGCAGAACCAACCCGTCTGGATGCGCGATTCATTTAGCTGTAAAACGTTCTTTTTATATGTAAGAAGAAGGTTTCCTCTGGTAAGTCTATTGTTAAATCTGTAGTACTTCCAATTCATCTTCACCTTCCGGCGGGCGCGCTGTCGTAAATTTTACGACAATAGCAGATTTTTTTGTTTTTCTGTCAACTCATTGTTGTCAAAGACTTCTGCGTTCTTGCTATTCCTTGCAGGGATCTTAAATGATGCATTCCTGCAGCCACTGTTTAGTTCGCTCGCTAAATTCAGTGTTTGTAACGCTCTATTCGGGATAAGTGCAGTAGTGATGTAAACTTTACGCTGCGCTCCGGTTGTTGTGCTAAAATATTGTATAATAATTTGGCCTAATCAAAATTTTCTGTAAAATGTCCAGATAAAGAATTCATGTGAACGAAAATCTGAATATTCTTCAAGAACTGTCTGATCGGAGGAATATCATGAATTGGATAGTGACAGTGACAGTAAACGAATGTTGAAAATGTAGACGAACTTCAGAACTATACTGGATCGGAACAAGATCTTTTGATACTAAATACAAACGTTTATCAACGGATATGTTTTTTGGTAGTAAATATCATTCTTAGATATTATAATGCGACATAAAATTCCATTGTTCTACTGTTTCTTTGATTTTTTCAAGTGTCATTGAATGTCGTAAAATTTACGACACGCGCCTGCTGGTGTGAACATTTTACGCCTGCCCGCTGGAAGGTTAAATACCCTACATATGTGATGCGGAAAATATTTATTATCAAATGATTATTATGTTAGACTTGGAAATTCCGTGCTCAGTTCGTATCATCGCCTCGGCAGGATCTATCTCACATGCAAATTCTCTTCCGCGTTGTTGCGAAAATTAATATTACAAATTGATTTTAATGTTACACTTGGAAATTCCAGGCACGGTTCTTACCATCGCGTCGTAAGAATACTTCTCACAAGCAAATTCTTTAAGTCCGCCTTGTTGCGAATATTACTATTATAAAATTATCATATACTATCATAATTATACCATCATGAAATGATTATTATTTTATACTCTGGAATCCCTATCATCGGTCCTCCAGGATATACCTCACTCGCCGTGCAACACAGTTCACCTTGTTGCAAAAATTCATGTTATCAAATTATTGGCACACAAGAAGACAAAATATTAACACTGATATGGAAACATCGGTCTGACTGGCACCAAGTTTAATTGGTTTATGCAATAATGGGTGATATGAGGGGGTGAGCGCGTTGATAGTCATAGTAGCTTCCTCCCTGACCCTCTTCTATGACTCGGCAGAGTTTTGTTTACTTTTGCTGAGGCGGCCGGCATATAAGGGGCATGTTTGGAAATCGTGGCGGTCTGTGAGACTGGCAGTTTCTCTTTCCGTATTTTTCGTCGCGGTTTGAGAAACAGTTCGTTTCTCTTTTTGTAAGTGGTCTGTGAGACGGACGTTTCTATACACGCTCCTGGGCGACTTTCTCAAATATTTCATATTGTAATGGATCGCCCAATTCGGACGATGCCAGCTCAAGAAGAGAGAAATTTAGTAGCCTACTCAAGCAATGCTTCGTGTATGCAAACCTATTGAAGGGTCTAACAGGAACGTCACTTTAGATGATTGATTTAGTTCTGCAGAAGTTGTTGTTAAACTGATGAAGAGGAAATTAACTTGTTGGAACAGTAAAAAGGGACAAAAATAATTCCTGAGGAATTACTTGCTATCCCACAAAGACCAGTTGTATTAACAATACAATTGTTTTTCAACAATATAAATATTTTTTCAATTATTGTAATGTTTTTATCACATAAAATGTGTTATAGAATACTCTAAAGAAATGTAAGAATTGATTGAAACAGGTCTATACTTTATTTTACCTTTACATCCCACCTTCAACGCCCAATAACAATAGCGGTCTCTGAGATCGATGTTTCTCTTTGCGTTATAAAAAGCATGTTTCCATGTAAGTGTTAAGTTGATTTCTGGTCCTTACCTCGCCTTCCTTCTTAATATTGATTCCTGGTTGAAGTGCGGGGCTAACACGGCTGGGAGGAGAAGGTCATACAGCCGTCGCGGTGCGCACCCGAAACGAGCGTACGCAAGGTAGTAAATCCCTTGTAAATGCATGGCTCTTGTTGGCACATTGGCATAAAAAATGATTCAAATTTGGCGCCATGGCGGGTGATTGGTTTTTAATAACAATCTTTGGCCTTTATTACCAGCTCAGAATTTGGATTTTAAACGTACCGCGTTGGACTTCCCTCCAAAACCGCGTGCTGGCAGCGAAAAGAGCGGGTATATAAAACTTCTTTGTCTTCTTTGCCTTTCGACGTCTTGCATTCGATCTGGCGGGCTACTTGTTAGTTTCATCTCCCTGCGCCAGGGGGCAGCTCCTACCGGGTTCCGCCGCCAAGCACTCTGGTACAGAGAAGATTATTTAGACACACTAGATCTCCGTTTTTAACCTATGACAGCATTGCCGCCTAATTCAAACGCCGAAACAGGCACTTCACAGTAGTTGCTCCGCCCAGGGAACGAGCTTCAGTGAGCTCGCATTAACGTTCCATGAGAACAGGTTAAGCTATCAAAGTTGGTACTAGTGCCGCCCCTCCACTGATTTTTTCAAGGAATAACCGCTTTTAAGCGGGAACCACGCTGAAGGCACCAGTGAAATTGTGTGTACTAAAAGAAGGCGATTGCTTTCGTGTGAGAAAGAGGTAAAAAGGTGAACGATTCATTCAATGATTGCTTATTTCTTCATATTATCTTCTAATAAGAGGGGTACATTGTGTCTTTCCAGAGATCGAGCGAGCGAGCATTGTCCAGAACGTTCGTTTCGCCGTAACCGAATTTATAGCTCTCCCAATCTCAATCTGAATATAAAGCTACGGTAGATTTTAAGAACAGGGTTCGGCTCCTATTGACGCGCACGATTCGGTTCCGAACGAGTCATTCGCGGCGCCGCCACAGTGTGCACACGGCCACGTGGCCAACGCACTTTCGTGTGGAATCGTGACGCTTCGCTACCCGTGTCCAAGTTGAGGACGAGGCTCGGGCCTTCGGCCCTCGCGTTAACATAAAACATCCTTGAGTCTGTCCAACGCATAATTACCAACGCATTTTATGCATTTAACATTATACATGCAACGCATTTTATGCATTTAACCATTGTAATTCTTCATTACACATTCGCACCACACCGCACAATGCACAATGCAAGCAGTGCTCCCTGAGTGATTCGTTCTCGTGGTCCGCGCGAGTGAACCATGCGCAAGTGAACCGTGCGCCGTTGTTTTAGTGAGCCGAACCCTGTCCTTAAAATCAGCCAAAGCTACATTTGCTGCGTTAACAGCTCTAAATATAATACTTAATTTGTGTTTTGTCTCTCAGGTGATCCATTACCCGGCTGTGCCGTGTCCGCACTTTATGAAGTTCAATCACATGTGTCATCTGATTGGTGACCACATCGCCGTGCAACCTTGGGAGCGGTGGGCGGACTACTCCCTCTACGTGAGTGTTTACGTATCCAGCATTCCCAGCATAACTAGTGGCGCTACTACACATACTTTCTTGCATTATTTCTGACTTGAGCAATATTAAAAAATGCACACTACATGTATTTCACGGAAACGAGACTGGCGCGCTTCTTTTAAAGGACCCAGGTTTTATCCGAAAATAATAAAATAATTGGCTGTTTTTTCAGGGAATATACCCGAGAAAGAAATTAGGAAAAAATATCTATTTTTACAAAATACTTTATACAAAATACTTACTTTAAAAAAGACAAAAGTTTTGATCTTTAAATTCCAAGTTTTGCCATCTTAACTTTTTATTCGTTTTCGAAAATATTATTTTTCCTGAAAATGGAACTAGCACCAATCTATACCGTTCTTTGTTACATATTAGGAGAAAATTGAAATAACAGATTTGGAGCAGATATTGAGAAAATTAAAGTTGCCTAAATTTCACGCAAAATTACGCGAAAAATACTCAATTTCGAAACATTTTACATGTCGTTATTTCAAGACTTGTCTTTGACAAACAGATTTTATAAAATAGAAAATAGTTATTTCCAATGTAGTTTTAGTAAGACACCAAAAACATTTTTCACTTATGCAAAATTTTGTAATAAAACTTTCGAGAAATTGGGTATTTCTAAGAAAAGAACACTCACGCCATTCGTTTAAACTTTTTTAAAAATTTATTTTATTTAGAGTCGCATCAACGACAAAGTTACTAGCGACTGCAAATTTGCATATTAAACTATATTTAATACATGATTGGATAACATAATGAAAATACAATTTAAGAAACAGTAATTTACCAATGACATACTTATAAATCGTCATACACTTTTAATAATTTACACATGTTAATATTTTTTCTTGAAAATCACTAGAGCATAAAATATTTTTAAGATTATCAGTCTGTAGGATTGATTGGCGTTCACTGATATATTTTGTACATGTCTGAAGTATATGGACAATTGAGCAGTTCGTTGCATGATTCGCATTTTAAGGGAGCTGTGGAATTTAACAGATGTGAGTGAGTTAGCTTGGTATGTTAAGATCTGATTCGAGAGAGTGTCACTTGATTATTGCGTCTGAGTTTAGGGTTGGTTCTTAGTTTATGGAAATCATGAATCATTTTACGTATGCATTTTATGTTTAATCTTCTTTCACGCTCTCCGAGGACAAAGTTGAATTCAAAATACTAACGCTCGGCCTCACGAGTTTTCCTGTGGCAAACTGTTGCTTTCTCTTCTCACGGAGTAAAGCAAGATAGTACCATTGCCCACTCACAAGGAAAATTCCAAGTGGAAACTTAATGAATAAAGTAAAATTTTTTGACTTACTTTATTACTTAATGAATAAAGTAAAATAAAGTATATGTTGTTGTGTGACGATGAGAAATTTCATTTCTGAGGTTGAGAAGAGCGGAATACGGCGTGGGGTGTCTACGTATCCTCTTAACCCAAGGTTGCGAGGCAGGGACGTCGCCGGTAGGCCTGAGCCACTTCACGGGCTGTCGCACCACATACATACATACAACTCTTTTGTAGTCAGAATCCATGTTGTGTTTTCTTGACATCGAAAAATCTTTGATATCTGTCCCTCCCATAGAGGAGAGATATACTAGAGTGCGCACCGAGCTGCGCAGAAGGCCCGGCCGGGTATCAACATCTCTCGCGCCAGTGTCACGTGACTTTGGGACAGCTAGGTGGCATCTACAAGAACACTTTTATTTATTTATTTTTATTTATTTATTTACGTCAAAAACAGTTAAAAACTGCATATGACGAGCTATGGGGAGAAGTGAATTTTGTGCACGTTTTCATAATTCTGTGGTCTCTATCCTAAACCATATTCTAGTCGAATTTTGAATACAGAAAAGAGAGTTTTTTTTTCGAGTTTTGTTGACAAAATATTCGCTCCTATATAATAAAATATATTTTCAAAGGTAAATTCGTCTCGCATTTAATGATTTATTCTTATACGTACGTAAGATGTTTCATTCTAGCGTTATTTTCTCATTTATTAAACAACCCTAAAAATGTTGCTTATAGCAGAAAAGTGAATTTACGTTTTTCTGCTCTATTTGCTCAAGTACATGAAAATTCCGATTTTTGTCCAACTTGACACTTTCAACCGCATACTCCACTAAACCCGTTTTACAAGTACAATTACACAGGATTATAAATAAAAAATATTTGTTAAATAAATTAACTACATGGAATGCATTAATCCAAATTTCTGTTATTATTCAATGATAGACATTACACTATTGAAGATCTACATCAGTGACATTTATAATAGCAAGTTATCAAAATATTTATATATTTATATATTTATATATTGTATATATTTATATAATATTTTAACTATAATATTATACATTTTCCCTCCCAAGTTATATAAAACCTATTTGCATCAATAAACAAACTGCATGTTTTATTATTTTTCTTTGTATTATTAACAACAGTAACATGCCTCTTGCTTTACTCCTACCACTACTAGCAAGTAAGTTCAAGAAAGCATGGGCATAGTGAAGCTACATTTATGTCCAAAAGTAAAACAAGGGAATATCTCAGCATTTGCTCAATGGCTCAGGAAAACTGGACAAAAACGTGATCGAAATGGGGGTCTTTTACCTGGAAGCTGAAGTACATGTTTTTCAAAGAATTTATTAATAAAAATCAACTACAATCATACAAATTACTAACACTAACATACTATAAACATAACTTACACCAGTAAATACACATAGGATTAATGCCCTCTAAATAAAATCATTTTGTTGTTAACTGATCTATTACTATTTTTTTGGTAAATTTGTGTGTGCTCTCTTCCTACATGTTTTAATCTTATGTCAATATATTTAAACAATATTGCCTTAATTAAATACATCCTATGATTCATTATGGCCTCTTGACCAATAATATCATATGTTAAATTACTAAAAACAGAACTATTCACAAATTCTCTCAGACATCTATTTACAATTGTACTACATGCTGCCTTTTTAAAAATGTCACCTCTCCCCTGAAGTATTTTTACTTCTACCTCTGCTCTTTTGCAGATTTTTATAACATCTGCAGAAGGGTATTTCAGTCCATAATCATCCTTCCTCTGAATGAAGGAATATGATCCTTCATCACTATCAGTCCGGCAAAGAACTAGCTTACAGTCCACACAAGCAAGAGACTTTTGCAACTTTCAAACTAAAAATCCTCCAATATAAGTTACAATGTCCACAACATAGGGAGACAATCTAGTTTCAAGATTGTGTACTGAAGATTGTGTACATATGGTCAGTTGGTACCTCACTGCCCAGTTCAGGATCATTCACTTGTGGCACACTTGCATACTGGCGTGAACTGACATTTAACACAGTTGTTTCCACATCCTGTGGAACACAATTTGCAAAGTTAAATTATTATTGCACTTCTTAAAAAGAAAAAGAATTTTGGATCGAAGGCAGTGAACAAATATCCACAACGTCCCAAAATAATGACGCTGTAGCACCACAAACAGCACGCAAAGTTACATACAGCTCCGTAGCAGAGAGTATAGCACGAGCTGCCGGTGTCCCAAAGTCACGTGACATATGACCACCTCATGTTGAAACCTGCGCAGTAGGCTCACGCGCACTCTAGTTGTATCTCTCCTCTATGGTCCCTCCATCCGTCTGTCTGTCCGTGTGAACAACGCTAGCGCATAAACTGCTCAGCCGATTTTCTCCAAAATTGATATTTCACGCTCGATTTATAGGAAATCAATGCTTTCTGAGTTTAAATAGGGTATATTTTTTGGGGGTAGGTGAAGTCTCAACATTTTCAAAGTTTTTTTCAAAAATGGTTCCAAATGTCATGAAACTTTCTCCACGTATAACGTAAAGAATACTTAAAAGAATTGTGCTAATTTTCCTAAATTTACAAACGTTTAAATTTTTTCGGCGCCTTTCTACAACTACTTTATTGAAGTTAAGAGATTTTTTTACTTTCTCGTTTATACGAAATATAAAATAACGTACGTATTAATTATATAATATGAATTAAAAACACACGAGTATATACTTCGTACATTCAAATACGTAGAAGATAATGAAATGCTGCGGAAAATAGATTTCGAGATTTCAACTGTAAAGGCCGATATACACGGTACAGTTTTCGTGTAGATTTCTATACAGTTTCTGTATAGAAATGTCAAAATCTGAAACTGAACGTATAAAAGCCAAAAAGTAGCGCAAACACGGTCTATACGCTTTCTTATATGCTTTCTACATGAATCGCCACAAGCCGCCGCCAGAGGGGACTAGCGGGAAACAACTGAATTGCGTCGTCCCGAGTACTTTCAGTGATGGTATTTCTATGCGTGCATTCGGGCTATAATCTTGATTTAGTATTAATTAGTCATGAGGGACATAAAGTATAAAAATTGGAAGTCAGGGATAAGGAAAGAAGTAGTTTATCACAACATATCACTTCATACAATCGCACCTAACCACAAAATCGACATGGCCGATTACCGTTAGTAAACGATTCTGCCGCTAGAAGCGTTGGGGTCAAACTATATGCTTTCTACACGAAAAAATTACGAACATGTTCATAATTTTCTCATGTAGAAAGCGTGAAGTCTGGACTACGTGAAGAATCTACACGGAAAACTATACCGAGTATATCGGCTTTAAGACACGTTTTGGGGTACCCGGATGCCGAAAAGGGTTGTTTTTTTAAACGTCTTCCTGACGCTGCGATTTTGAAAAACATTTCTTCAAAATTTTCATGAAGTCTCCCGGACATTTTCAATTTTTTTTCAAAAACGGCTCTTAATTTTTTCTTTAAATGTCTTGTAAGAATAGAGTAAAATACACTCATGAAGATGGAATAGGTCCGATTTTCATGGTTAATTGTATTTTCGAAAAGTGCAAAATTTTGATTTTTTCGGCGTTTGCCTAGAAATACAAAATTGAAAATAGAAATGTTTTTCCTTCAAATGAAATTTGTTGTCCATAATTTGTTCTTTTATTATGGTCATGTACATTTTGCTGCAACTTTTAGTAGTTTTCGCGCAATATTGCGAGCAATATTTTCAATTTAAAAAAAATTCACAAACAAAATTTTCGTAAGACTGCTCCAAATGTTTTCTTAAAACTTTTGGTAGGGATAATGCTAAGTGCATTCCATAAGATGATAGTTTTTGAACGCTCAAACGCCATTTTCTCATAAATGGTTCCAATTTCTTTCTTCAAACTTTTAGAGCGGATAGTGATAAACACACTCTTTAAGACGTAAAGTTCATTTTTTTCTCAAAAAATACACAAATGTAATATTTTGAAAGATTTCTCAAATCTTTAATATGTACATTACCAGCAATTTGAAAACATTATTATATTTATGAATGTGAGTGCTTCAAATGACTCTAAATGAAGTTTCCTGAAAACTCAAATTTTCCGTGAAAAAGATCTTCAAATTTCACATTTTTAGTAGCGCTTAAACGCCATTTTCTTAAAAACGGCTACAAATTTGTAAAAGAAAATTGCAATTTAGGATGAGGGTTTTGTGTTCTGTAATATTCTAAAATTAATATTTCCGTTCTACCATTAGGAAACAGAAAAATTAGGAAAATGTCAAGAAAATGTACTTTGGGCGGCGATAGATGGAAGCTGGTTTTCTCAATATTTATAAAAATTACATCTTTAAATAAGGTCATGCTTAATTTGTTGAAAATACCAGTAGTTTTTCTATACTTTCGTGACAAACATAATAGCCCGCTGCAAATTTACTGCGCTTCAGACAGCCGGATATGTCGTCAATTAGAATTTGCAATTTTGTATATTATTTCTTTGTTCGTTTTTACATTCGACCTTTTGTTATACATTTGTACATTAAATTATAAAGAAATTATTTTTTTCGAATATTGGAAATAAAAATTGCTATCTCTTTAAGGGAGTATCAACAATGCAGGAACGGAACAATTGAATTCCGTTCCGCTCTCGCGAATTTCTGTGAATTACGTGTCACTCTTGTGACTTGATAGAGATGTATGGTATCAGACTTCTTTTTCCAATGCAAGTTTACAAAAATTTTGTATTATATTTTTATGAATTTGTGGAATTCACATAGTTTTGACAACACTGCGATGGAAATAGTGAATTGTTTGCACTGTGTAAGATATATAGATGTGTTCATTCCCAGTCTCAATTTGAAGCTCATGTGAGGCTAGTTCTCACAGTTCTGGCGTATAAGTGCTGCGATCTTTGGGTCTCATTTGGGCAAAGTCGTGATTGGTCATGTAATGTGTAACAGCCACAGTTTCAGATGTCATCTTGAGATGTATATCTTACACTGCGACCCAAACCGACCGTACGGACAAGCGAGGAACTAGCCTCAAACTGGCTTCAGAAAATTTGCCTCAAAGCGGCTAGTTAACACACCTATACATTGCAACGGGAGCCAGTCTGGTAGAGCATGATCGCGGTTCCTCGCGTGGTGGGGGGAAGTGAGGTGCAGGGGCGACAAATTACATAAAGAATAATTTGCCATAATTGGGCAATAGAACAAAAATAAACATTTATTCCCGACCAACGATCGGGGAAGTTACACTAAAAGTCCCATGAGTTGGGATTACACCCTACCTAGTGAGCTCGGGAAAATATGATCTAAAAGAACAATATTAGTAATAAGAAAAAAAACAACCAAAGACAAAACAAATTTAAACTACGTTAACCAAAGACAAATAACCAAAGACAAATTTAAACTACGTTACAATAAAAAATGCCATGGCGCGGCACCGCTTAACTCAAAAAAAAAGAAAAACACATGAAGATTGATAATATTGTTCTCCGCCTCGTTTCGAGGGGAACGCCCCAAAGCGCAAGCGAACGGTTGGAGTCTTAACTATTCGTGTAGGCGTGTGCCGGAGGGGCACGACACGGTCGATGACCTCGGCGTCTGCGAAGATTGTAGACACGCGGCGAGCCGCAGTGTTGTAAAGGCAGGCGCCTCCAGGAACCGCTGAGGGATGATTCTCGGGTGAACAACAGGCAGCGACGGCGAGGATGCGGAGGCCCCCCCTCCACTTTCACCAGGGCGCCGCTACGAGTCAGGAGTCGCCCTTCGTCGCGGCTCGGACGCGCGGCGCGGGAGTACTTAATCGCTAGCACGGCTCGGAAGCCAGATCACGGAATTCGTGACTCGTACACTCGCATTTGGCAACGAGTTAATAGTTCATCGAACACACGAAAATGAAATCGGTTCGGTGACCGGTGCCTTCAGGCATTATTCGCTCCCAGAGCGAATGAAAAATCTCTGCAGTGCGAATATGACAGACAAATCTTGTCGCACGGCCTCGCGATCGGGAAGCAAACGGTTTCGTCGTTTAAAAAAAAAGTTCACGGCCTCCACGACCATGCATGAAGTTTCCTCTCTCGCGACTAGCTCTCAAGTGTCTTTTTCAAAGTTTTTGAGAATCCGTTCCTATTCGGATCTCCTCCCCTCCTAAGCTCGTCTTGGGCTGGCCGGCCTACTGTCGGGAAATAGTCAGCTATTGGCCGGAGCTTACTGCGCCGTAGGAATATTCTAACGAATCGTGGTTCGTAATTTTGTGGAATTTTCCTCAGATGTTCTCTCCCTGACGAAACGCAGCTGCCCCGTTCGACGGTTTACATCTCCAGGGAGCAATTATCGCATGGCAAGGGTTAGGACTTATTCGAATCAGTGATGCAGGCGTGACGACGGAAACGCGCCGGCGTAGAAGCTCGCTCAGGGGAGGGTGGGGGTGGAATACAGAGGGGGTATTCACGGTGCGGTCGAACAGGCGGAGAGTTGTAATTTTTTCTCCCAAAGTAGGCGAGGGGGCGCTAGAAGAATGCGACCGCGGCGGCGAAGAGGCGGGTGGGGGAGGCGCGGCTGGGCGCACGTGCGCGTGCCAGCGAGTATAAAAAAACAAGCATTTGCTAAGAATTTATTAGGGCCTCGTTACATGCCGCCACAATATCTTACACCGTGGTTGATCTCTTCTTGGTTGAATTGGACGTTTTCAAATAATAGCTAAGATGTTAGTAGGGCAAAAAGTGCAATATTTCAATTCTACAGAGCTGCTTCCAATAATACGGGAAAGTAGGTGCTGTTGTAGCACCACTAGTTGTCTGGTGCTTTCCATTCAGGGCTGCTCTGGGGTTGATCCAGCCTCCTTTACAAGTGAGTACCAGGTCCCCTCCAGGAGCGTTGCGCTCGCCACATAACCTCCTCCTTGAGCCGACGGCGACGAAAAGGTGGAGCCCTACCTTCACCTTAGGGCCACATCGGCCTGTGTGCAATTGTACAGGAGATACCTTTACCTTTACATGTGCTTTAAATAATATCATAAATTTTATCACAGTTTTCGGCTAAAATGAGCTACAATATCCGCATTTCCAGAAACGCTCGTTAGCCATTTTCTCAAAAATTGCTCAACATTTTTTTCTTCAAACTTTTTGTACGAATAGTACGAATTGCACTTTCTGAGATGAAGAATCCTTCAGGATCGATTGGATCCGCAATGCACCACCAGAGAGAGACTGGGTCTGTCGGCACGGACCACTTGAGCTCTAGTGGAGACTGGAGACACCACTCAGGGCTGAGAAATCGTGACGGTCCGCCATGATGGTGAACGTCTTTTCTTTCCTCATTATCTCAAAACCAAACAGCTGGAATCGACGTCTCGTTAAAATTTAAAACAATTATTATCTTTTATGTTCACGAAAACTTAATAAAAATTTGGAGAAGCAAAATTTAATACTTTAAAATTGCAATTTACGTACAATACTCTACCAATCCAATCGTTCATATCTTGGAGACTTTTTTTAATTCACGCAGTGTATTGTTGTTTGTTTAGTATTTTTTATAATTTCTTTAGTTCAACTTATGTGAAATAAAAATTGTTGTGTAAAAGGAAACAAAAAAGTATTATTAAAACATTGGCTACCAAATAATATGTAGTACTGCGTACTCATTCCATTTTCCTTTACAGAGACGATTTTAAGCATCACTAACAAAACACAGGACACTTTTAACTCCGTAAGAAAGTCTAGGTAGACGTTCACCGCAGCCAACCTAACAAAAAACGATCGTCACGATTTTCAGCCCTCCAAAGCATAGCAGTTGTGCATCCAGTTGTAATATTGAGATCACTGATGGGTACAGATGCATATTAAAAAGATTGGCAGTGCCTATGCTGACGCTAGGATAGCACCGAAGCCAACAAATTCCTCGTGACGCCATCTTACCATCACCCCGAGTAATATTGTAATATTGAGATCACTGGCACGGACGGACGGCAGTTTTTGTGTGAGTGGCGCGCTCTAGGCCGGGACGGTACGCACTAACAGGCGCAATGCTCACTTCTTTGAGGTAATGCTGACGAGGTGTTGACAGGCCTCCGCGCCATTTGTTGCATGCATGTTCACAATACTTCTGGTCACTTCGAATTTGCAGCTTTTGTACTAATTTGCAAATTTGATTTCTTCTATAGGCAGACACATCCTACAGGAAACATATAAGCAAGTTTGTTTCATTTCTGAATGCTAGATGTCGATTTAGTCGTGATCGGTAAACCATTCTATACTCCTGGCCAGGGTGTAGGCGTACACGTCTTGAGTCGGTTCGAATCTTCGTCTAAAACCGTGCTTAGCTGCTATAAGTCAGTGGTTAAATCGGAGGGAGAGACAGATATAAAACAAACGGTGGTTGGTCCGCATCGAAATTGACGCACTCTTACGGAAATCAATGTAATCAACTTTGTAAAAAATTCCGTCCGTCCGTGCCGACCAAGCCAGTGGGCGCGTGGCTCAGTGAGTCTTACAATTTGCAGGAAGTGAGGTAGTTTCTGCTTTAACCCTCGTACCACATCTGCAATCAAGTACTCTACCTGGGGTCTTTTTGGATCCCAAGCTTTATGGACAATTGGAAGAGGTAAACACGAGTGTTTACACAGTTAGACCACTTCCCGTGCACCAATCGAGACATACGAGGTCTCATTCGACGCGTCTCGGTCTCCTGATGGGGAACTGATAACTTCTTTTCATATTCGGTCATAAAATTCTAAGTAATTTCCAACAACGTGTTTTTGCCTGTCTTAGCGCTGCGATCTTAGCGTATAAATGGAGAATTAAACAATGGCGGTTCGTGGCATTGTTGCAGTGTTGCACAACAACCAGAAATTTTCGGCCAATGTCCCTTGACACATTAACATTAAAAAGAAATCACTTCGTGCGAGTGGTCTATCTTCGAATGAACGTCTTATCTGCAAGCGCTGACAGACGAAGAGAGGTCCCAGCGAGCGACCGAGAGCTGACACCATCAAGAGAGTTGGGTTTCAGCCACAACAACCTGGTCCTGGCGTGCAATACGAGCCGAACTTCTTTGTGTTATCACATACCGTGCCATAATCTTTCTGATGTGTTGCAAATGATTCCCAACTCCGACACGTGGAGCAGCACCTCTCAAGCCCGTGATGGATTTCAGCAACCGAGGTACGAGTATATGGAATTAAGAAGATATACGTAGATGACACAGTTGCCTATGCCGGTTTGCCTCGTGGTGCTCGTGGACGAGTTCAGATTGAGCTGCTTTGAGTGTGAAGTGAATTACTGTGATTACAAGTAGTCAAACGTCATTTATTAGGTAATTATAAGTTTATGGAATTTACATATGTGAGTTTTTGGCAATGAATTCAGTACAGTGTTTATAAGATAAACGTTTTTAATGAAGAAAAGCTAAGAATAAAAGAACTCGGCAGACCATTGCCAGTTTTAAATATAGTGCAAATTGTAAAGACAGGAAATAGATAATTTAAGAGAGTTTTTAAAAGAGAATATTATTTTAGAAATGCGTGGCTCTGTGGATTTTGTGTGAAAAATTCCCTATTTGGCTTTCCGTGTCTTTTGTTTGGAGGAGAAAATGTCTGGACAAAATCAGGAATCACTGATTTGAACTTCAGCTGTACACTAAAAAACATTTGAAGTTCACATTATTTGGAAATACCGGAATATCGTTACAGCTGGACACCGCTTACCGGAAAAAGATGGAAGAAAATGAAAAAATTCGGCACAACAGGCATGTTCTCAATTCTTTAATGAACTGTGTCCGTCTCTGCGGGGCTTTTGAACTGGCGTTGAGGGGACACGATGAGACTGAAAAATCCTCAAATCTTGGAAATTTTAAAGGCCTTGTGAATTTTAGTTCAGAGTTATACTGCGATTTTTCTAACTGCGACCCTCAAGGCCACTCAAATCCCATCTTCGCGATGGCATATGTCACGGCATTTCGTGTCTTTCTCAGTCGATCCGCTAGACTTCGCACGATCGCGACCGTATGAAGCGGTGCTTGCGATCATGCGACGTCTACCGGCAAGACCGAGAAAAGACGCGAAATGCCGTGACATATTCCATCGCGAAGATGGGATTTGAGTTGAGTGGCCTTGAGGGTCGCAGTTAGAAAAATCGCAGTATAGATTGTGTTTTGAGAACCCATCTTGAAAAAGCAGCAATTTTTAGGGGAATTAACGCAACACCATCTAGACATACAAGGCCTGCGCACTGCAGTTTTTCAAAGCCAATATGGCGGCTACAAAAGGCCGACTCGCTCGAGTTGAGATGATTCAGTTGTGTACGTTGAATAGTACTTGTAGCTTTCAAGTTGTGGTTGTGTAGATGTAGACTGTTGTTGATAACAGTGAGAATCATGCTGAATAAGGACTGTGTCCCCCAGTGAGGGAATTATGATAAAAAGTGAAGAGTGTAAGTTGCTAAGTTCAGTGTTTACTTTCAGATTCGTGAATTGTATTTGCGAACATGGGAAATTGAGAAGAGTTCAGTATTGTATATTGTGATAATGGACTAAAATCAGTGTTCCTTTAAAACATACACGACTGTCCCGTGGAGCTATGCCTTCTTTGTTGCCCAATTGTCCTGCTTACATGAATGGCCCAAGCACTTCTTACAGGGAAGTCCTCAAAAAACGGAATTGCGATTCTGCTTGCTGCTATTGAAGAAAGTGCCAAAGAAAACATTGCAAGATTAAATAAAATATCTTTCAGTACTTTTGATGAACTAAGAAGCAAATTGGAGTTGCTTATTTTGGACTATTATTAGTCGATCATTAATAAGGGAGACGGAACTCCTTTTCAACATATTGATTGTATTTGTGCCTATAAAATTATCAATTCAGTTGTGGTGGAAAACTCAGTGTGGTCGAAACTCAGTGTTTATAACTGTAAAAAAAAGTATTAGAAGTTGGAGGTACTTCAATATCAGATAGTGTATGTAATACAAATGAAATTAATGGTGTTTTAGAAAATGTTAGGCTAAAGTTATGTTTTAATACAAGTAGTTATAATAGTCCTCACGTTTTGCGTTAATATCAGACCTCTTACTTCTGATCAGTACCACAAATTCACAATTTAACAAACTTGTTTTTATGCTGGAAAACATGAAACACCTTACAAAGAAGAGAAGAGCATATCAGTACAGTTCAAGTTTTTTCATATTGCCTTGCATGCAATATACCATATAACCATATTCTTATAAATATTTCAAACATTTAGGGTTTATAATATTTCCTCATCCTAATGCAGTTATGAGATTGTGTTCATTTCGTTTAGAACCTCAAATGAAATAAATTGAAAAATTTTTGAAGCGTACAAGAAACCAACACTTTTATAAATTAAGTGATAGTGATAAATTAGTGCCTGTCACGATGGATGAGATACATTTAAAATCATGACTTCCAAAATATTTTGAAAAAAAGTATATTTAGAATAGAACAGATAGGATTTCATGTACTGTGCGTTGTAAATGGTGATAACAGTATTAATAGAAGTGCATGCAGCTTTTTTGCCTGAAAAGGAACACATTTTTATGAACAATCTTTCAGCTGAAGAAAGTAAACCTCTTTTCTTCTTATTTGATAGTGTAATATTTTTGTCTAGTAACCACAATTTGACTTAGCATTTCAGTTTGTATGGCCTTTTCAGGCGGCCATCTTGAATGACTGCTCAGGCCTTGTAAAGTATGTCTATAGTCTAGGCCGTGTATTAGGCCGCACTAGATTCGCAATATGGCGGCTAAAAGGATTTCCTGTCGGAATAGCCAACTTATGAAACAATCATACCGATCAACTCTTTCGCTTTTGTTTCCTTTGTTGTCATTCACTTCTCGCGCGGTTGAAGAGTTCACAGTACAATAATGTTTGTCTTGTTTTTCGTTAAAATTAAACAAGATTTTCATCTAGAAACGAATATATACGAACTCGGTGAACAATTAAACTAAATAAGAGTTATCATTATCGGCAAGTGTGAACGTGAGTGATGTTAAAGTGCGCCAAGAGCAAATGAAAAACATACATTTAAAGGTTATCTGTGGTCTTGTGCTCAAAGTTATCTGCTGACTTATGTTAATAATGATTTTGAGATGGTAGTGTTATCAATTTATTCATGATTTTTCTGTCAGTTAAGATTTACTTTGAAAAAAATAAATACCACAATTATTTAAGATTAATAATTTACATGTACATGGTAATCTTTGTGACCTAATTAATTGTTTCTAACAGCCCTGAGATATTTAATATTTATGTGATGCATCCATTTTATTTATCTGCTTCATTAAATTATCTTTCAAAAGTTAGTGATGCTTTAAAAAATAAGAAATTCATAATTAATACAAGTAGTCTTCAGTAAGTTACTTGTTCTAACCAGTGACAGACTTATACCTATTTCTTTTCTATTAAAACGGGGTAGTTATGGTAATAAATAGATCTTTTGATTTTTTTAAAGTTATTTATTGAAACAGGAATGTAGTATACTGACAATATATACGGCACTGTAAATAGTGTATAAAGTTGCACAATGATATTGCACTCTTATATTATCAGTTATTGTGACTACAATACCATAAACTACTCCCCGACTATGCCGTCATTTCGCAGTAAAACCTCTCATTAACTTGCTAAATAATTCAAATCAGGATGATAATGTTATACTCTAGTTTCCAGTGCACTCCAGTTTTCCAAATGCTCCACTTACTCCAGTTTTATTAATACATGTCAAATTTTTCCCAAAAGGCATCCAAGTAGTAAAAGATTAATATTTGATATTTATTTGTCAAAAAAACAGTAAAAACTGTATATGACGTGTGGGGAAAGAAATTTATCTGCGCACATTTTCTTGAGGGCCAGAATTTTATTAAAAAAAATTTTAAAAAATGAAAAAATTAATTAAGAAAATAATTATTTTAGAAAATAAAGATATTTGAAAAATGTTTGTTCCCGAGTTATAGAAAATCAATTTCAAATATATTTATTTCATATATTTATTTCATATTTCAAATATATTTATTATCCCACTTACACACACTATTGTAGTGCTGATGGGGATTGTGAAAAAGCTCAAGGTAAGACAATGGTTATTTTCACTATTAAAACTAGTTTATTATGTCAAATAAAATTTCGAAATGCATGTGGGATTTGCGGAGACAAATGTGGTGCCCACTTGCCTAAAACCAAGTTTCAAGTAATGTTGAAAATGTTACCAACAAAACTATCTCGACTAACTCCACTACGATTAGTGATGAAAACAATTGAAAAATAATAAATAAAAATAAAAATGCGTAGAATTAAATTAACACATCGGACGAAATCACTAAATTCAGATTTATGAAAAATAGCAAACCTCCATATGCGAATCGCTAGCAGCAATAGCAAACTAACAGAGCACAATCCACATGAATGGCTTGAATGTTGGCGGAATCTACGGAAGTAGTCATTTTTTCATTGCAAACTTAAATTTTAAAAAATGTCCCTACCCCGTAAACGTAATATATGTAGGGTAATTGTGTGAAGGTTGGCAACGGCATGCGCCAACACAAAACGAAACGAAACTACCCTAAATCGAGAATGAATACATGTTCTCATCTGTCTGTGGCATTTTTCAAAAGTTGTCACGTTAGCTGGTCACAACTATAGGTGGTGTTGATTAACGTCCAAAATATTACTGAATGAATTATTGCAAGTAATGTCTGTCTGGAGGCAATGGAGGTCTGTCAAGAAGAAATTTCCGAAGAAACTAGGAATATAGATTTTCTGTAAATTATCACAAATTATCACAGACTATCTAGTTCACCACAAATGCTTATTGTTTTTCGTTAAATTAGTAAGAAGTCGCGACGCGAAACCTGACTCTTTTGTCTTTATCACTGCATATTTCGTCAGTGCAATCTGAGGAATTGTCGACAAACTAGCAATATAAAATGACAGTCGCGCGTGTTATGAATTTGTGAGATTTGAAGTATTTCATGGGTAATTTATGAAATAAATTTTTTAAATTGCCTTGAAACATTGAATTTGAAGAATAATAAGTGAATTCGAAGAAAACCAGAACTGTAAGTGGTAAAATATAAGTGGTTAGTTCGCAACGCTGACAAATATCTAAACTGAACACAGAGGACTCTGAACCGAAGTAAAAAGAAAAGTCAAATAACCGAAGATGGGTGAAAGCGTCGGTGACGCCACATTCAGCTAGTATTAAATATTTCATGTAAAGAATAACATCTAACGAACGTGACGTCGATTCTTGATACTTGACGATTCAGAAATAATTACAGTAATTTACGAAGGTTATTGGAGATAAATCGAATATTGACTGTAACAGACACATTATTAGAGGTTCATGTTAAGATATTTCAAATAAGAATGAGAAAATAACAGGCTGTACCTTAAGTCAAAACAATCTCATGTAACGAAAAAACAATGTCTCACATAAAATTTGGAAAATATGTGATACTGGTTTGGTATCTACTTAATAAGTGCACGAAGGCTGAAAGACTGAAATTATCCTGCGAAAATTCAAGAATATATTAAAAAATTGATGATAATGGGGTCACAAAACACACCAGATATGGTACGAGGATTAAGTGAATCTTCTGTAAACCTATTTAATATTACCGACACATTTCCAAAATGTCATATTTTGCTTTATTTTCAGATTGATGTGATGTATTCTAGATGGGATTATATGGACCCAAGAATTCCCTACGACCAGGGGTTCGGACGTACCTTTCATGTTGTGCGAATACACAATTGTGATCCGACGAAAGATTGCTTCACAATGCCGCGGGCGAATTGGTCGAATCTTGGATTCGATTTTTCAACGACACCATGGCCTTCATCAACAAAATCAGTAGAAGAAAAAAATACGACCACAACACCAATCCACATCAAGACATTGCCGTCTCTGGAAAAACCCAAAGAAATAAAAATTGTGTGTCCGGTGAGTATGTCAGTCTAACTGTAAAGCAGTGTTGTCAAGGTCGATGCCACGAGCGGGAGTCCGTGGCACGAGTGCTACGATGAAATCTCCCCTCCACGCAGTTCATCACCCCGCCACCAGACAACGCCATCCGTATTGTAAAACGGCGAGGTTTCCAATAGTTCCCTTTCCCGACGGTAGTTGCGCAGCCACCAATTGAAGACCTTGACACCGATGCTGTGAAGGTGTATTTTGTTAGTACGCACATTGATGAAGTGGTTAATAGTTTGGAAACATTTAAGAGATGTTGATCTTTGAGGCCTTCAAATAAGGTCGTGTACAATATTTCGAAAATATGAGTTGTTTTGCCAAATTTTGCTTGAAATGTAGGAAAGCTTCAAACTTTTTTCTTACAAAGCTCTATTTTTTACTGTCACGTATACTATACAAACGTATATTATAGGGAAGGTTATGTAATGCTGCGCGGAAAAACGGCGGATTTGGGGCAGAAAAACATTACTCCAGGGCCCTGGTAACGAAAAAGTGGATAAATCCAGTTGCTTAATTAAGAAAAAGTCTCCTAACACGTGGTGTAGCCAGAAACCCTGTTTTCTAGGTACCTTGATACCGAAAAACCAATTGAAAGGAAAACGTTGTCTGTCTGTCTGTGAACAACGCTAGCGACTAAACCGTTCAGACAATTTTTTCCAAAATTGATATTCCCCGATCGATCTGGCTCATCTCGTCGGCGTTTGAAACCGAAAATTTAATTTTGGAAGGTAATTTACGTGAAGCTCCTGCGACATTTTCAAAATTAAAAAGAACGCGTCAACAATTTTGACTAAATTTTGTTGTTAGATAGTCTGAAAGTCATTTAAGAGAATGGAGTGGGTCTCATGTTGTTTGAAAACTCTGGGTTTCGAAAATTGAAAAAAATCGAATAATTTTCGGCGTCTTCCTAGAACCAATTATGAAGATTAATTTTTTTTCTTAATGAAATGTGTTCTCCAAAGTGAGTTCTTTCATTAAGTTCATGTATATGTTCCATTCTTTGGCAATATTGTTTCTTTCTTGTTTTTGACAAAGAACATCAAAAGATGTAAGAGTTCTTTTTTTCTTAAATTGCACATTTTGCACGCAATGGTGCGCGAAAACTAATATTTTTTTATAAAATGTAAAGGACCTTAACGAAATAACTCACTTTGGAGAACTAATTTTATTTGAAGGGAAAAAATCTTTGATTTTGTAGTTGTAGGAAGAGGCCGAAGAAAATGCAAACTTTTGCAATTTTCGAAAATTTAAAGGTAACAATGAAAATCGGTCCTATGCCACCTTCATAAGTGTATTTTACTGTATTTTTACAGGAATTTGAAAGAAAAAATTTGGAGCTGTTTTTGAGAAAATTTTGAAAATGTCCGGGGGTTTCATGTAATGTACCGTAATGTAATGTAAATTTTGAAGAAGGTTTTTCAAAATCGTGGCGCCTCGAGTGCACTCAGATCGACCAGAGAATATCCATTTTGGAAGAAATCGCACGTATGGTTTAGGCGCTAGTGTTGTTCACACACTAACGGACGGTCGGAGAGACGGACGTTTTGCTTTCAATTGGTTTTTCGGTATCAAAACCTTACAAAACAGGGATTCTGGCTACATCACGTGCTAGGTTTTTTTTTGTAATTTAGCAACTGGATTTATCCACTTTTTCGTTACCACGGCCCGGCAACGACTTTTTTCTGCCGAAAATCCGCCGTTTTTTCGCGCAGCATTACATAACTTTTCCTATACTATACGTATATTACTCCGTATACATGAACGTATATGGGAAAGAAAAAATATGACGTCATAAACATCTGGGCCATGTACATGACATTATGTTCGAGTGCTGACATGATTTTCTGCGTAATGACACATTGTTTATTTTAAACAGGAAAAATGTAAATCCCGTCGATGGGCTGAGATTCTGTGGCCTGTTTTCTTCGTGACGACTCTCCTAGTGGCTTTCGGAGTGCTGCCTTGCATCTATATTTGCGCCAAAAAGTAAGTGATCCCTAAAAACACATTAGATGGATGCTACGTAAGTTAGAATTTGCTTATTATTTCGTATTTCTTCGATCGTTGATTCTTCGAGCTTTTGTTATAAGTATTAAAATTAATCTTTTAGCAATTATTTAAAACCCTTCTTAAAATGCGTCCTTTAATTGAGTTAAATGTGAAAACGAATAGACGATTTCGCTTTGCTTATTAAGATATGAGAATGAAAAGTAATGCATGTAAAACCGAGTAATTTTGATGAATATAAAAATATTATATTCTTCTATCCATTTTCATTGTCTTACTACGGATATCAACAATGTGAATTGGAAAAAAGTGTATTCCACACGAATTAGCGTTCATTGTTGCTTGTAACCCATTGCAATGCCACTCTGATAGCAGAAGGGGATAATGACGTCTACGTATCGCGTTAATATATCGCGATAATATATTAATATATATTATAATATTATTATATTATATTATTATATTATTATATTATTATATTATTATTATATATTATTATATTATTATTATATTATTATATTATTATATTATATTATTATTATAATATATAATAATATATTAATATAATATAATTAATCGCGTTAATATAAATTACTAGTTTTGTTTGCTACTAAAAGACGCATCGTGCATCGTCGGTACGATTTTGTAGAACGTGAATACAATGCACTGAATTCAATGCCAGAAAGCGGTTTTCTGTTTAATCATTTTCTGTTAGATATATGTATTTTTCAAGCTCTGTTTAACAATTTTTCAAATGGTTGTTGAAGTGTAAGACAGAAATTGTCATATTCTGGAACTTAAGAAAACGTGCCCAAATGCCCTTCTCCCCCACACGCCACATACTGTTTTTTGACTAAATGAATCAAATCAATGAAATGAATCAATCAAATCAATCGATGAATCAAATCATCATCTCGATCAGGTTTTTCGTCCAGTTTCCCTGATCCTTTGAGCAAATGCTGAGATGGTCCCTTGCTTTGCTTCTGGACAGTAATGTAACTTCATTATTTGTGCACATCTTCTGAATTTCAGTGGGAAATATAGTTATTGAAATTATTGTTTTCCATATTGTCGCGGCAGAAAGTATTATTCTTTCATGAAGAACATGATGAGGGTTAAGGGCACAAATTCATGGCTAATTTACCTTTGAACGTATACTTTATTATATAGGAGCGAATATTTCTGTCAACAAAACTTGAAAAAAACGCTCTTTTTCCTGTATTCAAAATTCGACTAGAATATGGTTTACGATAAAGTTCACAGAATTATGAAAACGTGCAGAAATTTCACTTCTCCACATAGGTCGTCACACACAGTTTTAAACTGTTTTTGACGTAAATAAATAAATCAAATCGAATCAAATCAAATCAAACTGAGTCGAATCGAATTAATAATATTACATAGCCACTGTCAATATCGCGAAAAAGTACGTGCTGTTGTAGCACTACTAGTTTTACTTTCCCGCTACTGCTAATGCAGTATAGAGAAGGTATTACAATACTACGGGGCTACAAAACGGCGAATTTTCAACACTATTGCAAATTTACAAATAACGCGAGAAAGTATGTGGTGTTTAGCACCACGAGTTTCACATTCTTTTAATTGCAAAATTTGGAACCGCGTTTGAAAAAATATTTCCAAATGCACAATTTTGAGTTCACTTTAAGAGAAAGGTGTTGCTCTCTGGAGAAACGTCATGCTGTGTGCTTGCGCAGTCGAACCGAGCGCCAGCTGATGAGCCGCTGGTACCGAGCATCTTCTGAATCCGGCGGCACCACCTTTCTGCTGAAATGTGAGTAAAAGTGTTACTTTTGCAATTTTCGACATTTCTGAGAGGTCAACCACAATGACACTTAGGCCATTCTTTCAAGCTTTCTGTTTGTTCAACCCGAGGAAATAAATTGAAGAAAATTCTAATCCGTTTTTGAAAAAATGTATTTTGACCTTTTTATATACATACGTATATACGGAGTAATATACGTTGTATAGGGAAAGTTATGTGATGCGGCGGAAAATCGGTTTCGAGATTTGAACGGAAATACATGTTTTGGAGTCCCCTGATACCGAAAAAGTTATTCTTTTCAAAACGTCCGTCTGTCCTTTTGTTCATTCGTCTGCCAGTTTGTTCGTCCGTCCGTTTGTGAACACTACTAATCCCTAACCCATGCGTAATTTTTTTCAAATTAAAGAAACCCCTGTCTATCTGCCACGAGTCGAAGGTTTGAGATTTTGAAAAATATTCTTCAAAATTTGAGGATACTATACATGTAGCCCCCGGACATTTTCAAATTTTTCTCGAAAACGGCTTCAATTTTTTTTTCAAATTTCGTGTAAGAATAGAGTAAAACAGACTTGTAAAGGGTAGCTTATGTCTAATTTTCTCGGTTAACGCTGACTTTTCGAAAATTGCAAAATATTGAATTTTTTCGGCGTCTGCCTACAACTGCAAACTTGATGATAGAAAATTTCCTTCAAATGAAATTTGTTCTCCATAGTGAGTTGTCTCATTTAGTTCAGGCATATTTTTGAAACTTTTAGTAGTTACGTGCAATACTGCATACAGTATGTGCAATTTTCAAAATTTACAAAAACAAAATTTTTTCATTAAACTTTTGTAAGGTATGGTGCTAAATGTACTCTGAGACGACATAAAAATCAGTTTGTTCTTTTTTTGCTTTTTCAAAAACTGCAAAAATGTAATATTTTGTCTTCTCTCACGTTGTTAATATTTAAATTATCTGCAATTTGCTCACATATTTATGAGTACATGTGGTTTAAGTATTATATAAATTTTCTCGAAAATGCAACCGTTTCTGCGAAAACTACCTCAAAATTTCGCATTTTCAGAAACGTTTAAATGCCATTTTCACATTATTGGCTCCAAATTTTTTCTTCAAACTTTTCAAACCAATAGCTCTAATTGCACACTTTAATATGAGGTTAAGTTCATTTTGGGGTATTTTTTGTTTTTCTAAAATTACAGAAATGTATTTTTTGAAACATCTCTGATACAAACATAGAGAGGTGTGAAGGAACACTGAAGTTCCCACAGCTTCAGGGCCAACTGACAGTGACCTGCCGTTTTCTCTGAGGTTAAGCGAGGTGCAGTGTGGCAATGAATGGCGAGAACTCGCACAAGTCAACGTGCCTTGGCTCTCCACGGCTGCGGGAGACACGAGTATTTAGGAGATAGGAGTGTAAATTGATGTGAAAAGTCAGGACGTGTATTTTGCTGTGTAATGCTTGGTTGTGCTTCGGCTGTCGCAGTGCCGCCGACGTGGTCGCCGGGCTGGCCGCCGGGCCCGTCGACCGGGGAGCCGTCCCGCACGGACCCCGAGGGCAGATGGCGCTCGGGCACGGGCCCCCCGCCCGCGAAGCGCCGCCGCCGCTTCTGAGGCCCCCTTCACCACTTACGGCACGTGGCCTTCGATACATTTGGTTTATACGCGCAATTATTCAAAAGTGGACCGTGGAACTCTTTGACTGCTACCCAGAACTCTCGTCAGAACTCATGTATACGAATTTTTCTCCCAAATCCTCAATTTCAAAACGTGAACACGAAAATATTGAATAATTTCCGTGTTTGACGTCCGACAAGAAAAGTGTATTTGAACTTTCTTTAGAACTTTTGGACCACTACCCAGATCTCTGCTCAGAACCGATGAATTGGAATTTTGAAAATAGTATTTTCAAATCTCCATTTTCAAAAAACTGAACATGAAAATATTGAATCATTCCCGTGTTTGATATCGGGCAACAAAAGTGTATTTGAATTTTCTTTAGAAATTTTTGACCTTTTGACCTGGTACTCTGGTCAGAACTGATGAAATGGAATTTTGAATGTTTTTTCACCAGAATTTTCAAAAAAATGAACATGAAAATACCGAGTAATTCCTGTGTCTGACATCGGATGTGAAAAGTGTTTTTGAACTTTCTTTAGAACTCTTTGTTCGCTACTGAGAATCGTGGTCAGATTTGGAGAAATATAATTTTGTGAATTTTTGAGAATATGTAACTTAATTTTTTCAAAAACTTGATTTTTTTATTTTTTGAGAACTATAGAACTCTTTGACCGCCATATGGACTTTTTGTATAATTGTTATAATTCCCACTTTAGCCCACAGCCCTATTTTGGTTTTGGATTTTAAGTTTTTGCGATAATTTTTGAAATTTTGCAGAACTTTTTTCGAAACTTTTCGAGAACTTCCGAACTCTTTGTTCGCTAATCAGAACTCTCAAAAATATTTATTTTTCAAAATTCGGGCCCTAAATTTCACACATCTTTTCTTAACCGTGTACGGGTGTAGAGACTTGTAATTAAGAAGTACAACTACATGGCACTCTTTTTGATACCAATCTGGTATAATAAGTTTACCCATCCTCATAACATTCAGATCCAGAAAGTTTAAACTAGTATTATCTTCTTCTTCTAAAGTGAACTTAATTTTAGAATGATATGAGTTAAATCTTTCCATTGTTTCAGGTATATGTTGTTGATGTACCACCATTAATGTGCCATCAATATATCAGACCTATAATTTGACATCAAGATCTTTCAAAACCGAGTTTTCTAATTTGCACATCGGCATCTCAGCCAAAATGCTACTGAGAAGTTAAGAAGAGTCCGTTGTGATCGTTCTAAAAGGAAGTATGGTTTAAATCATTAACTATGTGTACTAATATCTTTTTTGCGTGAATAAAAGACCTAGTTGTCTATAAAAAGTGAAGCTTTATATGGAATCGAATACATACGAAAAGAAAACTTTCTATAATTCTAATTAACTCCAATACTACCTTTCTGAACGAATGCTATTAAATGCTTGTTCAGTTTGTACGCAAGCTACTTTTTATTCCTGCGGGGTATACTATCGTCTCCTATATTTTTTCAGTAAGTATACCTACCCTTTGCGGTTCTCACACGCAACCAATCTTAATAAATGAGGTCTCTAAAGAAAAATAATTTCTCGGAGACGTGACGAATTGCACATTGACTTAAATAATGTGAAGGATTTGTTTAAAATACGCATCTAAATATTCACGTAAAATGCAACCCGCTACGCGCGTCAGGCTTTTTGAATCTATATCGTTAAATAACTCCTAAGGAAGCGAGAAATTTTGCGGCCAAAGGTCTCAAAGCAACGTTCCTCATACTGTAATCTACTGGATAAGATCGTGCCCTTTCTATTAGGTTTTTGTTGTTTCGACGGTTCTCGATTCTATCACACATTCAGCCAACCACTCAACAGCAACATATCACCCAAAATGACTTGCGTTCACATCTTAACCTTAGTGAAATGTTCTCTCCGATAACTACCACTGCGCTAGTCAAATAGAATCAAAGTGAAATAACGATTCAATTTATTTGAAATAATATTTCACGTTAAAAACTACTAATAATAAAATAAATTAAAACTGAGAAGCATAATATAATTTTAAATGCAATTTTCAAGTACACAATCGAACGAAACATTTACTATAAAGATTCTCTAAAGATTAAGAGACAATACTTGGTTTGTAAGCTTCTCTGTGATTGGTCAAGAACCTGTATCATAATGAAATCTGTATCAAAATGAGTATGCAACGGGTTGCAGCCTTCAAATGAAAGAATCATACAATTGGAGTAGAGAATGGGACAAAGCGCTCAGCACCCGATTAAAGGTTCCGGAAAGGGTCGCCTGGAGTGCAGTTGTCAAAGTGGACATTGAGCCCTTAGATGTTGGGGCAAGAGAAGTAGAAATGAGCTTTTATTCTAGCCCTCTCGATACCTCTGTTACTGGATACAAAAAATTAACTCAGGGCTTAATTTTCCTATCTTCTCCATGCCTTTCCTCTACCGACGAAAAAGAATGAAAAACAGTACCAAGGAATGCGAGTTTGACTTTCGTGAAAAAGTAAGATTTGTGTCTTATGTGAGATAAGAGGACGTAAGGATTAGGGATGGTCGATTTAATCGACTTTAGAACAACAATCGATTGTTACACAATTAATTAAAATATTGAAATCGATTATTCTTACAATTAGTCTATACATCGATTTTTTTCTATTATTTAGCTCGATTATTTTAATTCAAGTATTAATGTTCAAGACAATATACCTAGTCCATACGCACAACTTTAAGCAATACAATTCATCCTCTCATTATTTCGGTCCGACTACAGAAACATAGAGACAAATTTAAACGATTGGCTTTTTATTAGCAAAATTGATAAATTGGAAAGTCATTAGGTGTGCTTTTTATATTTCAATTACGGGGTGTTTACAACTTTTATTTACACTTGCTTTCACATAATGTGTACAAACTAGAAATGAATGATTTCAAAGTTTCATGCATTATTTAAAAATGTAAACTATTAATCGATTAATTTTAATTATTATTTCAAAAAGTATTATTCTTTCATGAAGAACATGAGGGTTCAGGGCAGGAATTTATAGCTAATTTACCTTTGAAAATATATTTTATTATATAGCAGCGAATAATTTGTCAACAAAACTGGAAAAAAACCTCTCTTTTCTGTATTCAAAACTCGACTAGAATATGGTTTAGGATAGAGACCACAGAATTATGAAAACGTGCATAAAATTCACTTCTCCCCATAGCTCGTCATACGCAGTTTTAACTGTTTTTTTGACGTAAATAAATAAATAGATTACTTGAAGAATATTAATCGAACACCGCAATTAATTGATCAGAAATTAATCGAGTATTTTTAATAATCGCCCATTCATATTAATAAGAATAGAAAGAAGTTCTTTACTGCTCCCTCTCTTTTGGGTCGTTTTTCCCTCCATGTTTAAAAGCTCCCTAGCACTATACTGCGATTTTTGTAGGAAGAGCTCTGAAGATAACTCAAATCCCATCTTCGCGATGGAATATGTCACGGCATTTCGCGTCTTTTCTCGGTCTTGCCGGTAGAAGTCGCATGATCGCAAGCACTGCTTCATACGGTCGCGATCGTGCGAAATCTAGCGGAACGACTGTGAATGATACGAAATGCCGTGACATATTCCATCGCGAAGATGGGATTTGAGTTATCTTGAGAGCTCTTCCTACAAAAATCACAGTATAGGTCAGTGTGTCAGAGCACGTGAGTCAAAGCAAAGAAAGCAAAGAATGCGCAGTGTAAGGAATGCACCGTGGCTCGCGTTCAGCTGTTATTAAGGTCAACAAAATGGCAGTACGGGCTAAGAAACTGTAGTACTTATGATTGTTAATAAGCATTAAATGTTTAAATGCTTAGAGATGTATACCTGTAAAAGGAAAGAGAATATACACAGCTTTGGTTGTTTGCCAACTGCTTCGGAACATCCATGGAGAAAAAGTAACTGCCCGGATGCAAATTGACAGCAATTGCCTACGGAAACAACACTTTGGTCATGTCTTCATTCTTGATCATTAGAATGCAAACGATTACACATTATATATTTATTTTCTTTGTTGTCTACAAAATTTTGTTTTTAATAATGGAAAATCAAAAAAAAAGTGCTATAAGGAATATCTACAACTTTAAGCCAAATAATTGGAACTTGAATTATTGAATTCATAATTTACCCATTAATGACCTCATTTCTCAAGCCATTTTCATGAGCGGCAAGTAGATAAGTCATTCTCCTGAAAATAATTCTGTCATCCACTGGGTAATATTTTTTACTGGGTGATCATAATATTATTTCAACTCTATTATAAAAATGGGCACATTTTGAGTGGTACATATGTCAATAAATTGAATTTCAATTATACATTGCATATTTACAAGAAAAGATATAATGTTAAATATTTATATAAGAAAACACCAAGGAAAAAAGGAATGTCTTTCCAAATTAACCCTTGCAAAACTATGAGCATACAAAGAGGCCCCAGATACCTCCTCTTAAATTTTGTTTTGTATTGATGTTAAAGAAAATTCACTGTTTCGCATCAGAATCTGTATTTAATGACTAAACTTCAATGACAAATTTTAATGAAAATAAAAACCTTAATGACAAAACTTTCACTTTATTTACTTAAAAACATGTTCATGTCAAAAAAGGTAGATGTATTTACGTAGCAATAATGTAGTAATGAAGGATATTAAACCTATTTTTCTAAGGCTTCAAATGCTCTATATATTTGCAAAATGTGTACCGAATGTTCAGTTTTCCAGTGAACGGTCCTTATTTTACTCAGAGCCGAAAGCGCTGTAATAACTTGAATTGAAAAACTTATTTTAATGCACCATTAAGCACTATTAATGCATATATCAATATTCATTTGATGAATGCATTAATGTATTTGATGCATTAATCAGAAACAATATCAAAGTTTTTCAGCTCTCGAGAAAAGTTGATGCAAAACAAAGGATCATAGATAATTCTCTGAGATTCCTCTCTTAGTAATATTATGGTTAAACCGGCAGCCTTAAATTAAACATTTTAAAATAAAATAAAAGCATGATGGTATGATCTGCTGCATCGGCAGTAATATTTGTTAATAGGGCTAAATTTATATGGAATAACATTTGCCTAAATATGTACACACACGTCTAAAATGTCTAGAATGTTCAAAATATGTAGTAAAATGTGGACAAAAAATTGTACAAAATATTAAAATAGGAAAAATTATGAATTAATCAAAATCTGCGTCAAATACATTAACGTATGCATCAAATGAATGTTTGTGCATCCAATAATAATCCTTAATGGAGCATCAAATATATTAATCAAATTGTCTAAGAACTCAGTGACAGAATTAACTATAGAAAAGTATGTAAACAGTACTCAAACACACTGAACATTATTGTGTTGATGGAAGTTCAATACTTCTCTGATAATTTGACTATTTTTAACTACTGTTTTAAATATGAAAAATAACTTTTTAACTCCTAATCTTGCATTACACTGTCCAAAATTCCACTCAGAAAAAAATAACACGAAGTCCATCTTGAATATTCAGATCGACTTCTATGCTAGACTCATCATTTTAAACTGCATTGAAAGTTTAAAAAAATAATTTACCAAGAATAATTTTAAAAGACTATGACATGGAACACACTGCGAAAAATAATATATATGCAAGATATGTGAGTTATCCTTAATATGTGGAAAATATGTAATACTAAATCTGGAAATTAACACAAATATGGATAATCAAATAGATTTCAAATAACTTCAAAAACCCTAATTCCGTGAACATGTTACGAAAGTTTGATGGTAATAAATGAACAATATACGAACCTTCAACCTGTTAATTAGCATACTTACAAGACAATGTTTATACCTGATAATAGTAATAATAATAATAATAATAATAATAATACTAAAAATATACAAATATTTATATATAAGTTAACTTTGTTTTCTGAAAACAATCTCATATACACGTTAGTCTCACTGATAAATTTTCCCGTCGCTTTACAGTTCCAAGTTCCCAACAAATCCAACCAGAGTTTTAATCTTGAAGACATACTATGGATTTGCAATATTAAAAAAAAATCCTTCTGAGCCTCCGGTATAGAATAAAATGCAATGGCATAAAATGGGCTCATTAGCTTAGATATTGTGGTTGAATCTGTAATATATAAGAAAAAAATCAATTTCTAAACAAATCTCAATTACTCCCACAAACTCGTTTTGTATTACCAGAGTGAAATAAAAGGTATGTACTATTAATTTGAACTTAGCACATCATCCGGAAGATTTTCCTGCGCCGTTCGCCGTCCTTCTTCAAATTACGATTTTATTTCTGCGCACTTTTTCTTTCACTCTTTGTATGAGTGACACATGAAACGCCTCCTCTAGTTTCAAGAGATCAACGCCGTATTTCTTGACAAACTCTTGCCTTAACTCCCTGACCTTTGCAAGGTTGGCTTCCATCTCCCGAACGATCTCACCGATTTCGCGGTTGATGGTCAGTGTTTCGTCCGCCATCTTGTCCAAATTGTCCTGTAACACTGCTTTGCTAAGGAAGTAGGGAGTTTTTGCACCTCGAAGCAATCGACAGCAGTATCGATGTCAATAACAAGTGAAATCGAGAAAGCACGTTTAGGTCGAAACATATAGGTCAAAATGGAAGAAGTTCCGAATTGTGACAACAGAGTGTGCTGCTAAAGTGAAAGGGCTACAAAACCACATTTTGTTGAAAGATTCGATCTCAGGTTCTATCCTCTTTCTGTTATACGTAAAGGATATGTCCTCGTCTATTAAAACATTCTGTTTGCGAACAGTTCTGTTGGCCGATGTCACAAATGTTCTTTGCAAAAACGGAACAATAAATAGTACAATATGAGAAGTTCCTGCTCCTAGTTCAGTTAATTCACTCCAGTATCAGCACCATATCGATAACACTGGTCTGCATAATTCTGGGGTTTTCTTCTAAATACGTCTTCTTTAAAAAGTTCATCCCGATTTTGAAAATACAAACGGTTTTTCTCTATCACGTACCATATTTTCACAATTACTAATTGTATGATCAATGTATGGACATATTTAGTATGTTGCTTCTTGAAAGCAAGCAAATATCATGAAATTTGTTGTTGAAATTGTTATGTATGTCAACACAGTAGCACGCAAATGCACTTCTCTTACATTTACATCGATTCCTGTTGAGTATACTATCGGTTTTTAGTTAGTGAGCAGTTAGATCTTTGAGTGGACGCAGTATTTGCTCGATGTTTGTCTTTTGAAATAATATACCTTCCAGAAAATGTAAAAATTGTCCTGACATACTTTGTCACATTCGTGGGAGTTTTGTGGCAAAAAACAAAAGACGGAACATCACAAACTTAGTGAAAAAGGTATACCATGCCCCCCTTTGGTATGAAACTAGGATATCTAGACAGAAAACGGGCTCCCAGAAAGGCGCATCGTATTTGTGTTGAACAGTTAGAGAAATGGAGTCAAGGGGATTATTTTAAAAACCTCTGGACGAATGATGAAGCTGATGCAGTGTTAATGGAACCCACTGGCAATGTAGACAACAATGATATGCAAGAACTTGAAGAAGTACTTAAAGCTAGTAAAAATAAAAAATCTGCAAGTACAGATGACTTGAATGTTGAGCTAATAAAGAATGCAACCCTACAGTTTAAACTAAAAATATTAAGTTTCATAAATACATGTTGGCATGAAAGATCCGTTACGGACGAATGGTATGAAGCATATATCTGTCCTATATATAAAAAGGCGATAGAACATTATGTAGCAATTATAGAGGAATAAGCTTATTGAACTCTTGCTATAAAATCTATGCGAATATTATAGGAAGAAGACTAAAACCTATAATGGAAAACAAAATCTCAGAAGCCCAACATGGATTTAGGAGAGGAAGATCTTGCAGTGACTGTATATTTACAATAACCCAATTAACAGAGAAAAGACGCGAACAAAATTTACCAACCTTCTACCTGTTCATCGACTATGAGAAGGCTTTTGATAAAGTTAGGAGGGTACTACTATGGAAATCATTAAAACAGGAAGGAGTACCAAAATATCTAATAAGAGCTATACAGAGCCTGTATAGAGAAAACGTAATAAAAATAAGAACAACAAAATATGGAAAACACACTGCAATCATTAGTCAAGGTGTAAGACAAGGGTGCCCACTGTCACCTACCTTATTTAACATATATATTGACGAAGTCATACATGAGTAGCTAAAAATTTTAAATAGACAATTTATTGTAAATAATGTAAATATTACCACAGTATTTTTTGCAGATCAAGTTGTTATAGGCTCCACAGAAGACAGTATCCAAGAAGCAATATATAAATTAGATAATATAGCTAAGCAATATAATATGATTATAGACAAAACTAAAATCATGGCATTTAGAGGTTGTGAACCAATAAGAGCCAAAATAGGCCTTGGAAATAATACAATAGAACAAGTAAATACATTTAATTACCTTGTCAATAAAATAACATATTATAAAAATAATGATTTACAAGTAAAATTAAACAGGTATAGACACTTCTGAGGCACAATAGCTCGAACTTTGAAAAATAAAGTCAGAAAAGAACTATATTGAAACTCTACAAAACAATGGCCCTACCCATGCTATTATACGGAAGTGAATGTTGGACATTAACGAAAGACCAAATTAGAAGATTAGAATCAGCTGAAATGAAGTTTCTTCGAACCAAGCAGGTGATACAATTCTTGATCACAAGAAAAGCGAAGAAACTAGAAATTAATTAAAAATTTTAAGAGTGAATGACAATATTAAAGAATATAGAGAAAAATGGAAAAATCATGTATTAAGAATGCCTGAAGAAAGGATATTGAAAGTTGCCTTGAACTACAAGCCGAAGGGAAGAAGAAATGTGGGAAGACCACTGAGAAGTTGGAGTGAGCAGTTTTCAGGGGCCGGAACAGACTGAACAAGTCTAATCCTTGCAGTTGATGATGATGATGATGATGATGATGAGTCAAGAGGAGAAAATTAGCTGTCCAAAATTAGCTGTAGTCTTGCTGTTCCAGTGATTTGGCATGAGTCTCAAAATCTTGCAGATTGTTATTTTTGTGTATATGACATTGCAGGCTACAATTTTCAAAAAAAAAAAACCCTGAAAAAATCGACTATCCAAATCTCTTGTCAGCAAAGAGGCCCGTCGCCCATCAACCATTTTTTGCTGTGCCTTCTCGATCAGAAACATGTGGAAACGAATCGTCTTCAGACTCTGAAATAAACTTTGAAGGCAATTCGAGTGACTCAGTTCCAGTTCAAAAAGAGGACGTCAAGTAGTCTCAACAGTTCTCCAGGAATATCTGAAGCAAATATTAAAGAGGGAATATTTGTTAGACCACAGAGAAAGAAGTTGAAAAAAGATACCATACTATTTGAAGACACAATGATACAGACCGAAAAAACGAATATGGACGACTTTCAAGGAAGTCATTAGAAACTTTCTAGGAAATATGCTTGATAAGCTTAGACAGCAAGGGTGTAATATGAGTGTTGAGGTACATTTTCTTCACTCTCACTTGAATTTTTTCCAGAAAATCTTGGTTGTATCAGAGAAGAGCAAGGTGAAAGATTTCACCAAGACATCAAGGAGATGGAACAACGCTATCAGGGAAGTTGGAAAGTATGATAGGAGACTATTGCTGGTCACTGACCAGAGATGGAAAAAATGCTTTTCACAGAAGGAAATCTAAAAAGCGTTCTTTTGAAAAAATAAATTAGAAAATGTTATTAATGTTCATATAATTGAGATTACATGTTTACAGTGCTCAAACATTGTTTCTATTAAATAATTTTGTTGATTTATTGTATTTTAAAAAATACATGTTTTTGTTTCGAAAGTAAAGCTATAAGGTAACAACGGGTAACATTGCTGTGGGTAAAACATTGCCACAACTTCAAAAAATGTAAGTAGCCCATTCTGTATCGTAAATGTTTTTGCTTACTGTATTCCCATAGTTAGCTACCTCTCTTAGAAACATTATACAGAATCGTTTGTTACATTGGGTTACAGTTGTAACCTAAAATCTCCGTAAATATGTATGGTGCGTTGTGATACGACCAAATCTCGTAATCGAAACTTCGTTAATTTTGGATTAATTGAGTTGAAATAAACGTCGTAGATAAGTAAATATGTCTTGTTCAAGGCATGCTATGTCCTGACTTAAAAACTATTAATTACAAAAAAGAGAAAATGTATTAAAATCATATACCGCTTTCAGGGTAACAATGTCATACTGGCCATCTTGCCCCTACATTTATATCCTTCGAGAAGAAATTCGTACATTGAAACAATTGACATTTGTGAGTTTATTTATATCATTTCTAAAGCATATGACTTGTAATTAATCAATGTGTACAATTTATATTCGACACAAAATTACTTTTTTGTTGTCGCCATAGTTGCACTGTAACTTTGCCACGTAGACAAATAAAAAATTCAGTAACTAAAATTTACAAACTATTGATGAAGTTAAAATGCACAAAGCAATGGAAAAAGTAAATAGTGGAAAATTAAGTTGGAAAAAGCTACTGAACTGCACGTAGTTTGCGAATCCACTTTACATGACGTGGACAAGTGTGATATGCCAAAATAAGATATTGTTGCTGAACTTCCCAGACTAAATATAAAAAGGAGAAAACGTTTTTCCCTTCAGCATTTTATCACAATGTAAAACAAGCAATAAACCTTTTTTTAGACCAAGTTCTGAAAGGAGTATTTATCCCAGCTTAGAATATTTAAACTGTCAAAAACCAAATATTAATATTACTCTGATGCATATTTATGCATTCCTACTTCCTATCCAACTCTCACACATTTAAACATTGCCATAGACTTGGCAATAAATGGAGGTGGCAATGTTTGACCCTCGTGGGGTAACATTGCCATTTTCCTTGCTTTTAAAAAAGTAATAAAATCTTCCAAAATATGGTAGCTATGTCTTCAATATTTTGAAGAGACATTGTACTTTTTTGAAGGATTAAATTGTCAGTATAATTATTGTGAAAAATTGATGTACCAAAGTAGAACATTAACAGAAACAAATATGTGGCAATGTTACCCCACTTTTATTATTTCCTATATTGTTTAAAACTGAAAGCAAAATGAATTTCAAATTTATATTGAGCATGGTCAGGTTAAAGTTATTTACCTAAGAAAATAAAAACCCAGTCAAAAAGTTAAAATTTGCAGACTAGTGTAATCATACTAATATGTACATCATACTGACTGATTTTGGGAACATCTTTTTTTTTAGATTTCTGAACAAAATATTTCTAAATGTGAAAAATGTAATGAAAACATGATATCCTATTGCGAAAATTTTAAATGTCAACCATTTGCAATGACAATAAAACAAAAAAATATAACATACGGAGCGGAAACGTGACATTTAAAATCTAAAACAAATTCAGAATTATTAGCAACTGAGATGGACTTTTGGAGAAGATCGGCAAGAATATCTAAATTAGATACAATCAAGAATGTTACAATACGGGAAACCATGAAAATTAATTACACAATATTTAACTTTATACAAATGAAACAGCTTCAATGGTATGGTCATGTCCAAAGAATGGAAGAAACACAGCTTCCACTGAAATGATTCAATTGGATGCCTATTGGTAAAAGGAAAAGAGGTAGACCGAAAACAACGTGGATACAAGGAATATTGAAGACGATGAAGAACAAAAAATTAAACTCAGAAGATTGTAAAAATAAAATTAAATGTAAGAAATTAATTAAAATAACATAACAATAAAAAATATTAAGTATGTATAATGGTTATATGAAAATGTATAATTATACATTGTAAACGTATTGAATAAACAAATGAATGATTAAATTTCAGAATTTGATTCGGAAAAAGAAACCCAGAACTATAATTTTTGTGGTCACGGCGTAAAATTTCTTAAGTCAAAAACCTTAATTTGGAGAAAACAAGTGTTTAATATTATTGAGCCAAAGTTTTTTCCTATGCTCAACGCTATTTCCAACGATATTTTGTCGTTAAGGAGGCAACATTTGAATTCGGTCGTTTTACTAAAATAAAATATAGATACTTAACTTAAAGTTTCAGTACTTAACCCAATTTTGCCAAAAATTGGCTTAAGAACTTTTAAGGCCCATTCACAATGCAGACGTAAACATAAGCGTAACGCACAGACATAAACTTAAACATAAGTGGTAGACGGAAGCATTCACAATGTACAACATAAGCGTAATCAAAGATTTTCTATTTTCTGTGGGCCATTCTAGTTACTATTGGTTGGATGTGAGAATCTATATTTTATATAAATATTGAAATTTTGTGAAACGTATGTACTGTGGCACAACAGCTCTTTATGAGCCAAGGCCTATACCAGCGGCGTCTCGGCCTTGCGGCCATGAGTTGGGTTAGGTTAGGTATTTTAATTTTAATAAAAATTCAAACTAAATAGTACTACTATGAATATAACAACGAAACTCAACTACAAAAAGATCGTACGCTACAAAACAATGCAGAAAACCGTCGAAAATCAACCAAGCAATTTGGATCTATCGATTTCGATACTCGATTTTGAGTTAAACGTACTGTGATTGGTTCATTTCTTATTTCTGACATAAGCATAAGCACAGAAGCTTGAAGCTTGCAAGCTTTTAAGTTAACGTCTTATGCGTTATGCTTATGCGAGTGCATTGTGAATGAGTCCGCTTAAAAACGTTGTCCTAACTTTTATGTTAACGCTATGCTTATGTTTATGTCTGCATTGTGAATGGGCCTTTAGCCCATGGCCACAGATTTATCAGCGTGGAATGAACCTGACCCCACCTTTGTAATGGAGTAGGTAAATTCACGATTGCATCCGAGGGTTATTCGACGAGCGTGCAACATCAGCGCGGACGCAGGCGTCTACCTTAATTTTCAATTGAATTGATGCCTTATTTTACGTGGCGAGACTCCACTGACCGATTGATCACGCAAATCGCGCTACGCCCAACTAGCGGAAAGAAGGTATTCCATGGGCGACGAAACAGGCGATTTTGAATTTTGCTCAGAGGCGTCATTTAGGCTTGAGGATCTTTTACATGCAAGTAAATCTACTAACATGGGACAGCCGGCTTTACTTCCCCTCCGAAGGAAGGCGTACCAAGGATTTTTTCGCCCCTAAAAATCCATGGCTTCGAACCCGCGAACTTGTGTATAGCAGTCCGGTACTCTAACCGTTACACCATCGCCGCTTAAGTTACATGTCTACTCAAAAGTGGCCGAGGTTTATGGAAAAGGTCATTTTTGTTTTCCTGCCATTCTCTAAGCGACGTTTATTACACTTTCTTGTTGTGAAATCCGTTCTTTTCTATCTGCAATATTTTCGGAGATTCAACAAATTGTCTCCAAGATGGCGTCGCTGGCACGTCCCCTTGCATCTGCCAACACCCTCTTGTAAGTGCAAATTAAAAAACAAACACTAGCTATTCAAAAGAAAACACTAGAGAACAAATGCAGGATAAAGTACTTGTGAGGAAGGAAAGGGATGGAGGAAGTCAAAGAAGGGGAAGCAGAAGGGGTAACTTGTGGTGAGAGGCACAATAGATTTGCAACCTTTCATTACTTCTCCAGGAAAATTCATTTTCATTGAGTACTGATTAACGAAATGCATCAGGACTCAGAAACTAATAGAAATATTTGAATGATTCTTTGTATATTTTACACGTTTTTTCACATTATTATTTCACTTATAATATTTCACTATAGAATATTTGAAGGGATACATGAAGAAAATTTAAAAAAATACAAATACAAAATAATTTGAATTTGAAATTTTGAATTTGTTTAACCTTTTAAAATTTCACTTATTACAAAACATTGAGGTTTACATAATGTAGCAGTTAATTTGGAGCAATTTTTGAGAAAATATTGTTTTCGTAATTTTTTTTAACTTGCCAATATTGCACGCAATATTGCGAGAAAACTATTAAACGTTGCAAAAAAAGTACACAACTTTAAGGAATGAACTCACTTTGGCGAAGAAATTTTATTTCAAGGAAAAATCTCTAATTTTGTAGTTGGAGGAAGATGCCGAAAAAAATCATAATTTTGCAATTTTCGAAAATTCAGAGTTAACAGTGAAAATCGGACCTATGCCACCGTAAGTGTAAATCTATTCTTACAACAAATTTTAAAAAAAATTTGGAGCCGTTTTTGAGAAAATTTTGAAAATGTCCGGGGGGCTTTGTGTAAAGTACCCCCAAATTTTGAAGAAAGTTTTTCAAAATTTCAAAACTTCGACTAGAGCTAGATGGACGGGGGTTTCTTCAGTTTCAAAAAAATCCTATGAGTGATTTAAGCATTAGTGGTGTTCACAGACGGACGTTTTCCTTTCAATTAGTTTTTCGATATCAAGAACTTACAAAACAGGGATTCTGCCTACACCAAGTGTTGTTTTGTTTTCTTAATTTAGCAACTGGTTTTATCCACTTTTTCGTTGTCAGGTCCCGTCAATGAAATTTTTCCCGCAGAAAATTTGCCGTTTTTTCGCGCAGCAATACATAATTTTCTCTATACTACGTATATTACTCCTTAAATACGTATGTATACAGGAGGGTAAAAATGGATTGTATATATATATATTGTGACCGTACTTACCCTTGTTGGTTTTATGAGTACACATATCATAAATTTTGTGATGTTTATTTTGGGCACAGGGGTTCTTTGAGGGGGGTACTTTAATCATCATTATCTGAATTCAAAGAATCTACCGTCACAGAAACAGAATTTATTAAGAAAAAACAACAAAACATCTTCACATTACTAACATGATTTACATCATTGACCTGGTCGCAAATTCTTACTGAATACAGACTAAATGGTTTATACTATACGTCTCCGAATATTCCTATCATTACATTTATCATTTCCATTTATATGACCTCCATTTCTCTGGAAACTGCATGCCATTCGTGAACCACCACAGACACCATTGCTCTCCTTACTACTCAGTGAGCACCCTGAACTGGCGTTTTACTCGATTACCCCTCTATTCTTGTTCATAATTATTGTTACTTATCTGCCCTCCACTGCCGTCGTCTTCTACTCGACGCGATGCCGCGTGCCCCGCTCGTTGCCGAGAGGTGACCTTGCCGCCAACGATGTTCTGCCTGCCCACGTGTCGCCGGCGGCCCGTTCCCGTGCACCGGCGTCGCCTCACCACACTTTCCTTCTCCACACGACGAATTTACTGTCTCAGCTCACACGGCTCCACCATATAATCCCGCATCCGCACAGCTACACCGACTACCACTGAACAGCATTGCCCACGTGTCCGTGCACTGTCCTCTTCTCTCGTCAAATTTCGTGATTATCCCTTCCAACTGAGTTTACCACAATCCTTACTCGCAATCATCATTAAGTCCATCACAATTATCCTTCCTTTAACACCAGCCGTCCCGATTATTCTCGATTTATCTGTTCGTTACCACATCGCTCTCTTGTCGCCATCATGCCTCTCACCTCTCTCTTCGCTGCTCAACTCCCAACTGCCCTTTCGCGCGGTCCGACCGACCAATTCACCACCTTCCGGGCGCTCGTTCACGGCTCGGCCCGATTCGTTCCGCAACGATTCATCAACCTGCGCGCCACTTTTGAACGTTGTGGAGCGCCTATTATTTACGTTTTGACCAATACGGTCAAAAAAAAAAAATATATATATATATATATATATATACATAAGAGATAAACTCCAAGACCGTTGGACCGATCTCTATACTACATATATTACTCCGTATATACGTATGTATACGGGAGGGTAAAAATGGAAATGGTGTGTGTATATATATATACACACATGTATATATATACATAAGAGGTAAACTCCAAGACCGTTGGACCGATCTCCATGAAAGTTGACACTTCTACGTGTTTTTTTTTCACCCAGAAGGTTTATGTACTGTTAATTCTGTTGTAACTCCACTACATGGCGCTGTAGAAAAGAACTAAATACATCGTTACGTGAAATGCAACCCGCAACACTCTTGCCAGCATTTTGAATCTATATCGTTAAATAACTCCTAAAAAAGGCGTTTTAGGGCCTTAAAAAGTCAAATTTTGAGATCAAAAGCTTCAAAGAAACGTTTCTCACACTGTGATCTATAGAATGGCTCTTCTTGAGCATTCTATTTGCTGGTCCGGCGCTTCCCGATATTACCTCGCCTGCTCAGAGACGTGCAGAATCTGCAAGGAAATATGAATGAGAGGGACAAAGAGCGGCAGAGACAGAGACAGAGAGAGAGGGACAAGGTGAGGGAAGGAGGGAGTGAGAAAGGGGGATGGGAGGGGAAAGAGGAAGATGAAGGGCAGAACGTCTGCCGGGTTTTCCTGGTCAAATATATATAATTAGTGGTCGTTTCATATTTCACTCCATGATATAAGGTCGACAAACGTTTCCAATATATTACAAAAGGCAATATTACTTGAACTGTATGTGACCGTCATGTTCTCGCCTCTTTTTTTCAATATTTCGCGCTATGGTTCGAATTGCGCCTTCTAATTGGTGGTCCCCACTCCTAGAGTGAGCCTCATCCCCACCCTTCATCGATTATCGCGTTTGCACCCGAGTTGCTGGCGCGCAGCTCCTGACGTCAGTGAAAGTGCAAAATGCTGTCCATGCGGTAGGAATATGAGATGGGTTAGAAATATGAAATAGTCAGGTTTTCGCCTCTCTGTATAGTGTTGACATTTGTCGAGTGACCGGAGAACTATCGTATTCTAGCATCATCATTGCATACCCTCAACAGCGAGCTACTTCAGTCTTCGAAGTTTCCCGAGGTGAACATGTGCAGTTAGTACAGTTGTGAAACGTTTTGTAGCTCTGCACTGAAACGCAGTTTTCTTCGTCGTATCTTGTGATATTTAAACCGATGTAGGAGGTAAGTTGACATTCAAATATTGCATTTATTTTTAATATCACCGAGGATTTTAAATAAAATGGAATTTTCTGTACGGTATGTTGGCAGACGTTGGCGTGGTGGTTGTAATACGAGACACGACTGATAGCATTATGAGATTATACTTGTACAATTAGCAGACTGTTTTAATGACTGTAAATGTTCTAAAGATTGTGTTGGTGGATTGTGAATTTAGTGTGTCTTGTGCAGAATGTTGGCCCAAAGTGATTGTGCAGGTTCAGAGAGTACACTCCTACATTTTGTGATTATTGAAAACCAAGCGATTTGTAAATACGTATTTGTACTTAGTGTACATCATGTACGTCAATAAAGCCGTTTTGTAACAAATGCTCTTTTTCTCTATAAAACAGTACTTGTCTCTTATTACTACCAGTTTCCAGTCTAATGATAGTGACATTATTTAGAAAAATTAAATATTTCGTAAAAACTATTACTTCCATATCGTTTAGGTTATTACAGCACGTTTTATATTACACGTAGTAAGAAATCGCAGTTCACTATTTTCATTACGGTTATTCTGCCACCTTGTAGATCCCAAAACAAAATGGATATCTCATATTCATACCTCTCCCCTATTATTTACTCATGCACGGAAACTTCTACTTACCTTTACAGTTTATTTGTCGGAAAGTGATTCTTTGTTGTAATTCTTCTGGTCAGCTATTGAATGTGGAGGTAGAACACGGGAAAGTTGAGTGGTATCGGCCACTTTAGCTTTAAATATGATTTCTTAGTTAAGATTATTTAAAATTATTCGTAAAATACAGAATATGAAACTTCGATCTCTTACCCCCACACTATCAAAGCTGCTGGCTTGAAAGTAAAATGATATATTTATTTGGGGATGGTAAAGATCGTCGACAACTTGCATGACTGAAAAGTGGAGGGTGCTATCGGACAACTAAATAAATAATGGTAAAATAATTTTAATGGGGTTTTTATCGCAGCCATTTACCAAAGATATACTACCTATTGAGACAAATATTACATTGCATAATACAAAGAAAAAATGGGTATTTTGTTAATGGGAAAATAACAGTTCTTGCACTAAAAACAAAAAAATGAATATTGCATGAGACTCGCGAGAAATATTATGTTTAGTTTATAGCTTCACAACTATCATTTTGTAAGGGTTTTTCTTTTAAAATGACCTTCACAATGACTATCTTCATATTATGTTCTCCCATTTCCCGTGAATTTTACCCATAGTTTCCTGGAAAACGGACAAAATTCACATTAGTATTCGAAAATTATCTCCCCAACATCCACATACAAGGAATATTAAAATATTTATAAAAGTGAAGAGAAGACGAAGTAACTGCCCGGTACCATCCGATTCTACTTTGTCCGATACCACCCGATACGACCCTCAACCTTAAAAAGAATACAACACATATATAAATTGTACACACGTGTTTCTATTGCTAAAACGTAACAAATACACCTTAGTAAACATATTAGCTACAGTAGAATATTTTTAAACTTATCCTAAGAGAAGTTTCAAAGCTTCTAAGTTATCTTCGTACACTGGGCAACATACAAACTAGGTGGTGCTGCAGAATAGCACAGACTTTCCCGTATTAGTTTTCAATTTTCTTTGGTCTCGGCTAGCTATCGGACTTGCCACATACTCTTGCCAGCTTACATCTATCGCCGCCCGAAGTACATTTTTTTGAGATTGCCTTACTTTACCGGTTGCGTAATAGTGGAAAGGAAATATTATTTTAAGAACATTAAAGAACAGTAAAACCTCGTCCTAAAGGCCAATTTTCTTTGAAAAAAAAGGGAGCCGTTTTTAAGAGAATGGCGTGTAAGCGCTACTGTAAATTCGAAATTTGAAGCTCTTTCTCACAGAAAACTTTTGAGTTTTCGAAAACTTCATTAGAAGTAATTTTAAGCACTTTAACTCACAAAGCTTTTAATTTTTTTTACTTTAAATACATTAATTAATAAAAGAAACTATAAATATTAGCATACTATTTAATAATCTTCGAGGAAAACGTTAATTTTTTCAAAGAAACCTTATGCCAGCTTAAACTAGTGTATTGCTTACAAGACTTCTAGACACATTTATTAGCAATTCAACTCGTTTTATTTGAAATAGTTTGATAAAATGACTCCAACATTTACCTAGTCAATATAAACTGCAATGATTTCTGTGCATAAACTTTTATATGAGCTACCTAAATGTAAGATGCAATTTCAAAACATTTAATCACACAGTCATTTACTAATATTCAGCTTCATGGTGTATGGATACGAGCTAAGTCATAAAAGTAAGTTTGAAGACATTTAAAATAGTAAAATGTAAAAATGTATCGGGTAGTAAAATGTACTCTTTAATGTTCTATAGCCGAGAAACAGCAACGTGTTTATTACGTAAAAATATAAAATAAATCCTTAAGTTTCGAAAATTCTTGTTTATTTTTCAACTCTCAAAATGTTTACCCAAAAAACGAACCTCATTTTATAAAAAAACGGGTAATCGACGTTCTACGGAATTGTTTTATATTCTTTGAAATTTTGAAAGACTATAATATGGAATGTATTACTGACGAAATGCCAGCATATGCATAGATAAGTGACATTTCGTTCAGTGAATATATGTATGATCTATACCTCGCAACACGGACAAAAATAATGATTATCAAATACATTTCGAATAATTTCTAAATGTCTAATTTGTAAACACAAGCTCTACTAAATAAAACATCATCTTATTACTGCCTCCATCTCACAGTACACCAACAATGTACTTTTCAAATATCCACTGCGGAATTGTTGCGCAAACTTCAATAAAGCTTTCCGGATTGCTTGAAAGAAATACATCAATTATAAAATATTATATTATAAAATACTATTATTGGTCGATACATTAATCTCATCGACACCTATTTGCTTTATAATTGTTCTAAATATGAAGAATAACATTCTTTATATTTAAGGTAAGACAGCCTGTAATTTTACATTTTATAAAATATTATGTATTTAAAGTAATGCATTGTCGTTATTTATTCTATATATTTCAGGATCTTAAAATAGGTTACCAAACAACTTTTTAGCACTGTTTTAAAATTCCCTTAGGCTAAAGTTCTTATAGAGTAGGGGGAGACTAATTTTGACGCCCAATTACTCCACAAACACTCATATTTTGGAAAAATTCAACATGACCTTATTTGAAGATGTTTTTGATGAACATATTTCATTAAGAAAAACAATTGTATCTTCATAATTGTAGTTGTAGGAAGAGGCCGAAATTTTTAAAAATTTTTGCAAAATCAAGCATTTCAACGAACATGAGATCAGCACCATTCTCTTAATCTTCCTTTATGCTATTTAAGGTCCCAATTTGCCTAAGATTGACGCAAAATTACGCATGTTTTTGAAAAATTTAGCATGGCCTTATTTGAAGATTTTTTATTTATCACATTTCATTAAGAAAAAATTGTATTTTCATAATTGTAGTTGTATGAAGGCGCTGAAAAAATTTTGATTTTTTTTCGATTTTCGAAACAGTTTTCAACTAACATGAGACCGGCCATTCTCCTAACGATTTTCAGACTATCCAACAACAAAATTTAGTCAAAATTGTTAGCGCTATTTTCTTGAAAATTTCGAAAATGCCCCAGGGGCTTCATGTAAAGTACCCCCAAAAAATAAAATATGTTTCAACGTCAAGGGGCCACGGCATCAGCCAGGTTGATCGGGGTGTATCAATTTTGGAGAAAATCGGCTGAACGGTTTAGTCGCTAGCCTTGTTCATAGACAGATGGACGGACGGACAGACAGATGTTTTGCCGTGAATCAATTTTTCGGTATCAAGGAGCCATAAAACATGGGTTCTGGCAAAACCACGTGTGAGAGGATTTTTAAAAATTTAACACCTGGGTTTATCCAGGTTTTCGTTACCAGGGCCCTGTAATAAAAGTTTTTCTGCCGAAAGTCCATCATTTTATCGCGCAGCATTGCATAACTTTCCCTATATTCCATATATACGTACGTATACGGGAATGTAAAACGTAATGCGTGCGCAATAACCAATCTGATTGATGCACTCATGCAATATGGCGTTTGCAAAACTAATTCGTTTCCAGGAACTCACTGACAGTGTGGCACGTGCCAACACCAGTGCCCCGTGCCCTAAACCACTTTTGTCCGATTCCACCCGCTGTATGGCATGATCCGACCTTTCCCTATAGTTTTCAGCACTCTCAGTGCTGTATTATGTGATTTGTTTTTAAATTTGGCTATAGATTACTCACTAAGAAATTCGTTTCTTCATCCTATTAAACACAGTGATGTATAAGGTTTGTGGGAATAAAACACTGTAACTCTTTGACTATTTATTGTGAAAATCAAATGTTAAGAAAAATATTCATGAATTTACATATGAGGCACTATAAACCATATTTCAGATCGTTCATTAAACAACCATATTACATGGCAAAAAAAGAATGAAAGTTTTATAATGTAATTTATCTTTTCTCAATATGATACATATTTAATGCACAAGAATTCTAGACTACGACAGTCGCAGCGTCTGATGAATTTATAAACAAGACTACCATTAATGTGGACCATAAGTAGCCAACCGGACAACTAATAGGGTTACCAGATGTTCACTATTTGAGTCAACTGTTCACTATTTCCATTTCTGATTCGCTAATTAAAAAAAGGAAATTGTGAACATGTAAAAAGTTCGTATCGAATGACAAAAAAAGGAACACTTATTGAACGTGTGAACAAGTGTTAGTAGAGATTTTATTGTTTATTATAGCAAGTTTTCAATCTCGATTAGGGTTGACTTTACTCTGATGCCAATCTTGGGTACTGAGCAGGTCCGCAGTTGCAGTTGTGTCTTAGTTTGGTAACTATTCGTAATACCTATGTCTTTGTTCCCGTACACAGCACTGCAAACGTAAACAGTGTGCGTTTCATAAATGCCTTTCAAATAAACTACTTTACCAAACTCTTGATGAGTGCTGGCCCTAATGCACACAGATAATTTTTTTTTAAGATTTTATAAAATATTTATAAAATTAATTTATAAAAATGTATTCCAATTTCCATTTTATGCAAAAGCAAAGCTCAACTTCAGACTTGCCTCTATTTTAAATAATAAAGAGAATGTATTATTATTATTATTATTATTATTATTATTACACAAAGATCCCCCCTCCCGTGCATTATTTTCTCAAAATATTTCTGGCAACCCTACTCACAACAGACCTAAATTTATACTTTTAATTAATTTTTACAAATCAGTTCATTAATATAAAGTTATATGCTCTTTTTGAAATTTTATTCTTATGCCCAATTAATGTCTGAATAAGAATGTAGTAATAATTTTATCAAAAACTGTACTTCTTCCCCAAAAACAGTAAATTGTGACTCGAAAATCTGGTTAGATATAAAATTTAATATTTTAATTTTTAATGTCCACAATATTAAAATTGTAAATGTTGACCAACAGAAGTCTGAATATCTTTTTATTCCCAAATGAAGCATTCTTTAATATAGATCACCATTGAAATTATTATATAACTTGCAATAACAGAAACATCTGAATCAAAAATAAAAAGTGGATTTCTTTTTAATGAAAGTTGTGGATTACGTTCTGTAAAATTATTTTAATTAGATTATTTCCTCAGAAAATTCTAGGAGATATAGCAGCAGATTCTAGCAGATATAAAAAATGAAGTTTTGTGTTACTCATTCATAAAAAATTGCTCGTGAACAAGTTTAGTGATGGTAGGCTTTTAAAGATTAAAGAAATGTAGTTTGAAACTTTCAACTATATCTGCCAATTTATTAAAAATATTATTAAAATTACGTGCTTCTGCAGTATAATGTTTTCAAATAAAGCTATCTGTAACCTGTTGTTTGTTTTATAAGCTACCACATATATTATGTATTTTGTGTTACTCTTTTGAAAATTAGCAATATTTATCTGGTTAAAATAAGCATTTTTCTCTTCTTACACTTGCAACATTTGGTTGAGACTAGAAAAATTGTATCAAAAAATTACCATCAAAGGTTGTTAATTTTACCTAGAATCAAGAGTCCTTGGTAGGGATGGGCGATTATTAAAAATACTCGATTAATATCTAATTAATTAATTTCAGTGTTCGATTAATATTCTTGAAATAACCGAAATTTTAATTAAAATTTATCGATTATTGTTTAAATGTTATTATTGTTTACATTTCTAAATAATGCATGAACTTTTGAAATAATTTACTTTTAGTTTGTACATGTTACATGAAAGCAAATTGAAACATAAGTTAAGTTACAGACAAACCGTAATTCAAATATAAAAACACACTCAGTGACTTTCCATATTATCAGTTTTGCTCAGAAGAAGTCAATCGTTAAAATTTATCTCTATTTTTTGTAGTCGGTCGGAAACAGTGAGAGGATGTATTCTGTTTCTTAAGGTTGTGTATTGTAGGCATATTGTCTTTAACATGAATACTTGAAGTAAAATAATCGAGCTAAGCAATCAGCATATAGATTAATTGATGTAAAAATATTCGATTTCTTTTTTTTATTTAGTTGTGTAACAATCGATGTCTTAAAGTCGATTTAATCGCCCAACCCTAGTTCATGGCATGGCGCATAGACATGGGTGAGTTACTCCGGCTAACCTATTTTTTCTCGTTCTGCGTAGCACCAGTTTGCGTCACGAACCACGTGATCACAGCGCGGGCACTTCGTTTGAAAAGCCAGGCCCAGTGAGCTCTAGTGTAGTAATATTGAGATCACTGGCCAGGCCAGACGCTGGCCGCCACATTGCAAGGCAAGCGAGCAGCGAGTATAAATATTTTGAAAGTGACATAGAGTGGCAATTTTTAACGGTGACCAATCAAAAATAACATGATGAAGGTGTAGTTGAAATAAAAGATGCAATATTTTCTTTTAAAATAATGCTTCATGTTTCAATGACTTGTAGCAAGCTGAACATTTTGGTATCTGGCCAGGGTTGCCTGATGTGTTGCAAGATCTTTCTTCGCCACTACTACGAAATATTTGCAAATACACTCTCCAATGATACAAAATTCCCCAACTTCGAAACGAATAATATTCTCCAAATTAAGGACAAACGACATGAGCAGTTCCTGGCGATTCCATTGTCCTTAAATTGAAATAATGCATATCAACTAATCATCGTCATTTGAGCTGTTCGAAATCCTATACTATCTTCGTTTTTCTCATGTTTTTCTTTCTCTGTGCCTGTCGTTCATTTCTCTTTTTTGATACATAAAAATGAGAGAGAATAACCTCCGTTGTTTCTTTTTTATTCATAATAATTGACTAATATTTATATTTCGACTCCTGATGAAAATAATTTCACCAAAAAAATTTCCAAACATTCCCCGTTAATTTATGTTCCGTTTTTTCCCCATAGCGAAAAAAATCTCCATTTTGGGGACAAAATTCTCAAATGTGGCAACCCTGTATCTGTCTGCATTTAAAATACCCAGTAATATTGTGACGGAAACTGGTGCATAAAACTCATCGGCTGAAGCCGGATAGGCTGCTCAGCAGCTCACCCGAGTCTTTCCACCAAGGCCATCCTTAGTTCATGGACTCTGAGAGCGAACCACGAAGTCTACAAGAAGGAGACTCATTTCCGGTGGTGGGGGTATGTACCGAAAACGTCGGCAGCTACTTGAAAAAATAAAACTTAACTAGACTTCTTGCACTTCAGCGACATCATGCGGCGAATGAAAGAACCACAAAGGAACCTATCAAAGCAGCCAATGGAGCAAAGCGTTTTCGCGGGAAGCAATATTTATTTAGGAGTATTAACAGGACGCGCCCGTGACAATAAAGATAATAATCAAAATAAATAAATCAATTATTATGTCTCACATAAATTCAGCACAAACTGCGTAAAGACCTGTCAGGAGAGCTGCAATTCACTGCCTTACAGTCTTCTAGATGAAGATAACAATGAACCCGATTCGGTTCCAAGTCGGCTAGCCCTACAATACTGTCCCGTTACTACTTCTTTTCCATGTTATTGTGTTGGGTTGAGGCACGCCCAAAGACCGCCCCAGCAGTGCCGAGCGCCAACAAGCCAACATGCGCCATCACGCAACTGCCCAGCGCCTTCGTAAGTTCCTTCACCCACCGCGTGATGTCGCTGAAGTAAAAGGAGTCTGGTTTTGTTTGATTTTTTTCCAAGTAGCTGCCGACGGTTTTGGTACATACCCGCACCATGCCTCCAACATCGGAGTCGAATGTCCTTCCTGTAGACTTCGTGCCCGAGTCTTCCCTAGTTCATGGCTACTCGGAGAGCGAACCAAGCGCGACCTACGGCACTGGTATGGGGACTCCCATATCTTCTAGAACTTGGCCGATGCACTTGAGGAGATGCTTCACGTCGCTGGGGTGCAGGTCGCCAATGCAGCCAATACGAAAGCAGTCGACTGACGTTACCTTGCCTGGGTAAATAACTTGACCTAGAATGAAAAAAACAAAAAAACAAACGGCAATATAAGAGTACGTACAATAAAAATATCGGCTGAACAGTTTATGCGCTAGCGTTGACCACAGACAGACGGACGGACGGACGGACGGACGGACGGACGGACGGACAAACGGACGGACGGACAAACGGACGGACGGACAGACGGACGGGCGGACAGACGGACGGACAGACGGACAGGCGGACGGACAGACGGACGGACAGGCGGACGGACAGGCGGACGGACAGACGGACGGACTGGCGGACGGACAGGCGGACAGATAGACGGAAAGACGGACGTTTTATCGTCAATCGATTTTGTAGTATCAAGGAGCAACAAAACATGGATTTTGACCAACACGAGAGAGAGGATTTTTTTCCTAAATTTGGCAACAGGTTTTATCCACTTTTTCGTTACCAGACCTCTGCTATAAGAGTTTTTCTGGGGAAAATTCCCCGTTTTCCGGCGCACGATTACATAACTTTCTCTTCTTACGAAGTATTCCTAAGGGGAGAAAGTAAAATCGTGGATACGTAGTAGCTGCGCGACTTTTCTTGACGTCTGAGCTCACTTTTCATGACGTCTGAGCCCTAGTGCTCAACCCAGCACGACACGGCACGGTCTGGTCAAAACACTGGCCTCTCCAACGGAATGGTACGGCAAGATTATCAGAGCTGTCTACCGCTGCTTTCGCTGAATTCAAGTGATGCTTGAAATTATTCAGAAGATGAAAATTAAGTACAGGCTGACACGACTTATTCGACGGTGACGGACGCGGATTCGATGCTGTTGGCGGATTCGATGGTGTGGCGGTTAGCGTGCCGGACTGTCATACCCAAGTTCGCGGGTTCAAACCCGATCGAAGCCGTGGGTTTTTAAAGGCGAAAAAATCCTTTGTACGCCTTCCGCGGAGGGGAAGTAAAACCGGCTGTCCCATGTTGTAGATTTACTGCATGCAAAAGATCCTCAAGCCTAAATGACGCCTCTTAGCTAAATTCAAATCACCAGTTTCGTCGCCCGAGATAATACCTTCTTTCTCCGCCAGTTGGTGAAAGGAGAGTAGCGAAATTTGCGTGGTCAGACGCAAGAGCGGGCCTGATGGCCCGAGTCTCGCCACGTAAAATAAGGCATTAACTAACTAACTACGACATTTGTAGTTGGCGCGCGAGCGGCAAGACCGCGCGCTCTGTCATGGGTCGGTGGCGGCAGCTGCAGGCCGCGGACACGGCCTAATAGGCTCGAACCGTGAGTCTCATAGCCTAGCATCGACCCTTTATACCGCGATTTTTCTAACTTTGCCTCAAGGCCACTCAACTCCCATCTTGGCGATGGAATATGACACGTTATCTCGCATCTTTCTCAGTCGTTCCGCTGGATTTCGCATGATCGCGACCACGGCATGACCGAGAAGGACGCGAAATGCCGTGTGATATTCCATCGCGAAGATTGAATTGAATTGCCCTATTTTACGTGGCGAGACTCAGGCCATGAGGCCGACTCTTCCGTCTGACTACGCAAATTTCGCTACGCTCCTTTCACCAACTGGCGGAGAAAGAAGGTATTATCTCGGGCGACGAAACTGGTGATTTGAATTTAGCTAAGAGGCGTCATTTAGGCTTGAGGATCTTTTGCATGCAGTAAATCTACAACAAGGGACAGCCGGTTTTACTTCCCCTCCGAAGGAAGGCGTACGAAGGATTTTTTCGCCCCTAAAATTCCAAATCGGCTTTGAACCCGAACTTGGGTATAACAGTCCGATACGCTAACCGTTACACCATCGCCGCCACAAAGATGGGCAGTTCGAGAAATCGCAGTGTAAATGGAGCCAGTCGGCACCCTGAAGGCTGTTCTGAGTCGAGTCCAGAGATCAGCAGTCGGATGTCTACCGTCAGGAGGCGACGGCCACATCAGCTGTCAGCAAGGAACGTCCTGGAGGCATAGTGTGCCAGTGAGCTCTAGTGAAGACTGGAGGCAACACTCTGAACTCAGAAATCGTGACGGTCCGCCATGACGATGAACGTCTTTTCTGTACTGGTTATCTCAGAACCAAATAGCAGGAATTAGCGTCTCATTCCATTTTTAAACATTTATTCTCTTTTATTTTCAATAAAACTTAATAAAAAGTTAGAAGTAACCAATATTTAATACTTTGAAATTGCAATTTATCTACAATACTTAAACAAAATTCAGTCTTTAATTTCATGGAGACTTTTTTAACATTACGCAAGGGAATGTTCTTGGATTGAGTACTGTATGTTTAATAATCTCCTTAGATCGACTTATGGCAAATAATAGTCGTCGGAAACCTAAAAAAAATATTATTGAAGGAATGACAACCAAATAATATCTCATCTATTTTTACAGCAATTAAAGTAGCATTCACATGTAGTTGACAGTCTGCTTGCGTCCTTTACAACCTAATAATACGCACAAGACGCATTTAACTCGAAAGAAAGTTTGTAGGTAGACGTTCATCGCAGCCAACCCAACGAAAAACGATGGTCACGATTTTCAGTACTTCAAAGCATTGCAGTTGTGCATCCAGCTGTAATGTTGAGATCACTGGAGTGTGCAGATGTTGGGGAGTGGAGATCGCCAAGGATCGGCAATATGGCGGCCAGTGGTTGTTTCCACCGGTCTGTCTGAGCCGCAGGAAGCCGGCACCGCTTAGGGAGAGGGTACCCTCTTCCCCTGTAATGTCTGACAGCTTGTAAATAAGGAATCAATAAATCGTTGTGAAGTGAGCAAGCAGACTTTCATTTGCGGACATAACACATACACTAATATCATATCCCATTAAAAAATAATATTATCATTATCTAATTATTTTATCTTGTTGTTGCTATTTTAAATAATTGTTGCTAGTTTAAATAAATCTATCTATCAATTATTTCATGATTTGTTCTATTTTATCGCCTGTAATACTAAGAGCGAATGAGACGCCAATAGTATTAACCCTTCTCCGGGCAAGGTACTTTTGTAACGTATCCGGGCAAGCAGTGTCCATCAGACACTGTTGTGTAATAAATGTTTTCCACGATTCTCTTCTTCAACTTTTCCACACCTATTGTTTTAATTGTTTTAGAATTTCAGTATAATGACGGAAAATGAATAATTCCTTTACTATCCCAAAAACGTACAAGAAGTGATGATGGAGTGTAAGGTTTTTCGTATACTGAGAATATAACGCATATTGAACAAGTTAAATTTTTTTCTCTATAAATATTTATATATCAGATATTTTGATTAAAGTAGTTAATTATTTACAATTCTTGCAAAGATGAGTTACATCACTCTGCTCGTTGCAGACTGACTGGTGACGTTTACTGCAACATTGTTTGAGTGCGATCTCGCGCGTAGCCACGCAAGTGACATCTTTTTTTTTCTTCCCTGATGAACACGGTGCACTACACTTGTCTGGTTTAGTTGACATGTACCGTTTGAATGGACAACTGTCCTTTATTGGAATTAGCATTTCGTTGACAGTAAAGTCTGTTCCAGGATGGTTATGCTTTTCCAAATATTCATTGAATTTTTCCCACACGTCCCTCAAAGCGGCACATTGATCATTCCGACGTCTTGTGGACCGCGTGGTTTTGTCATCAAATCGTCGAAAAATAATCCCTTGAAACGTGTGAGCCCCAATTTTGCTCCCTATACAGGTGGATCATAAAAACTGTTCCACAATACTGTTCGCACCCCGACCATGCCTCCAGCATCGGAGCTGAGTCTCCTTCCTAAAGACCTCGCGGTTGTGACAAAATAGAAATCGCCCAAGGTTCCTTCTTACCAAAAGAATATATTTGTCGTTTATCATTACAAAGTGTCCAGTTTATGAAAACCAACAGACTTAATAAACAAAAGAAAAACGTTATTTCGACTGTTGTGTCAAAATGTAAATCAGAAACTGTTGCCTCTTACCGAAAGAACACAGTGTATTTTGGACGCTGCTTGCCCGGTTACGTTACTTTAAAACAAAATAATTATTTTCACTTCTTTTTATTGACCAAAATTTGTGAAACTTCGTACAAAGGCGCTTCAGTAGATTAGAGACAAAGTCACGAAACCGTAATTACAGGACAAATTTAGTTTACATTATATGAGAGTAAATATAACCCACAGTGTCCAACAGGGTTAATAATGTTACAGTTGGCAACACAGTCTGATATGACGTGGGCAGTAGTAACGTCCTCTCCCCGCAGCCCGCGCTGGGAGACGTCAAGAAAAGTCGCGCGACTAGTAGTTGACGTGGCTGCTGATTAATACAAATTGAATTGCAGAGGAAGGGATACAATTTGATGTTCAATTTGGCGTTAAACCGTTAAGTACGTAAGGTAAATTTTATTTATTCAATTGTCATTCATTATCTGGCCAGGAAAGCAATATTTTATATCAATTTCTTCGGTTTATTTCCCTGAAGGGGTCAAATTTAATTGGACGAAACGTCAGGAAATATCTCGTTACGACACCGTCTGAATTGTGGGTGTTCAATACTCAATTTGCATGGTCATTTTCATCGTTCCTTGTGGAAACATTCGTAGGTGATTCAACAAGTAACAGAGAGAAACAAGAAGACAAAAAGCACGTGACTGAAGGCCCCTCCTCTGGGACTAAAAAAAGTTAATACTGAATTATACTAATTAATACTTTATTGGGAACAGTCCACATTTTGCGCAAAGTATTGTAGAGGCACCGACAGTCCCTAGATGTGCTCCTTAGGTAGCTGGTTGCAACCTGAAGTAGATTTTATTTTGAGCCGACTCTTAACATTATTACTCGTCAATTAGAGGAATACTAATACTAATACAATTACTACTACTACTAGTAATAATAATAATAATAATAATAATAATAATAATAATAATAATAATAATAGAAAGAGGGTGAGTGGGGAGGTGGGGGTGGTGGAAGGAGTGGGGGAATGTAGAGGACATGGGGGTGAGGGGTGATGTAGGAGGAGGTGGTGGTGAGAGGAGAGGAGCGAGTGGTGGGGGTTAGTGAAAGAGAATGGGGAAAGGGGCGGGGTGAAGGGTGATGTATGGGGAGGTAGAGGTGGGCGGGAGAGGGCGGGGTGAGAGGGGAGGTGAGGGGTGGGTGGTGAGGGGGTAGGAGGGGTGGAGGGGTGATGGAGGAGGCTCAGAAGGGGGTTGGAAGAAAAAGGGAGAGGGGTGATGTAGGGGGAGGGAGAGGTGGGAGGGAGAGGGCGGGGTGAGAGAGGGGGTGAGAGGGAGAGGTGGGGGAGGGGTGATGTAGGGGGAGGTAGAGGTGGGCGGGAGAGGGTGGGGTGAGGGGTGGGCGGGAGAGGTGGGAGGTAGAGGTGGGTGGGAGGTGGTGTCTGCTCACCGAGTGCGCTGAGGCGCTGGTAGAAGTCGTGGAAGGCGAAGCGCGCGTGCCTGGGGTAGTGGAAGGCGGTGATGACGGGGCAGAGCGCGTCCTGGGGCAGCAGCGGGCGCAGGCCCAGCGCGCGCGCGCCGCCCACCAGCAGCGACGCGTTGTGCTCGTAGCGCCGGCGCCGCGCCGCCGCGCCGCCCTCCGCCGCCAGCTCCCGCAGCGCCTACGCACTCACACCGTCTCAACCTCTCTCTCCCTCTCACTCTATCTCTCACTCTCTCTCTATCTCTCTTTCTCTCTCTCACTCTCTCTCTCTTACTCTATCTCTCTCTTTCTCTCTCACTCTTTCTCTCTCACTCTATCTCTTTCTCTCTCTCACTCTCTCTTTCTCTCTCTTTCTCTCTCACTCTATCTCTCTTTCTCTCTCACTCTATCTCTCTTTCTCTCTCTCACTCTCTCTTTCTCTCTCACTCTATCTCTCTCTTTCTCTCTCACTCTGTCTCTTTCTCTCACTTTGTCTTTCTCTCTCACTCTACCTCTCTTTCTCTCTCACTCTATCTCTCTTTCTCTCTCTCTCACTCTCTCTTTCTCTCTCTTTCTCTCTCACTCTACCTCTCTTTCTCTCTCACTCTATCTCTCTTTCTCTCTCTCTCACTCTCTCTTTCTCTCTCACTCTATCTCTCTTTCTCACTCTATCTCTTTCTCTCTCACTCTGTCTTTCTCTCTCACTCTACCTCTCTTTCTCTCACACTCTCCCTTTCTCTCTCACTCTCTGTTTCTCTCTCACCCTCACTCACTCTCTCTTTCTCTCTCTCACTCTCCCTTTCTTTCTCACTCTCTCTTTCTCTCTCACCCTCTCTCTTTCTATCTCTCACTCTCTCTTTCTCTCTCACTCTCCCTCACTTTTCTCTCATACTCACTCTTTTTGACTCTCATTCTCAAACGCACTCTCACTCTCCTCTCTGCTTCTCTCCCCGTCTCGGGGCCGACCGGCGAATATCCATTTTGGAAGAAATTTTATTTATGCTTTAGGCGCTAGTGGTGTCCACAGACAGACCCATGACCGGACGGACGGACGTTTTGAAAAAAAAAAACACTTTTAGGTATCAAGGGACCCCAAGACGTGTATTGCTCGTTGAAATCTCGAAAACGATTTTCCGCAGCATTACATAACTTTCCCTACACTACGTGTATTACTCTGCATATACGTACGCATTTGGGAAAGTAAAAACGGACGGACAGACGGACAGATAGGCGTTTTGCTTTCAATTGATTTCTCGGTTATCAAGGACCCACAAAACAGCGATTTTGGCTACACCACATGTTAGGGGATTTTTTTATTAATTTAGCAACTGGTTTTATACAGTTTTTTTGTTACCACGGCCCGGTAATGAACTTTTTTCTACCGAAAATTCGCCATTTTTCGCGGAGTATTACATAACTTTCCCTATACTACTCCGTATATTACTCAGTGTATACGTACGTATATGGAAAAACGGACGGACGGACAGATGGACGTTTTGCTTTCAATTGATTTCTCGGCTATCAAGAAAAGAGGGGTTCTGGCTACACCACGTGTTAGGGGATTTTTTTATTAATTTAGCGACTGGTTTTATACAATTTTTTTGTTATCACGACCCGGCAACGAATTTTTTCTGTCGAAAATAAGCCATTTTTTTTCGCGCAGCACTACATAACTTTCCCTACACTACGTATACGGGAAGGTAAAGAGAAGCGGTCGAGCAGCTCACCTGCTGAGCCGCGAGCAGCGCGTGCGTCGGGGGCGTGAAGCGGAACTGTCCGCTGCGCTCCAGCTCCTCGTGCTGAGCCGCCAGGTCCAGACTCAGCGTCCGGGCGTTCCCTGCAGCACCCCACGCAAGCACTCGCTGTTATACTGCGAGTTTTCTAACATTGCCCCTCAAGGCCACTCAAATCCCATCTTCGCGATGGAATATGTCACGGCATTTCGCGCCTTTTCTCGGTCTTGCCGGTAGAAGTCGCACGATCGCAAGCACTGCTTCATACGGTCGCGATCGTGCGAAATCTAGCGGAACGACTGAGAAAGACGCGAAATGCCGTGACATATTCCATCGCGAAGATGGGATTTGAGTGGCCTTGAGGGTCGCTCTTAGAAAAATCGCAGTATAAGGCCCGTTCACAATGCAGACGTAAATATAAGCATAGCGTTAACATAAAAGGTAGGACAACGTTTATAAGCGGACTCATTCACAATGCACTCGCACAGGCGTAACGCATAAGACGTTAACTTGAAAGCTTGCACGCTTCAAGCTTCTATGCTTGTGCTTTATGTCAGAAATAAGAAATGAACCAATCACAGGACGTTTAACTCAAAATCGAGTATCGAAGTAGATCGAACAAAAGACTAGTTTTCCAAATTGCTTGGTTGATGTTCGATGGTTTTCTGCGTTGTTTTGTAGCGTACGATCTTTTTGTAGTTTAGTTTCGTTGTAATATTCATTGTAGTACCATTTAGTTTCAATTTTTATTGAAATTAAAATACCTAACCTAACCCAACCCAACTCATGGCCGCAAGGCCGAGACGCCGCTGATAGGCCTTGGGTCGTAAAGAGCTATTGTGCCACAGTATACAAACGTACATGTTTATATATTTTATGTATGTTTATATAAACATGCATACTTTAAACAACATTTAAGATTCTTACATCCAACCAATAGTAACTAGAATGGCCCACAGAAAATAGAAAATCTTTGCTTAGGCTTATGTTGTACGTTGTGAATGCTTAAATCTATCACCACTTATGTTTATGTTTGTGCGTTACGCTTATGTTTACGTCTGAATTGTGAATGGCCCTTTAAAGGCGGCTCCACACATTCGGCATTCGCCTAGCAGCAAGCTACTGCTCGCCCGATCCCGACCAGCTGATGTGTTCGTCGAATGTTCGCTCCCTTTGATGTGTCCAAAAGACCGACATGCAGCGGGTAGGGCGAGCGCCGAATGTTCGTCCCTCGGCAAATAGCAAGCGACCCATCCACACGACTCGGGATTCGGCGAGCGGTTGCTCGCTGTTCGCCGAATAGCGAATGTGCGGAGCCGCCTTTAGGAGCATGCCTTAATACGATTGTGTACATTCATTAATGACCGGTCATGTCATGACTTAAATATTTCAATGACAAAATTATGGTCATGGCATTACTGAAATGTTTCAATGTCAAAATTAAGGTCATGTTGTCATTATTTAAATGTTTCAATGTCAAAATTATGGTCATGGCATTATTGAAATGTTTCAATGTCAAAATTATTGTCATGTCGTCATTATTGAAATGTTTTAATGCCAAAATTACGATCATGTTGCCATTATTGAAATGTTTCAATGGCAATATTATGGTCATGTCGTCATTATTTAAATGTTTAATGCCAAAATTATGGTCATGTCGTCATTATTTAAATGTTTAATGTCAAAATTACGGTCATGTCATTATTTAAATGTTTCAATGTCAAAATTAAGGTCGTTTTTTTCATTATTTAAATGTTTCAATGTCAAAATTAAGGTCATGTTTTCATTATTTAAATGTTTCAATGCCAAAATTATGGGCACGGCATTATTGAAATGTCAAAATAATGGTCACATCATTATTTAAATATTTTAATGCCAACATTAAATGGTCATGTCGTCATTATTTAAATGTTTCGATGTCAAAATTATGGTCATGTTGGCATTATTTAAATTTTTCAATAAGCGATGCTATTTTACATATATATATTTTTTACCGTAAACTCATGGTTTTTTCTCTAGGTGTTCTTGATTTATCTATTTCAGTCCTTGTTTCTACCTAGTACTTTCTGTGTGTTTTGTAATGAAGTAGCCTGTCACAATTGAAAACATGTTTATATAATTAAATTAATATTTTTAATTAATTAATTGAAATAAATTTTAATATATAATTGAATTAATATATTTTTGTGTTTTAATTAATTAAAATAGACATGAATTAATGACCAGGATGGGATTTCGTAATAAAATTACGGACATATCATTTAAATGTCTCAATAAGCAACGCTGTTTTATACATGGCCATTACCGTAAACTCATGGTTTGTTTTCCTTCAGATGTTCTTGATTTATGTTCCAGCATTAATTTGTGCCTTGTGCTTTCTGTGTGTTTTGTAAGAAAATAGCTTGTCATAATTGAAATGTTTTTTTTTCCAATTATTATATACATAATTAAATTAATGTATTTTTCTATTTTAAAACTTTTTCTTAATATGATATTTTTATCAGTATTATCATTGTTTCTTATTTTGTGCTTTAATTGGATAAAAGGGTTATCGTGGCTAATTGTATTGTTTAAACGTTTTATCGCATTCAAACGTGTAGAGTATTCAGACTTGGGGAACGATTACATTCGATAAATTTAAATAGTATAAGAAGGGTTTATGTGATTTACGTAGTTCATTAAAGTGGATGACTGACAATTGTAAATATGTAAATGTAAAACTATTTTTAGCGGTTAGGTGGATGAACAGGCCTTACACCCTGAACCTCGCCAGAAATAAAGTTATTTTTGTTATTATTATTATTATTATTATTATTATTATTATTATTATTATTATTATTATTATTCCATTACATCATGACTAAAGACCTTATGAGTCGGCTGAATATAAAATCTACTCCAGGTTGCAACCAGCTACCTAAGGAGCATATCCGGTGACTGTCAGTGCCTCTACAATACTTTGCGCAAAATGTGGGCTGTTCCAAATAAAGCTATTTCTTGCACTTCCCAGTCTTTTGAATTACCAGGGAGTCTAGACAAGTTCCTACACACATTTTGCGGAACAAATCCCAGAGCTCCGATAACTATCCTGTGCTTTTACGCCCCAGATTCGGCTGATCTTCATTTCCAAACTCTTTTATTTAAGACGTTTCTCTGCCTCCTTGGTAACGACGTTTTGATCACAAGGTACAGCAACATCGATAAGTAAACACGATTTTTTGCCAAGTCCCGGATAACTATATCCGGTTTGTTTGCCGCTATCGTGCGGTCAGTTTGAATTTGTTGGTCGTACAATATCGTACACAATCCAACAGACGTCACCGGTTTTGGTGAGTGTTCGTACCACTTGGGGCATGTGTTTGGAACTTCGAGGGCGGTACAGATCTGCCAGTGGAGGTAGCTACACACCCTGTCATGTCTTTTCAGGTATTCGGTCTTTGCTAGGGTTGGACAAGCTGAGACAACATGATCAATGGTTTCTACGTCTTCCTGACAAATTTATCATCTATCGGCATTTATCATCTTGGGAAATTTTGAGAACTGCTTTATCATAATGTGTTCTCAAGGCCTGATCTTGGGCAGCTATTACAAGTGCTTCCGATTCTGGCTTCATTCGTCCCCTTTTAAGCCACATAAATGATTGATCTTTATTGATCTACACCTTGTCCATTCTTTTGAGGTATTGTCCGTGGAGTGGTTTGTCTCTCCACGATTTCTTTAAAATTTTTTGTGTGTCACACTTCATGTTTAGCAGCATCAGAAGTTCAGTGTCTGTGTTGTTGTTATTATTATTATTATTATTATTATTATTATTATTATTATTATTTCTCTAAATCACGACTAAAGATGTTATGAGTCGGCTGAATGTAAAATCTACTCCAGGTTGCAACCAACTACCTAAGGAGTAGATCCAGGGACTGTCGGTGCCTCTACAATACTTTGCGCAAAATGTGGGCTGTTCCAAATAAAGCGATTTATTATTATTATTGTTATTATTATTATTATTATTATTATTATTATTATCGTCATTAGTACGTATTTATCATATAAAATGAAAAATAAGATTGAATGAAGGCAATTGTAGAGAATTCTAATACAATGAGGCAGAAGTGTAATCCCAAATGATCTAGTTAAGTAGCGAAAAAAAATAGTCGGAGGATTATGTAAAGAGACGTAAACATAGCAATGAACATTTTTAAGAATAACAATTTTCCTTTAGATTTGGGCAATGTTTTATTTTGTAGATGAATGTATTTCTGCCACTACTCCACATGTTTTATAGTATCATAAATCCTTTTTTAATGGACACTAAAACATTATTGTGAAGTGAGGTGTCGTGCATTATATAGCAGAGAAATAAAGAAGGAAATGTTTTCAGGTCTTAGTGAAGTAAAGTGCAGTGTGATCCTAATTGTATAAACATTCAGTGCGGAGTTAGATTATATAAGTTTTTTTATCTTAATAAAATTTAAGGTTTAATTAATCAGTCAGTTTTTATATTATCATTGTTTTATCATTATTATTATTATTATTATTGGTATATAAATTAGTTATATTACCTTATTATTACTACTATAATTATTATGTAATTTGCTAGTTTTATTACCTTATTATTATTATTGTTATTATTATCGGTATTAGTGTTCTATGTTACTGAGAGACTGTGTATTTTTATGTTTTTGTAATTAGCTGCCACCGGGTTATACCCAATTGCAGTTTAAATAAATTCAATTCAATTCAATTGATGGGTTTCACATTGCCTGATCGCAACGCCATTTAGTGAAGCCCGCCCCGGCAGCCATCTTAACCAAACGCCCAAAAACCAACTCAACCGAACCATATCCAACATTAAAGGCAAATTTTAGACCTATTAAATGCCATATTCCCGAATTTTGGGCTTTTTCGGCTTTCCCAGAATCATGGCCGCTGCTAGCTTTAGTCCAAAGCAGGGCGTTCCAACTGGCGGCCCACCGGATCTTTTTGTGCGGCCCGCGACTGCTTTGAACAATTTTATAATACCAACCAAATACAATACAATTTCACAATTCATCTTATTCTTATTTAACTATATATTAATTTTCCCATTGTATGTACATTAATCATTAAGTATGTTGAATAAAAGTATCTAATATACAGGGTGTCCGGGGAGGAAACGCCGAAATTTCGAAAATAAGCTCTTAAGACAATTCTAAGCATATTTTGTGTAATGAACTACGTGGATATTCCGAATGGCTGAGCCGCAATAAGCATTCAGCAAGCAGAAAAATTTGGTTTGAAAAATTGATTTCTCTGCAAAAATGTGCATCTTACAAGCATAGAAACACTCCAGAAACATGTTAATTGTTCATTATTTACAAAAGAAATTAGTATATTTCTTCAGAAAGAAAAATTAAGCGAGAAATAAAAAAGCACCCAATTTACACAATTCAATTGCTTTTTTATTTCTCCCTTAATTTTTCTGTCTGAGCAAATATTTTCCTTTCTTTTATTAATAATAAACAATTCACATATTTTTGCAGTGCATCTATGCTTCTACAATGCAAATTTTTGCCTAGAAAGCATATTTTCAAACCAACTTTTGAATGTTCATTGCGGCCCAACCATTCGGAATATCCACGTAGTTTATTTTAGGCTCTAGAAAGGTAATTGTTGCAGCCCATATTTTTCAACAATCAATGTTGTACAATGAGCAAAAATTACCATAAGTTGTTATGGGCTAATAAACTGGAATACTCTATACACTTTGAAAGAAAAATGAAACCCTCCCTGAAATTAAAGAATAATTTTAGGCTCTAGAAAACAAATTGTTTCAGTCCATTGTTTTCCAATAATCAGGGCTGTTTATGCGTTTTCGTGGTTATTATTCTATAACAACGCATTCTGTTTCTCTAAGTTTTGGAAAAAATGGACTGCAACAATGTTCTTTCTAGAGCATTGTAGCCTTTAATTTTGGATGCATTTTCGTTGTGTTGCAATAACGTGAAGTTGTATTTTCTAGGTGGGAGCTACTAGCATTAGAGAAAAATAGCAGCGCTCACGATTTTGTGAAATCCAAAAGAGACTAAAATTCTCGAATAGAGTATTTAACAAGCCTAAAATTAGTTTTTAATTTTGTGTATGGTTTGATTGAGTTTGGGAGCTGCTAGCTTTAGATGATTCGTTCCCGTTAAAAGTCGAGTTCCACGTGTTGTAAGAGCGATGTGATTGTATAGTTATTCCATTGAGCGGTTGAATGAGAGTGTTCATGAACCTTCTGCATTGAATGGCTGAATAAGTAGCGTACATTAACCTTCTGCATAGCTGAAGCTGAATGGCTGAAGGGGAGTGCGCGTGGAACTATTGCATTAAAAATGGCTGAATGGGAGTGTACGTGAGCCTATTGAATTGAATAGTCGAAAGGGAGTGTACGAGGATCTATTCCTTTAGATGGCTAAATGTGAGTGTACATGAACCTCCTGCAATGAATGCAAGGGTGGATCCATTGCATTGAATGGCTGAAGGGGAGCGTGCGTGTATCCTTTGCACTGAAGGGGTGAATGAGAGTGTGCATGCGGGAGGGCGTGGGGCGTGGGGGGGCCGGGGGGCGGTGGGGCGTGGGGGGCGTGGGGGGCGTGGGGGGGCGTGGACGGCGTGGAGGGCGTGGGGGCGTGGGGGGCGTGGGGGGCGTGGGGGGCGTGGGGGGCGCGTGGGGGGCGTGGGGGGGGTCGTGCGCCGGGGCGTGGGGGGGGGGCGGAGAGTGGCCGTGCGCTTGCCTCACCTGCGCACTGCCGGAGGCGCTGCGTGCGCGCGAGCACGAAGCCGAAGCCGGGCACGCCCTGCACGCACTTGTTGGCGCTGGCGACGAGGAAGTCGACGCGGTCGAGGCGCACGGGCAGCGCGCCGAACGAGCTCATGGCGTCCACCACGAAGGCCGCGCGCGGCTGGCGCGCGCGCAGCGACGACGCCAGCGCCCCCACCGGGTTCAGCAGCCCGCAGCTCGTCTCGCAGTGCACCGCCGCCACGCACGCGTACGCGCCGCTCGACAGCTGACGCTCCACCTGCGCAGAGGCGAGTTGACGTTAATTTGGGGGACCAGAAGGAAAACAAGTGTTAAAATGCATTCATTTGGGGGACCAGGAGGAAAATAAGAGTGAATTTTGCATTAATTTGGTGGACCAGAAGGAAAACAAGTGTTAAATTACATTAATTTGGGGGACCAGAAGGAAAATAAGGGTGAAGTTTGCATTAATTTGGTGGACCAGAAGTAAAACAAGTGTTAAATTACATTAATTTGGTGGACCAGAAGGAAAATAAGGGTGAAGTTTGCATTAATTTGGTGGACCAGAAGGAAAACAAGTGTTAAAGTTCATTAATTAGGGGACCAGAAAGAAAATAATCGTTAGATTTACATTAATTTGGGGGATCAGAACAAAAACAAGAGTAAAATTTGCATTAATGTGGGGATCAAAAGGAAAACAATGGTTAAATACATTAGTTTGGGGGACCAAAAGGAAAATAAGCGTTAAAGTTACATTAATTTGTGGGACCCGAAGGAATACAAGGGTTAACTGACATTAATTAGGGGTGACCAGAAAGAAAATAAGCGTTAAATTTACATTTCTTTGGGGGACCAGAAGGAAAATAAAAGTTAAATTTACATTTATTTGGGGGGACCAGACATAAAATAATGGTTAGATTTACATTAAGTTGGGGTCCAGAAGGAAAACAATGGTTATATTGCATTAATTTGGGGAACTAGAAGGAAAATAAGCGTTAAATTTACATTAATGTGGGGACCAGGTGTAAAATAAAGGTTAGATTTGCATTAAGTTGGGACCTGAAGGAAAATAATCGTTAACATTAAATGCAATTCGGGGACCATAAAGAAAACAAGACTTAACTCTTATGTAAATTGGGACCATAAGGAAAATGAGTTTAATCTACGTGTGAATCGGGGAAGAGAAGGAGAATAACAGTTTAACACACACACATACACGCACACACACACAAACACACACACACACACACACACACATATATATATATATATATATATATATGTGTGTGTGTGTGTGTGTGTGTGTGTGTGTGTGTGTGTGTGTGTGACCGACCAAGAAAAAGGCATATGTAAATTGAGGACTAGAAGGAAAATAAGAGTGTATCCTATATGTAAATTAGGGGCCGACCCAGAGAATGGAATGTGCAAATTGGGCGATCAGAAAGAAAATAGGTGTTAACATACATGTAATTTTGGGGCCTGCACAATGCAGGGCATATATAATTTGGAAACCAGAAGGAAAATAAGAGTTAAATTTGTATGTAAATTGGGGACCATAAGGAAAATAAGATTTTAGCCTCTATGAAAATTGGGGATCACACGGAAAATAAGAGCTTAACCTATTTGTAAATTTCAGACTAAAAAGAAGATAAGAGTTTAACACGTTTGTAAATTGGGGTTCGCTCAGATAATGACATTTGTAAATTGCGGACAAGAAGGAACAACAAGAGTATGGCCTATATGTAAATTTGGGACCGACCAAGAGGATGACATACGTAAATTGGGGACCAGACGGAAAATTGTAGGTTAGCATATAAGTAAATTGGGGACCGTAATTAAAATGAGGGTTTAACATATATGTAAATCGGGTACCATAATAACATACAAGTTTAACCTATTTGTAAAGTGGGAACCAGAAAGAAAATATGAGTTTAACTTGGTTATATAAATTGGGGACCAGAAAGAAAATAAGAATTTAACTTGGTTATGTAAATTGGGGCAGACTACCTCTTCCCCATCCACTTAAAAGTGGAAGGTGACACTTTATTTTCGAACAACATTTTCATTGTCATAATTTTTAAAAACATAACGCCCTTCCTAAGTTTTCAGTTTTAGGACTGGCAGATTTCTTTCGAAATGTAGTTTGGTTAAAGTTGGTTTTCATTCAATTGAATCTTTCGTTGATCGAACGAATTCTGCGTATTTTGCCATTTTTATAATCTTCCTTTTTCTCAGCTACTTTTCTGTAACACTGAACACGACAGCGAAAACGCAAAGCCTGGTGTAAAGATTGACTTACAAAGAGAAATGAATACACTCATACAAGATTACTACAAGAATTACGTTCAGATCCTACAGATTACCGTAATTATTTGCGGATGAATGAAGAAGTCTACCAAATTTCTCCTTTGAAATTGGAATTTTAAGTTCAGTTAGATGGTTGATTGAATTCAATGTGAATAAATGATAAAATCATTATGAAAGTGCTTCATAATGCTTCTGAGAAAAATAAGATTTATAATTTTTTTAACCCTTAATCACATGGGGTCAATTGATGTGAATGTGTAGTTTATCCCAGAAATAAAGATAAAGAATCCAGTTCTTGTGTGGAATGCAAGAGAGTTAATTGCAAATCACATTTGAGATATGTCTGTAAAATGTGTTTAAATGAACTGAAAAACAATTAATGTGAAAAAATTATCATTCATACATTAAATTAAAGACTGTTGTAAACTATAGTATTTTCTCTTTTGTATTCCTTTCATGTTTTAGACTAATTACGATATAATTATACGAAATATACTTTCATTTAGACTCATTACGATATAATTATAATTTGGGGTCATTTATGACCCCACGTGACTTCTTATGAAACAATCCGAGAGGTGACTACTTAAGGGTAAAAGACCCATTCACAATGCAAATATAAACATAAGCATGAAGTTAACATAAAAGTTAGGACCAGGACCCTGCAACTCTCCATGAAAACCGGGGATAAAGCTCGAAGATGCTACTATAGGAGGCGCTAGTATCGCCGGGTACAGGTTTGCCAACATCCGTACCTAAAAATTGGCTAAATTTTGAGAAATACGAAAAGCGTCTTCTAAATGTTCAATTATTCATAATATATACATATAAGAAACCGCTGAAGAAAACGCGAACATCGACGCTATCTTTTGTAGCATTACGCGCCTGCTTGAGCGTAATACGAACCTACGTAGAAGCCACAAGTTCGAAGCATCGTTGGCAGCAGTTCGTATTTTAGTTCGTGTAAGAAGGTGCTGCAGGAGAGTGCGCCACTATAATGGTCTCCACCACGTTAAATGGGAATTAAAGGGCCCTGGTTAGGACTACGTCCATAAGCGGACTCATTCACAATGCCTTCGCATAAGCATAATACATAAGACGTTAACTTAAATGCTTGCAAGCTTCTGGGCTAATGCTTATGTAAGAAATAAGAAATGAACCAATCACAAGACGTTTAACTCAAAATCGAGTATCCAAATAGGATCGAAGTCGATAGATCGAACAAAAGACTTGTTTTCCAAACTGCTTGGTTGATTTTCGACGGTTTTCCGCGTTTTTTTTGTAGCGTACGGTCTTTTTGCAGTTTAGTTTTGTTGTAATATTCGTAGTAGTATCGTTTAGTTTTAATTTTTATTGAAATTAAAATATCTAACCTAATCCAACCCATAGCCGCAAGGCCGAGACGCCGCTAGTAGGCCTTGGCTCGTAAAGAGCTGTTGTGTCACAGTAAATACGTACATTATTTATATTTATTTATATTGTGGCGGCATATAGCGGTGCCTTAATAAATTTACAACAAAAACTTCTTTTTCGTACTCTCAGGCAGGCGCACGTGCGCCTTCCCCGCTCGCCTCGGCCCAGCCGCGTTCCACCACGCCCGTTGTCCTCTGCTGTCAGAGTCGCACCCTCAGCCGGCCTGGTAAAAATTTATGGCCACTTGTCGTCAAAGGCCACTTGACGAAACCACTCCACTGAATGCACCTTTTGTGACCCACCCCCCGCCGATCCTGGGGCGCCCTCCTCGCTTCCACGCCTGTCGCGATAATTTAAGAAAGTCCGAACCCCTTTGCCATACAATAATTGCTCAATAGGGATGCCACCCCGCCCCCGACGAACGCAGCTGCGTCCCGGTCAACAGAGATAGCGTTTCGGTAGAGAGAGACACTTTAGAAAATTTTCCACGAATCCTCGGACCGCGATTCGTCAAAATTAATTCTGCGACGCAGTAAGGTGCGGCCAATGAGAGGTTTCACAAAGTAGGTCAGCCAGCCTAGGATGAACTTAGGAGGGGGAAGATCCGGAGAGGGACAGATCCTCAAAATCTTGAAAAAACGTCAACACTAGGGAGGTAGTCGTGAGAGCGAACACACGAGAGCATGGGCCGCGAAAGAAACGCTTAGAAGTGAGTAATGAACGGGTAAACGCGAGGGCAGCGGCCGCGAAACAGACAATTAGAGGCGAGTTGCGAGTACCAGGATCCAGCCTCCGGTCCGCAACAGCAATTAAATGCTGTCGTATCGTTCGTCCGAGCCGTAGTGAGAAACGAATCCGGACTCGTCCAGCATCTTGGTGGCGAGGCGCAAAGGAGACCTCGGCACACGCAACGAGCTGCGAGAAGGCGTCCACCCTCCCGTGTCAACATTGAAGATCATAAGACAACGCTCGTTGAAGACGACAAGGCCATCGACCGCAACGTGGGCTCCCCAGCCCACGCCCATTCAACAGATAAGACTTTTAACGCGCGCCCGCGCTTTGGGGCGCCCCGCCTCAAGACGAGACGGAAAATGTCTCCGAAATTTTAAAAGTGTTCTATCTTTCTGTTGTTTTTTGTTTTGGTTTTGTTAGAGTTAAGCGGTGCCGCGCAATGGCATATTTTTCTTTAAGACTGTAACTGAAGTGTAATTAACTATCTTTTCTCTTAATTTTCTTTTACTGAGCTCAATAGGTAGGGTGTAATCCCACCTCATGGGATTTTCTTTGTGTAACTTCCCCGGCCGTAGGCCGGGAATAAATGTATAATTTTATTTCACTGCCCAATTACGGCTAATCATTTACAAAGTAGTTTCCCGGCCCGCACCTCTCTTCCACCCGCTAGCCGACGGCGTTGCAATTTGGGCTCCCGCCGTGGGACTCGAAATTGCCGTTGCAATATATATATATATATATATATATATATATATATATATATATATATATATATTTGTGTGTGTGTATATATATATATATTTATATAGGGTGAGTCACGTAACTTTAGCACCTCCTGTAACTTTTGAACGGTTAAAGTTATTGCAATGCAGTTTTCACGGAAGTGCATGAGGGCAAGGGGCTAATAGATACGTGCATTAATTTCTATTTTATCACTTGTATTTTACGAGAATTTTTAGGTAACTTTGTTTTTTCAAATAGAACTATACAAATTTTTTCAGTCCACCGTGACGAGCGTAAAAAGACGAATTCAATGATGTACATATTGTCATATGTTAGATAAGCAATTTTTTGATTAATTTTGATTTTTGCGACTGGGGTTTAACGAACATTTTGAATAGTCTACCACACAAGGTCACGCAGCGCTCCACCAGCAACGCGCGCCAGAGCAAGGTAAGGGAGATTTGAAGAAACGAAACATGTTCCAAATATTCACAAAACCATTGCAGTTTTTTCCTGAACTGTGCTTTCCATCCTTCCGCATTTCCAAATTTTCGACTTTCTTTGATTGAAGAAATTAAAGGATGGAAAATAAGGATTTGTCATAAGTTTGTATCGTAATAAAATTGTTTATAAGTTCAACTCCATTTAATGGGGTTTCATAAGATACGTATTAATGGGATCTTGAAACAAAGCACAATAAGAATAAATAATTAAAACTGTACAAAAATATTGCGTATTTTGAGCAAACAATTTCAATGTTAATAATAATATAATAACAACTTAGGGATAGAAATAATCTTATTTCAATAAATACTACTTAAGACAAATCCATATTTTCAATCCCTAAGAAACACAAAATATCTGAAAGTGGATCAGGATGGAAAGGAGAGTTCAGGAAAGAATGCAACAGTTTTGTGAATATTTTCGTATCCTCAAGTACTAAAATCCCTTCCCTTGCCCGACCCCGCGTTTGCTGGGGGAGCGCTGCGTGACCTTGTAGGGCTGACAGTTACAATGAAAATATCCGTTAAACACTAGTCGCAAAAAAATCACAATTACTCAAAAAAATGCTTATCTAACATATGACAATATTTATATCTTTGGATTCGTCTTTTTACGCTTGTCATGATAGACTGAAAAAATATGTATAGTCCCATTTGAAAAAACAAAGTTACCTCAAATATCTCGTAAAATACCAGTGATAAACGAGAAATCAATACACAAATCAATTAGCCCCATTCCCTCATTCACTTCCGTGAAAACTGCATTGCAATGTCTTCAACCGTTCAAAAGTTACAGGAGGTGCTAAAGTTACGTGACTCACCCTGTATATATATATATATATATATATATATATATATATATATATAGAGAGAGAGAGAGAGAGAGAGAGAGAGAGAGAGATTCTCACATCCAACCAATAGTAACTAGAATGACCCACAGAAAATAGAAAATCATTGCTTACGCTTATGTTGGACATTGTGAATACTTCGGTCTATCACTTGTGTTAAAGTTTATGTCTATGCGTTATGCTTAAGTTTACGTCAGCGTTGTGAAGGGCCTTAATACCTTTGCCAGATCGTATGGTTGCGCTTCTCCGAATTCCAGGACGTCGTGAGATAGGTCGGCCGCTTCACAGATCTTTGCCAGGCGACGCCCGTAAGCGCCGTTGCTCAGAACCAACACCTGAAAACGAAAATGATTCGGTATTAGTCGACCGGAACCAGTGATCTCAATATTACAACTGGATGCACAACTGCTATGCTTAGGAGGGCTGAAAATCGTGACGATCGTTTCCCGTGAGGTTGGCTGCGGTGAACGTCTATCTACAGACTTTCTTACGGAGTTAAGTGTCCTGTGTTTTGTTAGTGATGCTTAAAATCGTCTCTGTAAAGGAAAATGGAATGAGTATGCAGTACTACATATTATTTTTAGCCAATGTTTTTTACACAACAATTTTTATTTCCCATAAGTTGAACTAAAGAAATTATTAAAAATACTAAATAAACAACAATACACTGCGTGAATTAAAAAAAGTCTCCATGATATAAACGATTGGATTGGTAAAGTATTGTACGTAAATGGCAATTTTAAAGTATTACATTTTGCTTCTTCTCCAAATTTTTATTAACTTTTCGTGAACATAAATGATAATAAATGTTTTAAATTTTAACGAGACGCTCATTCCTGCTGTTTGGTTCTGAGATAATGAAAGAAAAGACGTTCACCATCATGGCGGACCGTCACGATTTCTCAGCCCTGAGTGGTGTCTCCAGTCTCCACTAGAGCTCACTGACCGGAACAATAATAACACAGGGACACAAAAACAAAGTTGTCACGCCCAATGAGTTGGCACATGCTACGTGTTTTAACGCGCTTAATCCGAATCTGAAGGCAGAATGGCGCTACCACCTTCCAATTTTTTAATCCCCCCAAAAATCATCGTAAAATTGTTTTTTTTATGGGGGTTGTTGTCAGACCCAAAGACTCGACATGTGTTTCTCTATGTATTTCAACGCGCTTCATCCGAATCTGAAGCCAAAATGGCGCCACCGCCTTCCAATTTTTTAATCGCAAAAACGTCGTAATATTTTTCTGGGTTTGTTGTCAGACCAAAAGACTCGACACGTGTTTCTCTATGTATTTCGACGCGCTGAATCCGAGTCTGAAGTCAGAAGTACGCTACCACCTTCCTTTTTACTTTCCCGTATACGTACGTATACACGGAGTGATATACGTAGTATAGGGAAAGTTATGTAATGCTGCGCGAAAAAATGGCCAATTTTCGGCGGAAAAAAATTAATTGCCGGGCCGTGAAAACGAATAAGTGGATAAAACCAGTTGCTAAATTAAGAAAAAAAAATCCCCTAACACGTGGTGTGGTCAAAATCCATGATTTGTTGCTTCTTTATACTTAAAAATCGATTGACGGCATTCCGTCCGTCTGTCCGTCTGTGGTCAACGCTAGCGCCTAAACCGTTCGGTCGATTTTCTTCAAAATTGATATTCCCCAGTCGATCTGATTCTAGTCGAAAGTTTGTGATTTTGAAAAACAAATAGGCCGCTGTAAATTTACTGCGCTTTGGACAGCTGGATGCGTCGTAAATTAGAATGTGCAATTTTGTATATTATTTCTTTCTTCGTTTCTTACATTCGAACTTTGTTATAGACTTACACATTAATATTTTAGAAATTGTTTATTTTGAAATATTTGAAATAAGTAAAAAGAATTAATAGCTCTCAGAATAGCGACAATGCAGGGTCTACATCAATGGAATTCACTTTGCGCTCGCGAATATCTGTGAATTAGTGTCATTGTTGTGACCTAATGGAGCTGTATGAAAAGGAGTTATAATTGTCTAATTTATGTTGATATTTGCAGGCAAATATTTAGTTTTGCACCAAATGCTGTACCATTTCTAGTGAGTAGAGAATTTGTTGCATGGTTTTAAAATACTCTTCCCTAATCATGGCCCAATGGAAGGCATTTCTATATTTCCAGGGTATCAGGCTTCTTTTTCCAATACAGGGTTACAAAACTTTTGCATTCTATTTTTGTGAAGTTGTAGAATTCACATAGTTCTGACAACACTCCAATGGAAATAGTGAGTTGCAAGCGAAGATGTTAGTAGCGCATAAAGTGCAATATTACAGTACTACTTAGCTGTTTCCTCTAATACGGGAAAGTAAGTGCTGTTGTAGCACCACTAGTTTTTTAATCGCGAGAAACCACTGTGAAGTTGTAGATCGTAAATTTGATGGGGTTTTTTTTTGCGATTTAAAAAAACTGGAGGGTGGTGGCGCACTTCTGGCTTCAGAATCTTATTCTGAAATACATAGAGAAACAAGTGTCAAGTCTATGGGTCTGACAAGTTACGAAAAGAAATTATGGTGCTACAGAATGGCACAGATTTTCCCGTATTAGTTTTCTACTAGCTGAACCCGTGCGATTACATCGCACTGAAGGGAAATCTGTAGGACGTTAAAACAGAACGTAGATATCACATAAAAGATATATAAGAACATACACAAAATTTTACATTGAACACTTACAACACAATTGATAAATAGTCGCACACATGTTTGTCTTAACGGAACGCACAACAGATTTCCGCTTCCCGCCGCTTCGATTCACATGCGACAACCACGTGAGTTCTCCTGTGGCGGATGGTGTGCGCATAACCGCCATCTTGACAGGCAGCGCGCGGAGGGCACGCTAACTATCCCAGCCGCAAAGTTCAAACAACAAAAGTTTCCTAGCATTTTATTAATAACGAAAAGCTTCGTGATTTGCAATATTTAGTGACCTCCATTCCTGATTTTTTTATCTTTTTTTTGGTACCTCATTTGTTAAAATCCGTTCACTATGAGCCGAGTAGGAGGGACAACAAATTCACGGTTTTAACGAAAATAATATATATGATTTCCTTTGGTCTCGGTTGACTATTCGGACTTGCCACATTCTCGTGCCAACTGCCATCTACCGCGATCCAAACTACATTTTTTGACATTTTCTTAATTTTTCGGTTTCTTAATAATAGAACGGAAAAATTATTTTAAGAATATTAAAGAACAGAAAAAAACTCGTCCTAAATGGCAATTTTCTTCGAAACATTTTGAGCCGTTTTTAAGAAAATGGCGTTTAAGCACTACTGTACATGCAAAAATTGAAGCTCTTCTGACAGGAATCTTTTGTGATTTCGAAAGACTTCATTGGAAGTCATTTGAAGCACTTTAACTCACAAATATAATAGTGTCTACAAATTGCTGGGAAAGTGCATATTAACGGTGTGAGAGATCTTTCAAAAAATTACATTTGTGTAATTTTTGATAAAAACAAAAAATTCCCGAAAATGAGCTTTACGTCGAGCTAAGAGTTTAATTTACACTATCCGTTCGAAAAGTTTGAAGAAAAAATTTGGGGCCGTTTTTAAGGAAAAATGGAAATGTTAGTTTAGTTTTGTCAGGTTTTGTGCCAAGGTCAATCACTTCTATAAAACTTATTTAATAACTTTAGCAAGTATAATTGTCTTCACGGGGCCCCAGAGAAGGTGTGAATTGTAAATGTACTAAAAGTTAAAAGTATATTTTCAATGTAGTGGTTATTTAAACAGCGGAAAGATTTTGCAGGTTTCGAAAACGCAACCAAAAAAAGTTTGAGTCCTATTTACCTTCATATTTTCATATTATTTTAGGTCTTAAATGCTTGCATATATCGAACATTTTTAAGTCATGATGAACATCCGGGCCGTGTACATCACAGTGAGCTACGCAGTGCATTCAAAGCATTGCTGCTTTTTTCTCGTTTTTCAGAAGCACTCGTGTGGAGTGTGGATTGATTGATTGTTCGTGATTCCGGGCGAGTCAACTGCAGAGGTCAGTAGTCCCGTAAGTGTAGTACGTATTTTTCTCGCTCGGGAAGTGGCGGTGATGTTTCCTTGCCGGATGGCGAGATCCGGCGCCGACCTACAGCCGACTAGGTTTTCTCCCAACCAGGTATCTCCCACCAGCGGAGCACCGCCCCAGCCGGGACAAGCTGCAAGCTCCCGATCGGTCTCCCGGCATGTGTGGTAGTGTAGTGCATGTTAGTGTAAGTGTGTGTGTAAGAGGAGAGGATAAGACAAGGAAGAGGAAGGAAAGATCGCGTGGCCCGTTTATTAGGGTACTGCTGCGGCATTTGCCTGGAGTTGATGGTAGACACCACGGAAAACTACGGATGAGAGCAGCCGGCCGCTGGAATTCTCCTCCAGACAGCGACTGAACTCGACCTAGCCAGTGTTAAAAGTCCTGCCACCGCGGGGAGTGGAAGCGTGGGACCTCCCGGTCAAAGGCCTCTGCCGGTGGAGCGCGGCTTACCCTGGCGTCCTCGTCCCTGGGCACGGCGGTGTGGATGGCGGCCTCCACGCTGTAGGTGCCGCTGCCCTGCAGGGGCACGATGCTCCACTCCACGGGAGAAGCGCCTGCAACACGGGTCAATGACCCCCACCCATCTCGATCAGGTTGTTTCCCTGATCCATTGAGCAAATGCTGAGATGGCCCCTTGTTTTGCTTCTGGACGTAAATGTAGCTTCACTGTGCGCACGTTTTGTTGAGCACTACTTTTGCTTGTAGTTCATTTACAGTTGAAATTGATTTTCTATAACTCGGGAACAAACATTTTTCAAATATTTTTTTATTTTTCTAAAATAATTATGATTCATTTCTTCGTTTTTTCTAAAATAATTATGATTTCATTTTCTGAATTCATTTTTTCGTTGTTTTTTTTAATTTATTCTGGCTCTCAAGAAAATGTGCGCAGATAAATTTCTTTCCCCACACGTCATATATAGTTTTTACTGTTTTTTGACAAATAAATAAATAAATAAACACACTCACGAGCCCCCCATTCACACGCGCTCTCAAGCTAAGCGTCACAAACTTCTTCTTCAGGGGGTCGATAATTATCACATTTTGCAAGGTGGCGACAAATCCATTACACATGTCTCGGGACTTGTATATGTACAGAATGTCCGAGAAGGAAACGTCGAAACTTCGAAAATAAGCTCTTAAGGCAATTCTAAGTTTATTTTGTCTAATAAACTACGTGTATATTCCAAATGGTTCAGCCTCAATGAGCACTCAAAAGTTGGTTTGAAAAATTGATTTCTAGGCCAAAATTTGCATTGAATTTGCGAAGAAAAAATAAGTGAGAAATAAAAAAGCACCCAATTTACACAATTCGACTGCTTTTTTATTTCTCGCTTAATTTTTCTTCGCAAATATATTCATTTTTTTGTAAATAATAAACAACTTATATGTTTCTGGAGTGTTTCTGTTCTTATATAATGCAAATTTTTGCCTATAAATACATTTTTCAAACCATATTTTGGGTGCTCATTGCGGCCCAACCATTCCGAAAATCCACGCAGTTTATTAGACAAAATATGCTTAAAATTGTCTCAAGACCTTATTTTCGAAGTTTCGACGTTTCCTCCCCGGACACCCTGTATAATCTCTAGGGACTCTACGTACCTGCGATGTCAAGCAGGCGCTGTCGAACGTCCTTGACGATCTCGATGAAGTCCGCGTCCCGCGAGCCATAGTCGTGCAGCATGGCCTGCTTCACCGCCAGAGTGCAGTTCAGAGGGCCCGGAGTAAACAGCTTCTTCTGCCTCCCTGCGAACACACAAACAGCCAGCGCTTTTCGAAATTTTCTCGAAAACGGCTCCAAGATGGGTTTTGTTTTCGTTAGATACAGTGAGACGTCGATCATCAGAAACGTCAAATATCCGAACTCTTATATTCTCTGAATATTTGTTGCTTTTTTAAATTAGAAACCATACGTATTCATTTTCTTTTGTAATACTGAATATAGAGAATGATCCCAGATGTAACTGTCAGTGATAAAATATTAACGAGATACTGTACTATAATCAATCATCTGACTTCAGTGAACTTTGACAAATCCTACAATAAATGCTTAAGAACTGGGAGTGTTTAATATTAGCATAAAAAAATACTTTTCTCCACCTTTAAGTGCAAAAGAACTAAAGGTACATTGTCAAACAACCGATCGTAAATGCTTAGCAGCTGTCACTCGCTAGGAATGTTCGTTGTTGGCAAAAAATCTAACGCTGTTTAGTGAAACGGTAGCCTACATAAACATTATGTTCGGTTATCAGGATTATCGAATAGAGGAAGGTCGGGTGATATCGGACAGCGGGTAGTATCGGACAAAAGTAGTGTAGGGAACTGGGCACTGGTGGTAGCACGTACCACACTGTCAGTGTGTTCCTGGAAACGAATTAGCTTTGCAAACGTCCTATTAGGTGAGTACATCAATCAGTTTGGTTATTGCGACACGCATTACTTTTTTTTATGCTGACCAGTGTACGTAAATAACTTTGGAGCTTTGAAACTTTTCTTAGGATAAGTTTAAATACATTCTACTCTGACTAGTATGTTTACTTAAGTGTATTTGTTACGTTACAGCAGTACAAGGATGTTTGTACAATTTATATCTCTGTTGTATTCTTCTGAAGGATGAGGATTGTTGGGGTAGAATCGGATGGTACCGGACAGTTGCTTCTTCGCCTTCTCTTCACTTTTCCGTATTTCTTGTGTGTAGGTTATTAGGAGGTAATATTCGAATACTAATGTGGATTTTGTCCGTGTTTCAGGAAACTATAGGCGAAATTCGCGGGAAATGGGAGGAAGTAATATGAAGATAGCCATTACTAAGCTCTTTTGAAAAGAAAAACCCTTCAAAACTGATAGTTGTAAAGCTATAAATTGAACATAATAGTTTAGTTTTTCTTTTTTAATTCAAGAACTGTTCTTTTCCCATGTAACAAAATACTCATTTTTTCTTTGTATCAAGCAATGAAATATTTGCCTCAATAGTAAGCGTATCTTTGGTGAATTACTGTAAAAATTTCCATTAAAATTATTTCATCATTATTTATTTAGTTGTCCGATACCACCCTCCACCTTTCAGACATGTAAATTGTCAACGACTTTTACTACCCCCAAATAATCATATTATTTTACTTTCAAACCAAACAGCTTTGATAGAGTGTGTGAGTAAGAGATTGAAGTTTCATATTCTGTATTTTACAAATAATTTTAACTGACCCAGGAGTATCTGCGACGGAATCGTGCTTACAGGTTTACATTTTGGACATGGATAATGAAACAGAGCGCTCTAATATAGTTGTTTAATTTAAGAAAATCTTCCAAAATACTTTACATTTATTTTTTGAACAGATTTTTCTCTTATTACGGATCGCACACACTGTTTACCTGGTATGCTCATTACAGACAAGTTTTGAACAGATGCTACATCTCTTTGATTCCTACTTTCTTCCCAAGGGCTTCAATGATATCTTTTTTGGCATTGTTATAAAGTTTGTTAGTTGTGGAAGCTGCTTCTCCCGAAAACGTGTGATTAACCGGCGACACTTGTTATCCCATCCCCGTATGACTGTCTCCTTACATTTTGTGTACGAACCAAATTCTCTACAATATCAACAATAAGTATACGTATGATCCCACGTTTTCTAACATCCAGTTAGGATCAGCAACATTCCTAGCGCTGTGCAGTTTTCCCGCTAAACCTGCACCGTACACGACTTAATAAAAACTCACTCTCCTGCCTCGGTTACATACTAACTCTCACCAACACTGTCTATACTGCGATTTCTCTAACTTTGGCCCTCAAGGCCACTCAAATCCTATTTTCGCGACGGAATATGTCACGGCATTTCGCGTCTTTCTCGGTCTTGCCGGTAGAAGTCGCATGATCGCAAGCACTGCTTGATACGGTCGCGATCATGCGAAATCTAGCGGAACGATTGAGAAAGATGCGAAATACCGTGACATATTCCATCGTGAAGATGGGATTTGAGAGGCCTTGAGGGGCAAAGTTAGAAAAATCGTACTATACGTAGGCGTCGATCTTATAATCGCTCACACGTAGTGTCAGATAACTTCACGATGAAAAGATGTTACGCAATCCGACATCTGTCCGTCCTTTGGGCACGAAGTAGTCAAGTAATCAAACAAACAAAACAAAAAAATGCAACACGCAGATAAAGAGGCCTGGGTCCAATGGATCCCTCTTGCCCGGTTGCGGCTGAAAAAGATATTTTTTTTTGTTTATTATTCAGTAATGCTTCCGTAAAATGGTTGCGAGAATAATTTTAAAAAACACCGTAGCAAACAGTCACAAAATACTTTCCTCATAGCTTGGATAGTTTTCACGAAAAAAATTGAAAATGTTGCTTCTGAGTCCAATGAACCCTGGTTACTCGACACCTTTTTCTGATACTACTTGAAAGAAAGTTATTGTTAGAAAAAAGTACTGGTCACAAAAGAACTTGTGTACTAAATGTAAGACGTTAATTACCACAGGCTGAAGTATCGAAAATACGAAAGTCATTGTCCAAAGAAAATGTAAAAGATATCAAATATATGATAAAGTGGATGTCCTATGTTGATGTAGTGTTAAGTAATTTTAAATAAAATAACCATATGGATTTTCAGTTTTGCAAAACGTTTGGTATCAGGTTGTATGAGCTTACAGCTTTTTAACAAACTAGCGTACCCGTGAGAGAACTCTCGCATGTTAAAACCCACCCTTTCTCTATCCATTTGTCTATCCTTTCAATTAACAAGGAAAGTTGTTAATGAAACATGTTTATTTTTTAATGTATAAATGTAACTTCTAATGTACTTGCAGAATATCAAAGAAAAATAACGATACAATTCATCGAAATCAATATTAGATTTTGGCTCTCCATCGTAACTGTTTATTGTGGCATAAAGCTTTTTCGGCCGCATTGCGGTCATCCTCAGTGCTACAAAAATAATAATAGAAATAATAATAATATATCTAAATTATCTAAATTACAAAATAATTTTTAAAAAAATTTAAAGAATTAAAAACTTTTTACAGAATATTGTCAAGAATTGGATTTTAAAGAAATATAAAATGTGAAATGGACATATAATTTTTAAAAATTACAAATGAAAATTAAATTAAATAAATGGAATCTATTACAAATAATATTATGAAACAAATTGGAGTGAAAGAAAACTGGAAAATCACTCCAACTTCACTCCAATATGAGTTTGCAGCTGGGCTTTGGTGTACATACTTCCAGACACCAACTTTTAAATCGTGCCTTTGGACTGCGAACGTTGGCAGTTGTCGAGTGACTTCTCCTATTCTTTCTATAATTTTAAATTTACTTGCTGTTTTTAATTAATTCACGTAGTATTGTAGGCCAGCGCGATTTGATTTTTGTTTTTCATTTATTTCAAGCTATTTTACTTTAGCTAATTTAAAATGTTTGTTCTTTGTGTTGTGCCATACACAAGTTTTCCCCTACTACCTCCGCGTACCGTGCGAGAACTCTCACATGTTAGACCCTATGTTAGATCCCTGTCCTTATATTTCCATTTAGACATTATTTATTTAGATAAACATTTATTTAGATATTATTTCCCTATAGACCAATTAGCCTTCTTCCATCATTTTCAAAAATTCTTGAAAAGCTAATACTCAAAAGATTAAATGCCCATCTGAATAAAACCAAATCAATACCTATGCACCAATTTGGATTCACCAGCAAAGTATCTACTTCACATCAGTTGATCAGACTTTCTGAACACATTCACACAGCTTTCCAAGAGAAAAAACACACAATAGCCACATTCATTGACATATCAAAAGCATCTGACAGAGTGTGGCACCCAGGATTGATTTACAAGCTCCAATCAATAGGGACACCCAACTATCTAATAAAAGTCATGAAAAACTTCATCACAGACCGAACATTCACGGTAACGGTCGAAAATCATATCTCTAACCCCGCGTAAAATAATAGCAGGACTGCCTCAAGGATCACCCTTATCGCCTACTCTTTTCAACCTTTATACAGCAGACATACCTACTACACCAGACACACACACACACATCACAATTCGCAGATGATACAGTAATTTACAAGTCCAGCTACTCAACCAACCTCATCAGAAACAAAATCCAACAACATTTAAACAAAATAGAAGACTGGTCCATTAAATGGAAAATAAAGCTTAACCCGACCAAATCAGCAGCAAAAATCTTCTCAGTCAGGCCATTCTCCAGCCCCGCCCCACTTCATATAAATAATAACACAATCCCATGGATTCCACAAAACGAAACTATCAAATACCTTGGACTAAATTTCGACACCAGACTAAATTGGAAATTCCACATAACCGAAAAGATAAAACTCACTAAAATAAAGTTAATCCAACTAAAGCCCTGGCTCAATAATAAAAGTAAACTATCATTAAACAATGCAATAGCCTTATATAAAACAATAATTAGACTGCTCATGCTATATGCTTGCCCAATATGGATAAATGCCTCACCAACAAACATAAATAGAATTCAAGTGATGCAAAACAAATTCCTCCGAATAGCAACAAATGCTCCCTGGTTCATATCAAATAGACAACTTCACAAAGAATTGAATCTACCACCTATTACCCATCACATAGCCCACCTCTCTAATAATTTCTTTTCAAATATAAACTCAATACCCCAAGCCGTCCACTATAACCTAGCATCAGTCAATTATTTCCCAACCCGTATTAAAAACAGATTCATTCCCACTAGAATCACTTTTAAATATTTTCTCCACACAGTAGCTAATATAGTAGGTGCTCTATGAGAACCCCTACATCAAATAGTAGTTTTAATAGTTTAGTAAATAAGTTAGAATAAGAATAGTTATAAGCCAACAAAATGCATATGAAAAAGTAATAAATTACTGAACTATGTAAAATTCAACAATAAGTAAATAAAATTAAAAAACACGCAAAGAAACAATCTTCATAGGTATCAAGCTACTATAATAGTACTTCTGGTTGTTGTTGGAGAAGAAATATTGAATTAATGATATGCAAATAAACCTCGTCAGACTGCACAAACTCCGGTGTTAACAGAAAGCGTAAAATAAAGATTGTCGAATCTAAGCCTTCTAAGCGTGTTGCCACAAAAATTGCATCAGCAGGAAGGGCTGAAACATTGAGGTGGCCTTGATAGTACTGAAAAGTGAAAACGAAAAGTTAATTGAATGGATCGGGGAATATCTTGTAGATTATGGTGTGAAAAACGTTTCTTTGAGGCCTTTGGCCTCAAAATTTTAGTTATTAAGGTCTTAAAACGCTTTGTTTAAGACTTATTTGACGAAAACTTTGGCAAGTGTTGCTGGTTGCATTTGACTTGAATAATTGAATGCGTTCTTTTAAACAAATCCTTCATATTTTTAAAGTCAAAGTGGAATTCGTCAAGTCTCCGTGAAATTCTCTTTCTTTAGAGCCCTCGGTTATAAAGATAGGTTGCGTGTGAGAGCTGGAACGCAAAGGTATACTACTGAAATAATACAGGAGACGATTTTTTTCAAATGTATCTTTCAATTGTTTTTCCTGAATAAAGCATGTAACATTTTATACTATATTATGTGTTCATTTTTTAAAAATTTCAAGCTTTCCTGTGATGTTAATACTTTGCGCTGCGGACATGAAACTTTGAAGCATTCTCCTGGATTTGATTGATTGATCAGTGATTCCGGGCGCGTCGACTGCTAAGGTTATTATTCCCGAACGTGTAGTGCATGTTTTTGCTCGGGGTTGGCAATCTTCTCCCGCTGATTGATAAGATTCGGCGCCGACCTACTGTCGACTAGCGGGGTTTTCCCCTCAACCAGGAATCTCCCACCAGCGGCGCACCGCCCCACCCGGGACAAGCTGTAAGCTCCCGACCGGTCTCCCGGCATGTTTGATAGTGTAATGCATGTTTGTGTTTGTGTGTGTGTGTGTGTGTGTGTGTGTGTGTGTGTGTGTGTGTGTACGTAAGGGATGAGGATTTGACAAGGAAAGATCGCGCGCGGTCCGTGGCCCGTTTGTTGGGGTAGTGCTCCGGCATTCGCCTGGTGTTGATCGGAGAAACCACGGAAAACTACCGACCAGAGCACGCGGCTCCTCCAGACAGCGACAGAACTCGATCTAGCTGACAAGCCAGTGTCGAAAACCCTGCCCCCGTCGGGACTCGAACCTAGGGCCTCCCGATCAGAGGCACTGCAGTGAAATCAGTTGATGCCCTGAGCCACCTCTTCCAGTATTCTTCTGGAAAATGTACGTCAGATAGAACTCTCGGCTTCTCACCGTGCAAAATGTATACTCTTGCTATCATTCACAATACACGAGGTGGCAGACATGTCGATTCATGTCGCTCCAGTCTTTTGTTTGTTTTGCAGTACATGAAAGCGAAAGTCTATAAGAATCCACGTTTGGATGCCTAAAAATCGAATGACGTCTAAACGTGTATCTGTGAACAACGCCACTGGCTAAACCGTCAGAGAATTTTCACCAAAATTGGTTTCGCTCATCGATCTGACCGATGTCGCAGTACCTTGATTTCGAAACGCATAATTTGATTTTAAGGGTATTTTACACCAAGCCTGAACATTTTCAAAAATTTCTCAAAAATGGTTACGATTTCCCCCCCTCGTATTAGCAAATAATGATATAAATTTGATTTTAGGGGTATTTTACACCAAGCCTGAACATTTTCAAAATTTTCTCAAAAATGGTTACGATTTGCCCCCCTCGTATTAGCAAATAATGATATAAATTTGATTTTAGGGGTATTTTACACCAAGCCTGAACATTTTCAAAATTTTCTCAAAAATGGTTACGATTTGCCCCCCTCGTATTAGCAAATAATGATATAAATTTGATTTTAGGGATATTTTTCACCAAGCCTGAACATTTTCAAAATTTTCTCAAAAATGGTTACGATTTACCCCCCTCGTATTAGCAAATAATGATATAAATTTGATTTTAGGGGTATTTTTCACCAAGCCTGAACATTTTCAAAATTTTCTCAAAAATGGTTACAATTTCCCCCCTCGTATTAGCAAATAATGATATAAAGAGAGTGGCAGTGGTCCCATTTTCGGCACCCTCTGCATATTTTCGAAAATTGCAAACAAAAATTAAAACTACAAAAGTACAATATTGATGATATTAATTTGTGTTAAATAAAGTATGTTCTGAAAATTAGACCTCAAAAAAGGTCGAGTACATTTTTTAAAAATAAAGAATAGATTATCGTTATTTCTTAAATTGAAAATAGGAATTTCCCACGCTTTGACGGATGGACGAGCTGTCATTTGATAATTCTTAACGCTGCTCCATACATTATTTGGTGAGTAGCAAGCAATCGCTCGCCGAATCTCGAAAAGACTCTTACATGGATAATTAATTGAGAAATTTGAGGTAACATTTCATTTCTCTTTTTTCATATAATACGACTATTGTTTTTACTACTACTGATGTAAGCTCTTCTTCATATGTCATCATTTGTCTTCTACAGTACAGACGCGAGTGACAAATAGGACAGCAGTGACGTCATTTGAACTGGAAAGCCGATGACCTAATTATCTCCCTCACAAAGCACGATTTGTGAACGATTTACAGCATAGAAGAAGGCCAAACATAATGATGGTATACAAAAAATATTTGTTCAATATCATTTTGATTCCTTATAGTTTTAAACAATTAATTTCAAAAGTGAATACTTAATAATTTGTGCATTTATTATTTACTACATTATTGTACAACGTTTCGATATCCCGTGTAGGCCAGTCCTTAGCAAAGCATAGTGTAGAATGATATTTTTTGTAGCATAACAGTTTCTATTCAGTTAGGGATTATACCGAACATCATAAGGAAATTCAATGGTAATAATAATATTCTTACATTGAATTCACTACACGCATCAAAAGCGTTCGTGAACTAGTTCTCTACATTACAACAACAATGGCATAATCACAAACTACCTGAACACAATCTGAAATCGAACTTCCATGCTTCTCTCTGATTGGTCATCGGTAGAATTCCGACGTAAAGTTAACGTAAAAGCTTGGAGCTTGCGAACTCTTAAGTTTACGGTCTTACGTCTACGGTTACGTCAAGGCATTGTGAAAGGTCTCGCTTAATAACACATTTCTATGTTTTGCGGCTACGTTACGTTTACGTTTAAGTTTGCATTGTGAATGATGCCTAATTCGATGCTTTCACGGGCACGATAAGAATCAAAACGTGTAACTGACCTTTTCAAATAGCTGTTATTAGACGGAAGTAAGTACTTTCTTAACCCGACAACGGATGGGTGCAAAAATATAACACGAACGGATGGGCTGGGTCTAAGAGACACGGTTAAAAAAACCAGAATTATATACCAAATATTTTGTTTATATCATTGTTAGAGGACTTCATTATGTTAGTTTGACATAAAAGACAACATGTTGGTTAATATATTATGCATTTTTTATTCTTGTCAAAAAATATTTGGTAAATTTAAGAAGGGGCACAATGAGGTCTCCTTACTACCATCCTAGTCATTCTACTGGAAATTTCAACTCATTTCTGACATTACAGTTTTATTTATTTATTTACGTCAAAAACAGTTAAAAAGTGTGTGACGAGCTATGGGGAGAAGTGAGTTCTGTGCACGTTTTCATAATTCTGTGACCTCTACCCTAATCCATATTCTAGTCGAATTTTGAATACAGAAAAAGTTAAGTATTTTTAAGTTTCGTTGTCAAAATATTCGCTCTTATATAATAAAATCTATTTTCAAAGGTAAATTAGCTATAAATTTGTGCCCTTAACCCTCATCATGTTCTTCACGTAAGAATAATACCTCTTTCCGCGACAATATGGAGAACGATAATTTGAAAATTTCCCACTGAATTTTAGAAGACGTGCACAAATAACGAAGTTATATTTATGTCCAGAAGCAAGTTAGTTATACGTAATACTACAGTAATACTGTGTAATACTACGTAACACTGCTTTAAATTCACGTAATACTACTCAAAAACAACATAATTATCTATAATGCAATAATAATACAAGTACTCGATTACAGCTACACGAACGGATGGGTTGGGTCTGAGAGACCGAAGCAGGAAACAAATTACGCATATAATCACGTATACAATCTACACGGCTATAACTATCACACTGAACGTTTCATTGGCAAATAAAAGAAAGGTAGAGAGACGAACAGGCATTATCAGTGTGTGAGTGGCTGAAGTTTCTATTACGTTGTGGGTCTCACAGACCGAAACCATCCGTTGCCGGGTTAATAATACTTGTCAAGCACGCTCCTTGCTACCTGTATCCATAATACATCCTACGCTGATAAAACCATTAAATTATTTTTATTTGTTATTTGCTAAAACGTAGCGGAAAATGCCGAAAAATGTGGTGTCTATGGGGTTTGTGGCACCCCCGATCACATTTTAAAAAATGTTTTATTGGTGCCGATGTTATTCATGCGTCCAAATCTTTTTTTCGCCGAGCTTTTACAAATATCTTCAATGCAGCCCAATAGTGAATAATAAAATTATATACGGCAGTGCGACACAAATGTGGGTCGTAAATAGTGCAATTTTAGCCGATTGCAGTGAAATAGTTAAACTATGCGCAGCAAAATTCTTCAAGTAGAGATTTCGAGCTCTAATCTTATCTAAATTAAAAGTATGTTGGATTAATATTTAATGAGCTACGGTCAATTGAAAAGTGTCTATTTCTAGGGTTTTAACGTAAAATTGGCCATATTGGAGATTATGTGGCACAGAGTCAAATAAGTATTGTTTGATGATCATAAAATTGTTGCGAGGTAACGTGGGCACCACCTCAGCTGAAGATCCGTTGATAAGAATCACATTAAATAATGTTTATTCCTTATTTTCTAAAAAGTAGCAAAAAATGCAGAAAAAGGGTTGTTTATGGGGTTTGTGGCTCCCCTAAACCTATATTTAAAACGGTTTTATTTGTGCCGATTTTGTTATTGCATCGAAAAGTAACTTTTTTCACTAAGCCATTGATTTTTTTTTTCGGTACAGCGTAATATGTGTGTGTGTGTGTGTGTGTAACAAAGTCGTGTTAGTTACACCACTGATAACTCAAGAACCACTGGACCAATTTTAATTATCTCTGTTTTGTTGGATTCATCTCCGCCCCGAATAGAAGAATAATTATTAAAATATCGGAAAAAATGGCGCTGTAGAATAAAAAACTAAATATTCATGTCAAATGAAACCCGCTACACTCGGTGGTGTTTTTCATTCTATATCGTTAAAAAAAACTCATAAACGAAGCGTTCTAGGGCATTAAAAACTAAAACTAAAGGAACATTTTTCACACTGTAATCTACAGAATGAGATCTTTTTGAACATTGTATTACAGTTTTTGCTGGTTGGCGCTTCTCGATGTTGAGAGGCGTGCAGAATCTGCAACTAGATGTGAATGGGAGGGGCTGAGGGAGGCAGTGACTGGCAGAGAGAGGGAGGGAGAGAGGCAGAGTCAGGCATACTGAGACGGACAGGAGAGACGGGGAGAGAGACGAAGCGAGAGAGACGGAGAGAGAGACGAAAAAAGAGACGGAAAGAGAGAGACGGAAAAAGAGAGAGATGGAAAGAGAGAGACGGAAAGAGAGAGAGATGGAAAGAGAGAGACGGAAAGAGAGAGACGGAAAGAGAGAGACGGAAAGAGAGAGACGGAAAGAGAGAGACGGAAAAAGAGAGAGATGGAAAGAGAGAGACGGAAAGAGAGAGACGTAAAGAGAGAGACGGAAAAAGAGAGACGGAAAGAGAGAGACGGAAAGAGAGAGACGGAAAGAGAGAGACGGAAAAAGAGAGAGATGGAAAGAGAGAGACGGAAAGAGAGAGACGGAAAGAGAGAGACGGAAAAAGAGAGAGATGGAAAGAGAGAGACGGAAAAAGAGAGACGGAAAGAGAGAGACGGAAAAAGAGAGAGATGGAAAGAGAGAGACGGAAAAAGAGAGAGATGGAAAGAGAGAGACGGAAAAAGAGAGACGGAAAGAGAGAGACGGAAAGAGAGAGAGATGGAAAGAGAGAGACGGAAAGAGAGAGACGGAAAGAGAGAGACGGAAAAAGAGAGAGATGGAAAGAGAGAGACGGAAAGAGAGAGACGGAAAGAGAGAGACGGAAAAAGAGAGACGGAAAGAGAGAGACGGAAAGAGAGAGACGGAAAGAGAGAGACGGAAAGAGAGAGACGGAAAGAGAGAGACGGAAAAAGAGAGACGGAAAGAGAGAGACGGAAAGAGAGAGACGGAAAGAGAGAGACGGAAAGAGAGAGACGGAAAAAGAGAGAGACGGAAAAAGAGAGAGATGGAAAGAGAGAGACGGAAAGAGAGAGACGGAAAGAGAGAGACGGAAAAAGAGAGACGGAAAGAGAGAGACGGAAAAAGAGAGAGACGGAAAAAGAGAGAGATGGAAAGAGAGAGACGGAAAGAGAGAGACGGAAAGAGAGAGACGGAAAGAGAGAGAGACGGAAAGAGAGAGAGACGGAAAGAGAGAGAGACGGAAAGAGAGAGACGGAAAGAGAGAGAGACGGAAAGAGACAGAGACGGAAAGAGACCGAGACGGAAAGAGAGAGAGACGGAAAGAGAGAGAGACGGAAAGAGAGAGAGAGACGGAAAGAGAGAGAGACGGTAAGAGAGAGAGACGGTAAGAGAGAGACGGAAAGAGAGAGAGACGGAAAGAGACAGAGACGGAAAGAGACCGAGACGGAAAGAGAGAGAGACGGAAAGAGAGAGAGACGGAAAAAGAGAGAGACGGAAAAAGAGAGAGATGGAAAGAGAGAGACGGAAAGAGAGAGACGGAAAGAGAGAGACGGAAAGAGAGAGAGACGGAAAGAGAGAGACGGAAAGAGAGAGAGACGGAAAGAGAGAGAGACGGAAAGAGAGAGAGACGGAAAGAGACAGAGACGGAAAGAGACAGAGACGGAAAGAGACCGAGACGGAAAGAGAGAGAGACGGAAAGAGAGAGAGACGGAAAGAGAGAGAGACGGAAAGAGAGAGAGAGACGGAAAGAGAGAGAGAGACGGTAAGAGAGAGACGGAAAGAGAGAGAGACGGAAAGAGAGAGAGACGGAAAGAGAGAGAGACGGAAAGAGAGAGAGACGGAAAGAGAGAGAGACGGAAAGAGAGAGAGACGGAAAGAGAGAGAGACGGAAAGAGAGAGAGACGGAAAGGGAAAGAGAGCCGGAAAGAGAGACGGAAAGAGAGAGAGTTGGAAAGAGAGAGACGGAACGAGAGACGGAAAGAGAGAGAAAGACGGAAAGAGAGACAGAAAGAGAGAGAGACAAAAAAGAGAGAGACGGAAAGGGAAAGAGAGAGACGAAAAAAGAGAGAGACGAAAAGGGAAAGAGAGAGATGGAAAGAGAGAGAGACGGAAAGTGAAAGAGTCGGAAAGAGAGAGAGACGGAAAGAGAGACGGAAAGAGAGAGAGACGGAAAGAGAGAGGGACGGAAAGAGAGAGGGACGGAAAGAGAGAGGGACGGAAAGAGAGAGGGACGGAAAGAGAGACGTAAAAACAGAGACGAAGTGGAGTGAGAAAAGCGGAATGAGAGACGCAGAGAGAGAGAGAGAGAAACGGAGAGAGAAAGAGGGAGACAAAGGGCAGAACAACGTCTGGCGGGCTCCCATTAGTAAACAAATAAAGAGTGCGTGTTTTGTTTCGGCAAGAGATGACCGGTTATTGTTGCCATGACAGCCAGCGCCGGCGAGATTCAGCCGGATCGCGCACTTTCAACTTGTTTTTCGTTCAAGTCGAAGACAGAGGTAAAGTGGACGTAAAAATCAGATTAACTGAATTTTCTTATTTTAAGTAGGTTTATCTGCCTCGAAAAGCGTGTCCCCCAAAAGGCCATTTGCTCTCTTAGCCCTTAGAACGTACGTTCGTATTTCAGAGAAATCATTATTCGATGAAAAGTCTAAGCAACTCGATATTCTATCAACTCCTATATAATTTCAGTAGTATATCTTCCCTTTGCGGCTCTGACACGCTACCAATCTTTATAAACGAGGTCTCTAAAGAATGAGAATTTCATGGAGACGTGACGAATTGCACTTTGATTTTAAAAATATGAAGGATTTGTTTAAAAGCCGCATCTAAGTAGTCATGCAAAAACCCTCAACGCACATAAGGATTTTTTAAATAGATATCGTTAAATAACTTCTGAACTAAGCGTTCTAGGGCCTTATTAAAACTAAAACTTTGAGGCCAAGTGACTCAAACAAACGTTCGTCACACCGTAATCCACAGGATGAGATCTTCCTGATCGTTCTATTACATTTTTGCTGGTTCGACGCTTCTCGATTCTACTCCGCCTGTTCAGAGCCTATAGAATTAACTGCAACTGTATGTGTAATTACTAATTATGTGATGTTCTATGCGATTGAATTACACGGCTGAACCTCTTTGCTCGATAACAAAGTTAAATGAGAATAGTTTGTATTGACGAGTTTGTATTACACTGTTATCAATAGAGACCGGATTTTTATGTAATTACATATTTTCGGTCTTTCTACGTACCGTTCTCAAAATTTTAATCTTGGCAAATTGTGGCCGTCCTAACACAATATCCAATTTTTTCGTTACATATTTTTACATATTTGGTACTATATTACATATTTTGCTATTTTCTCAACTTGTTTTCTATATTCTATCAATTCTATCACATATTTTTATGAAACGAAGTATTTTCAAAAAATTCAGCATTTGCTCCTACATTGTTACGGCGTGCTACTGCGTACTCAACTCGAGGTGCTCTACGTGAAGACGCGGTCGGATGTTCTCACAGTCCGGTGCCCCTACTTCAGTTATCTCAGTGGCAGGAAGTGCACGCGTCAGCGACTGACATTTTCACCTTTAAGTATGAAAAGTATCATTGACGACCTTTGACCTTAATTTCCAAGAAACTTTGGCGACTGCCGTCGTGTCGATGAAAAGATTGCATGCTGCAGTTATTGTTGGCGCCAGTTTGTACGATTGCTTCTATTGCGTCTAGTCTGCCTGTTAAACTGCATATCTGCGTAGCAATTTGTGAAGCTTTTAGGAAAGTTGTATGGTGCAAGAGTGCATCAACGTGTGCTTACCAAATAATTTTTAAAACGTTCACATCGTTTCTAAAATTTGTATGGAAAATTTTTATAAATGTAAGTTGGTATTATGTAAAAGTGTTCTATAATTAGAGGATTTTAATATTACATATTATATCCGATATTACATATTTTTTACATATTCTTACTGTTTTCATTACATATTTATGTACATATTTTGACGTTTCGTACTACATATTTTTCCGGTCTCTAGTTATCAATTACAAGGTAACATATAGAACAAGTGAGGGAGAATAAGAGGCTCTTGAAGAAAAATATATATTACAGGTTTAATATGGAAATGGAAAAATAAGGGAGAGGGTGGGGTACAGCTTGCGAGAGTTCTCAGAAGGGTACACTAGTAATAATGTAATTCTAAATACTCAAAGTACACTATTGCCATTATTAAAGAATTTCGAGATTCTTTACCATGCCTCAGATGTGAAAAACTTGCTTTCGACCGTCTCGTGTAATGTTTGTAGATCCCTTGCATTGACGTAATGCTCTCGAGATAAACGAGACGTGACCTGTCACATACGCATTCCCTGTGTCAGTTTTATGAGCTCTACGAAAACAAGCACGCGCAAGTGGTGAGATTTCAAACGACAAATATCATTATCAAGTACTTTCAGTTAGAAATAATAAATGCATATTAATAACTGCTAAAGAGCAGCTAAATGTTTGAAAGCTTTTATTATTAAATTTTAAAATGTAATCAGCGACGGACACATTTGAAGTGATCTTTATTATTCTGTTTTCAATAACGTATATTGTCGTTTTGATTTTCATTGCGATGCCAACAGTTCTCCATTTGGTTAAATTGTTTGTAAGGCTGACAGGCCGTGCTGCACTTGACTTTTTCTTCCAGACGTTGTCACTTTATTTCGTCGTATTACAGCACGGATTCCTAACCTGATAATTTCATCGACCCCTTGTAAACGAATTGGTTGTTTCATCAGCCTCCTTACATTTTCTCTATATATAAACATCATTCATAATCATGACACAAATAATTGCACATTAATTCCTGGAAGAATGGACAAGGTGTAGATCAATAAAGATCAATCATTTATGTGGCTTAAAAGGGGAAGAATGAAGCCAGAATCGGAAGCACTTGTAATAGCTGCCCAAGATCAGGCCTTGAGAACACGACATTATGATAAAGCGGTTCTCAAAATCTCCCAAGATGATAAATGCCGCATTTGCCTGGAGCAAGTAGAAACCATTGATCATGTTGTCTCAGCTTGTCCAATCCTAGCAAAGACGGAATACCTGAAAAGACATGACAGGGTGTGTAGCTACCTCCACTGGCAGATCTGTACCGCCCTCGAAGTTCCAAACACATGCCCCAAGTGGTACGAACACTCACCAAAACCGGTGACGTCTGTTGGATTGTGTACGATATTGTACGACCAACAAATTCAAACTGATCGCACGATAGCGGCAAACAAACCGGATATAGTTATCCGGGATTTGTCGAAAAAATCGTGTTTACTTGTCGATGTTGCGGTACCTTGCGATCAAAACGTCGTTACCAAGGAGGCAGAGAAACGTCTTAAATACAAGAGTTTGGAAATCGAGATCAGCCGAATGTGGGGCGTAAAAGCACAGGTCGTCCCGATAGTTATCGGAGCTCTGGGATTTGTTCCGCAAAATTTGAGTAAGAACTTGTCTAAACTCCCAGGTAATTCAAAAGACTGGGAAGTGCAAGAAATTGCTTTATTTGGAACAGCCCACATTTTGCGTAAAGTATTGTAGAGGCACTGATAGTCACCGAATCTGCTCCTTAGGTAGCTGGTTGCAACCTGGAGTAGATTTTCTATTCAGCCGACTCGTAACATCTTAAGTCGTGATGTAATGGAATAATAATAATAATAGTTTATTATGTGAACATATGTTATATTTTGATATGAGATATGAAAATATCCGTTGTTTATAGTTCAATTGCATTTTATAAAATTAACATATTGAATGTTATATGCTTAACTTCAACATAGGAATCGTTTAACTGCCGAATGAACCATGAAACATTTACACGTATTTATACATACACACTCAAAGCATTTGTGTGTTATCTCGCTTATAATTCAATATTCCAAATACATTTTCGTTTTATTTCAATGAATTTTTAAAAAAAGCTTTCACATAGTAGTCACATTCACGTTTGTGCTTGTCTCCAGGAAAATACTGTCTGAATGTAATTCAATATTTTCATCAGAAAATCATAGTTTCGTAGAGTAGTTTTTTAGAAACAAAATAATTTGTTCGTCTTGAATGCGTTTCTTATCATTAGAAAAAAAACATTGATGGCCAGTGCAATGCACAAATCGGGTCCTTTGTATCTCAACATTCCAATATTAATTACATTTTGATTTTATCTCTAGAAAAATAGCTTTTGAATGTGATTCAATGTTTTAATCAAAAAATCGTTTGCGAGAGAAGCAAAATAATTTCGTCATATCTGCAGTATGTTACGTTACAATTACGAAAATTATCGAGGACTAGTCCAGTGAACAAATCAAGAACACACGACCACAGTATTCCAACAGCAATTACATTCTAACAAGAAAACTCGAAAAGTATTATGAACAGCATCTGACCTTCTGGAGAGGAATCCATGATTCTGCTCATCTCTCACTCACGAAACTACACTATTTCTCTCTTTCACTTGTTCTTATCCGTCGCCGATGACCCGGTAACCCAGGTCAAGGGTACAGTGATAAGGGGGGCTTCACACCAAGCGGTGGCGTGTGTCGAAACATCTAGAGCATTGACATAACCTCAGAGAGCGAGAACACCCAATCGGCGAAATCTGGTTTGTACGCATTCTAAGCGGCGGTGGTAGCACCACTGCTGGATTTTCAATAAAACGCGTTACTCTCTTCCTGTCGACATGTTGTCTTGATCAGCTCACGTAGAGTTTTAAAATCGATAGCAATGTGTAAATTTGCTTGGCGGAGAAAATAAGAAACGATTTGTTTCGTGTAATTTAAGAAAAGATTGTAAAATAGATAATGGCAATACCGCAGCGGTAAATTAAAGTTCCCGCCATTATGGTCGGGGATTCTAGCGCATTCTCGTGGTAAAATGTAAAAACTAAACGCGTTGTCTGAATATTCTAGTCTGGACTAGTATGCAGTAAGGCGAAAAAGTTAAAAATACATTTATTAATAATACCGTCTCAGATCTTTGCTGAAAATAATATAAAAATATAACATGTGTTCTTTGGATGTATTAGCAAATTTTGGATTTCAATAGCAACCCCATAAAACAAATTTTGTTTAGGTATTATCTCTCTAGGTTGATTATAATACTTTTTACCTCCTATTTTTTCACACATAAGTGAAATTTACTCCCCAGTAAAATAAGTATAATTTACTCCCCCCCATAATAAGTATAATTTCTTTCCCCACACGTCATATACAGTTTTTACTGTTTTTTTGACAAATAAATAAATAAATTCCCCCATGCAAGAAGAATAAGAGAATAAATTCCGAATAATTATTTATTCTTTAACAAAAATCAAAAAAACATGCTGTCCTCAATTGAGTAGCCTTCAGAGATTGAAAAACAGATACCCAGGTTGAGCACACAGAATTGTAGTGAACGACAATACGCTAAAATTGTAAAATGTCATCTAAAATAGTTGTAGTAGTTGGGGAAGGAAAGAGTATCACTTCCTTAAATCTGCTATGATACTAACTACTGAAATCATCAATTTTATTTTATTTACAGTGTACAGTAGGCTATAGGCATATACTCTTTCAAGACAGACACATGTTTTTAACGTAAAACATGCATATAGATTTCTGGTGAACACATTACATTATGCAGCACCAACAAGAGAATATCAATTATTAATCATCTGTAGATTCAGTTTATGTGTCAGAAATATTAGACAGACAGCTGACCATGCTAAATTGTTTTAATGACTGTTTTATGGTTTACTGATATGACTGTAATGAGAAAAATTACCAATAAAATGAGTGGAACATGTCAAATATTTATCTAATATGCCTTGAGACCATTGAGAAACAAATTTTATAGGAAGTTTCTTTTAAAGAAATTAATTGCACATAAGTAATATATTAAAAGAGAAAATATAAGTAGAAATTCTTGTGTTACCTAACACATTTTTTTTGTTCAGTATGTTGTGTGCTTGGAGCTGTAACACAATATTTACAAGTAAAATTTAATAAATTACTGCTAGACAGTTTCTGTAGAAGCAAACCATGGGTATTAAAACAACTTTTGAAAATGGGAAAGTTGATGACCAAGGACCAGATTTCGGATGGAAAACAGGACCAAAATTGGATGGAAAACAGAAAATGGTTTTTCTTTTCATGCTAGGAAGAATTTCTTTAAACAGAGCATATTTTTTAAATTTGTACAGCACAGATGTATGTCTAAGTAAAGGAACATTAGCACTTATAAATCTGGTCCCTAATTACCATACTCGTAATTATCCGGTCATTAATTATTGACTCGTAATTGACATTGTCATGGGACAGGTCCCTTTTTGCAATTTATGGAACTGGGATAGGAACTCCCATATCCTTTAAGACTTCTTCCATGGCCTTAAGCAACTTCTCTACATCTGCGGGATGTATATCACCCATACATCCAATTCGGAAGCTGTCAGCATTTGTGAGTTTTCCAGGGAAAAGAATGAAACCTGAAAAAGGAAATCACATCACTACTCTATATTATGTGAAATGTAATAACTAGGGCCTGAAATTTTAGGATTTAACCTAGTTTATTCCTTACTACGTTGTGTGATAAAAAAAGTGAATAAATTTTGTTTCATAATTCCCCGCCATTCCAACAATACTGCTGCAAATTTCACCAAATTATTTGTTGACATTCGTAACATAGAGAGATGATGTATCATCTCATGTCATCTTCTTATTACAAACATAAATATTAAAACAAAATTCACATCCATATTTTCACAATAATTTAACCATTGATTTAAAGAACATGAAGAAATGGCAGACTTTAAAATTGCAGTCTCAATATTTTCTCTTGTAAAGCTATTTCGTGCCAATGGAATAACATGCTGAAGAAAACAAAAATAATAATTTTGATTATTACTGTGAAATATATTATGAAATATGATACTATATTGATTTCCTGTGTAACTGATCTTGTTTTTTTATTAACAAACTCATCTTGTGTTTTTTATTCTGCTGTGAAAATACAGAAAATTCTGTGAAAATATAATATCTTTGAAAATATATAAAATAGGTTTCGTCCAGTTTCCCTGGATTTATTGATCAAATGTGTTGATATGGACTTTTATCTTGTTTCTGGCAAATAAATGTGGTAGTTGAATGTAGAGTCACCTCTAAATTTCAGTTACAGATTTATTCTGTGTGTGCTGAAAATAAATAAAAGTCAACAGAAGAAGAAGATAAAATTGTAGGAAATTGTTAATTCAATTGGAAATGAATCCAACAGAAGTATCACTTTTCAGACAGGGCTTAGGAAGTTCTTACCCTTGACTATAAGTCTCTGACAAAACTCCTCCAGTTGAAACTTGGCATGCTTAGGGTATAAGTACGATGTTACAATTGGACTGAGATGCTCTTCTGGTAGTAGTGTCTTCAAACCAAGGCGACGTGCACCGGCCCAGAGAGTAGTTGCGTTGCTCTGATAGCGTTTGCAGCGAACGCTTGGACCCCCTTCTGCCTCATATTCTTTGAGAGCCTGGTGAATATGAACAAAAATTGAATTTTAGGAAACATGAAACGACTTTTGGGTAATAAGTGGAGTTTAACCCTTTGCATTCATAAGCCACAAGCATAATACAGCTCCTACAGCTTATACATGTCAGAGATGCCACAAGAATAATAGCTACTAGATCGTATCAGTACATAATGTGATACGTCCTACAACTCGTAGGGCATGTCTCAGATGCCACACCAAAATCCCTAATTAACTTGTAGATCATGCCACACATGGCCACGCATTTTCCTGGTATGTAAAATAAAGTTTTCATTGTTGAATAGAACCTGGCTACTATTCTATTTTTAAACAAAGTTGACGCAATAATGTGAGAACAAGCTGGAATGGGGGAATGCCAAGAATCGGCTTCGAGCTGTACAGCCTTTTTCCATTGTCATCTTGAACATGCCTTTTGAGTTATAGGATCTCACAGTGCTGAGAAACCAACGACCACAGAGTACATTCATGGGTGGCATGTCACACATGCCCTACGAGTGCAAAGGGTTAAATAAGTTAAATAATTCATTTGATAGTAATGGATATAAGATTGTCAGAGCATTGAAATAAACCTTGATTGGACAAAATTATTCCAAAGTTGACATCATTAGAAGTAAAAGTGGCAAATATAATGAAGACTGGTTATGAGTGTTACGTGTTGATGAAAGATATTGTGCACAATACTTCTGTTCTTTATTATAAAAGTGCTTAAAGGAAGGGCATTCACAGTAGTTAACATATTGCAGAAGTGCCCAATGCAAAAGACATTGAAAGAATTTAATTAATGTTACAAACGGAACAGATAAATAGTTAGTGCTAAGTTTTTTTTAGGTTTTGTTTAATTTATAATTAGGGAATATCAGAATATTTTTTTATTTGTTTTGTGTTTGTAAGAAAAGGTAAAAATTTATTATTATATTCTTTGTTTCTGATCATTTTGTAAAACTGAAAATGGTACTTTCTCTATTATTATCTTGTAATGGTATCTCTCTCTGAACATAATGCTCAATCATATTAGATTCTTGTTTATACCATAGAGTTTAGAGCCAATACAATTTAAGAATTTCTCTCAAATTTCTTTCAAATTTTTGATTGTTGCTTTCAAAAACTTGTGAAATGTAAGTCCACTTTGTAAGACAATCGAAATGGAAAAATATCCAAATATAACTCAGTATAAATCCAAATTGCATTGTTTATTTATTTAGTGTCTTTTTATCCAAATAAGACATTAAACACTTCCTGATCTTCAACACTGATTATACTACTACAAACTACTGGCCCACAATTGATCCCTGCCTTCCTTAGGAAAGAAGCCTTAATTGCTTGTAATTAGCTGATATTTGCTTCAATTTTCTGCTTTAAGTTCTATCATTTATAAACCAACTCATTTTTCAAAACAAAGTTATCTCTTCTCATCAACATTTTACTATTTTTATTGTATGTTGTAATTTTATGTATATGTCATCTTAGGATTATGATTTACCTGTTATTGCTGTTCACCCTAAGCCTTAGGGTTGTAACAATTAACTTGAAACTTTTCAGAAACTTTAAATGATTTACCAACACAGTTATTTTAAATTACAATTCATGGTTTTTTGGGACTTTTTAAGGAGATTTTAATTGATATGTTTAAACAATTAAAAGACTTTAATTGTTATGTTAAATAATTATTTTAGAAGAAGTATGTTAATTATATAAATAAAAAGCACAGCATAAAAAAAGATAGCAAACCTGTTGAGCTGCTAGCATAATATGTGAAGGCGGGGTAAATCGAAATTGTCCATGCGCTTGCAAATCCTCGTGTTGTTTCACCAAGTTGAGACACAGAGTGCGTGCATTCCCTAAACAACAAGAATAATGTATCAGTGCAAGAGATAAGATCTAACGGGTTGAGTGGGCACAGTGGTTAGGACACACATTTGCCCATTATTGTGAGGGTCCAGGTTTCAAACCCCAGCAACAACATTTGGGATATTTTCCCAGTTGTGTTCTATTCAGGACAGCACTTAAGTCTGTTCAAGCTTCGTTCCCAAAAGAATACCAGTATTTTCTGGCTTTATTAACAGATATTGGTCTGATGGGCCCGATGTGTGCATGATACACAGGGGCTTGCCATCTTCTCCCACTTCCAAAGACATGAATACAGATCTCCTATAAAACAAAATATTTTATTACATTTTTAAAATCATTTTGAGTTTTGTTCCCCAAACCATTGATCCCCAAGATTTTTTGTCTATTATCCAAATGATTTCAGTGGGTCAAGTCATGTTTGTCAAATCGTAAGACATGGGCTTTAGCAATGTGCTACTAAATGAACTCCCTTCTCATCATGCCAGCCCACCAAACCCTTGACAAGGCCATTGTAGGATTAGAAAATATTGGCTGTTGTGATGGTCTTTTAGCTATGCATACCTTTGTACTCCTGTAGCCGCTTTGTCCGTGCGAGAATAAAGACAAAGCCTGGGACGCCTTGCACAACTTTGTTCGGAGTAGCCACAACAAAGTCGATTTTGTCGAAGCTGAGGGGAATGGCAGAGAAGCTACTCATAGCGTCAACCAACACAGCAGCAGACGGCTGCTTGGAACGCACCAACTCAGCCACGGCCTCCAAAGGGTTCAGAATGCCATTGCTGGTCTCACAATGCACCCCAATCACAAGAGTGTATTTGTGGTCAGTGAGGTACTTCTCTATCTACAAGAACAGAATCAGTTATTAGTTGCCTAATTCAGTTATTAATAAAGGTAATGTGAAGCATGTCTTTGGATCTGCAAATTTGATTCGATTTATTTTTCATCAAAAACTGTATGTAATATACAGGCTGTCCTGGCAGGAAACATCAAAATTTCAAAAATAAGCATCTAAGACAATTTTAAGCATATTTTGTCTAATAAACTTCTGGATATTCCAAATCACTGAGACGCAATAAGCACTCAAAACTTGATTTGAAAAATACTTTCTTTGTACAATCATGCATTGCAGCAACATAAACACCCAAGAAACATGTAAACTGTTTATTATTTACAAAAAAATTAATACATTTTTCAAAAAGAAAAATGAACATTGTAAATGGAATTTGTTTATTATTTACAAATATGTTTGTAATACTGTCTAATCTGGCTAATCATATATTCATAATATTCATATATAATATGAACTCTGATAATTTCGGTCCTTTGGAATTCATGTTAATGAGGGTTTACTGTATTTAATAAAAGTCTGTGATGGCCCCCTCCAATATGATCAGCTGGATCCACCCCGAAGTATAGGAGAGCTCAAGCAAACTTATGCTTAAAGAAGCAACATTTACTATGTCTGGATGTGAAACAAGGAGCCATCTCAGCATTTGCTTTTAGTTGTGTAATTCACTTATTAATCAAAGTTGTAAGAAACATGTTTTGGGTTCAGCAGATTTCTTGTTGAATTAATCCTTCTCTGATTGTATGTCAAAACATTTTAAACTCAGTTTCTCTCAGGACATAAATATCTCTCTCTCTCTCTCTTAGGACATAAATTATCAGCATGGTCTCAAATAAAATCTGAAGAAGAATTAACTGAGTATTATTTTTTGTTTGTTTTTAGTTTTAATTTCAGAGAAATATTTAGAGGTCATGAATTGTTGCAATAATGTTCAATAAATTTGATCTCAAATAGTAGAATTATGAGCAAAGATTTAACTGATAAGAAACAAGAAAGTAATTTGCATTTACAGAAATAGGAGATGTGAAAAAGTTGGTACAGTTTTCTTGGTTTCTAAACACACTCTGTGCTTCTGTTTTCTTTTCTAGTGTGCACCAAGAAAACCTTACCTGGTGAACATAATTATTAGAAATCTAAATTTTGATCTATTGACATTTAATATCATTTAACAGATTTTCTAGAATAGTAAATTGGTGGCCAAACATTATTTGAAAGTGAATTAAAACTGTTTCAATAGTCTTTGATTTATTTTTCACAATTAAAAACTGAAATATGACATTAATGGCATTAGTAGTGTTTGAAAAATAAAAGTACTAATGATTTTTCCCTCATTGAATTGTAGATCATTTATTGTATGATTTCAATTCTGAATTTCATGTGACAAAATTATCAACTGATGGAATTAATAAAATAAAAAGTGCCGGTCCAAATAGCTGAGTTTGCTAAGGCAATAGTGCTGTGGAAATCTCGGATGGAAGGATCGCGGATTCGAGTCCTGCCGTGGGCACAGGTGTTTTGTGTACATCTGTATGTCTGTGTCATCCTTTCACCCCTCATTATCATCATCATTTCATCTTCCATACCCCGGGATAACAATCAGATCCAGCTAAATGCTGATCCCTTGATAAATTACATGCACCTTCCATCGAGATAATGAAATTTAACCCTGGTAAATGCAGGGTGCATGCACGCATGGTCCAAGGCAACCTATTCATGGGCAAAAAAATAAATAAATAAATAATAAATAAAAAAGATGAAGTCATACCTTTGAAATGTCATAAGGCTTAGCCTCTCCAAAATTGAGCACATCGTGCGCAATCCCAGCAACTTCGCATATATCTACCAGTCGATGGGCGTAGAACCCGTTCATGAGAATAAGTACCTGAAAAAGTGCATGAACATGATTTCTGGCTGAAGTGAATTTATTATAAAACTGCTCATCTGGAAAAAAAATAATTGTTGATTGTGACTGCATAAAAGCTAATGGGAATTAAGAGAACAAAAATTTTATGAATAATACGAAAATTCTTTTAGATTAATACATTGAGTGCCACCTGTATGAAGCATATCAGTTTCATCCTGTGGCACAGTATTCTAAGAACAAATTAGTTTTTGAAGTAATTTAAAATAATTGATATTTTTAAAGGTAAATAAAGATATTGAAATTTTCAGTTCATGTGGTGATTGAATTCTGTGCAATGAATTTCAATGCTGTGCAATGCTGTGTAGATTAATAAAATCAATCATTGTGTAGAAATTCTACTTTTTTTGTCATCATCAGTTATAGTGAACCTGTGATATACTGAACCACTTAAAGTGAGGAATCAAAAAATGTGTTGTAACAAGGGCATTAGCAAATTTAATGATTCTATTAAAAATACTATTGAAAGCATACTTCACTCTGAAGAATGTAGTTTGAAAATACTATTATGACATGTTGGTCTTTAAGGGAAGATATGATATGCAGAATACCATCTTGATTTGTTGTGCAACAATCTGATGACACAACAAACAATGATTGCACAATCAAGATGGTTATGAATAATATTGTATAAAAATAATAAATCATTGTAGATTCATCTCTGAAACAATATCTTAAAAGAAATAATATTTGAAAATTGCAATTCTGCAAGTCTCTTATTGTTTCTTCTTTCACAATCAAAGAAAAAATATTCAGATAAGATACAAATGATTCATTTTTTCCAAACAACAACCGCTTTCTGTTACAAAAAATACATGGCTTTGCAATTTCAAAAGCTATTGGAATTTTTAAAAATCAAAAGAGAAACTATTTTGGATAAATAAAAAATTAAACAATGCTAACTGGCTAGTTATACACATTGACAACAGTGTCATCTTATAACTGGCAAGAAACCCGCCTTTCTAAAGGCATCTTTAGTGAAATGATGTATAGAGAGAGAGATAGCAAACCCACCCTGGCATCTTTGGTTTTGGGGGATGTTGTATGAATAACTGCCTCAAGGCCGTAGGTTCCGGTTCCTTGCAGAAGGATGGTGCTCCATTCTTTAGGATTGGCTCCTGGAAAAGAGATTACTCTGTATGCTGGTGTGACTGTCTTTTGACTCTTACAATGGCTACAATTAAGTTTTTCAAAAAAAGCAGAATAAATCATTATATTGATAGACTGATGTTCCTCTTATATCCTATTGTCTTTTTTCCCCAACTAAAGACAACAACAAAATAAGACATCAGCTCACAAGTTTTAATTTAAAAGTAGCAAAAGTTGAGATTTTTAAAGTGAATCAGTCTAAAAAAATATTTTTTACTTGAAATATGTTTATCTCTTACATGAAAACAATAGCTGTTCGGTGTCAGATCCCTTCCTATTTCATGGTCAGAGACCATCATTGAATTGCACTCTCTTGCACAAAACATGTTTTTTGTGTTACAACAGTATTTCAGAAAAGCAATGAAATGTATTTTAACTATGGTTAACATAATATGAATCTTCATTTTTTAAATCTTAAGGGAAAATTTCTGGACAAGGAAAAATAAAATAGTGTTCTCAACATTCTATGTATAATTGCTTTTCTTTTCCCTTAATAATTTAATATCAAAATGCCACCTCCAATAACCTCAGAAAATTCAAAAATGTGTGTTTCATTAACTATTAGAAAGAGTGTGTATTGGTTAAAAGTACATAGGCCTAGACTGTACTGAAATCTTTTCTTTAATATCTGGCCTGTAATTTTCCAAACACATTTTTATATTAATCATTTGTAACAATTAACAAAGTGCTCTACACTATGTAAATTATTTTCCAGATGGCTTCATGCAAAGTCACTATAATCAATATTACTAATTTGCAATGTGCACAAATATTGAAAAAACTAATTTGAAATGTGCACAAATATTGAAAGGAAACTCCAGCCGTGGTTTTTTTGGTTTTGTTGGTTTTGTACTCAGAAACTTAGGAAAAATCCATTAACAATGAAACAGTTTCAATTTTTGACTGAAAATGCTAAAAACATAAATATTTCAACTGAAGTTAGTACATCAATTTGTTATTGACAGTTCTCTGATGAAATAGTCAAAAAATCATCAGAACTATTAATAAAACCATTATTATTTGATTGGATAATACAGATATAATAGGCTACATTTTTTGACACATCAAGCCTAACTGTTTTTCATCTTGAGTCACATTGGTCTGAAAGAGTGCTGAATTTATTGACATGAAACTGACCTTTTTATGGTACATTTTTATTAAAAAAATATAACATTGACCATGATAAAACATCAAGCCCAAAACATGAATGTTAAAAAAGTATTAGCTTCAATAAACCGATATTCAATACATTGATGGTTTTATAAAATAGTAGATGTTTTAGAAACAACATCAAAGGCACATTCCTAGTATATACTAAAGTATTTTATTGTGGTATTCTTAAACACTGTTTAGTCAAAATATTTAATTCATTGCAGTGTCATATGTAAGTATTTTAGTTGCTGTACCTGCGCTGTGTACATATTACATTTTAGAAAACCATTCTGGGTAGTTCTGTTCAGCAGAATTTTAGCTATTGCAGGCCACCAGTATTTTTTTGTTAGAAAAGTATGTAGAAGATCAGCTTAAAAAGAAATTTCAAACATTGTCCAAACCTGCCACATCTAAAAGACGTCGCATAATGTCCTGGGTGACTAGTGTAAATTCATCAGTGCGAGGAAACACGTCTCGCAACATAGCTTGCTTCACTGTCATGCTGGTGCATGTTGGTCCAGGGGTGAACAGGGTTTTCTGATCTGTAACATAAAACACAAATTGGACGGTGTTATGCATCAACCGGTTATGCGACATCATACAAGTTTTGAGACAATTGTGTTCAAAGGTTTTATTACATTTTCAGCTCTAAAAACTGTAATTTAATTATTTCATTCATTGAAGCGCCAAACTACACAAACATGAGTGGAATATCTGGCGCTTACCTGCATAATGTGAAATTAAGAACAGCAGATTTGAAGATCTAGGTTTATAGCCGGTTGTTGCGAAACATACAATCCCTGTTGTGACTGATGGCATTTACATTTTTCATTAATTATAAGTCTATTTTTACAGATTTGGCACCAAAATTTTGTGTACACTTAGAACATGGTCCAATGCAAATGATGTGCATTTGTGTGTGACACTTGTGACACTTAGAACATGCGTCCATATCTCATTGTTTTCAAAAATGGTGCTTAGCCGGTTGATGCATAACACCATCCAATTGTCAGTGCACTAAGAAGAAAGCCAGCTGGGCCACTTATCCCAGCTCGATTGACTGATTAGTTATTCCGGGCACATCAATCATTGAGGTCATTTGTCCCGTATGTGGAGTGCATGTGTTTGCTCGAGAGGTTGCAGCAATCTTCCACCTGCTCAATGGTGAGATCCGGCATCAACCTCCTGTCCACTAGTTTTCCCCAACCTGGTATCTCCCACCAGTGGGCACTGGTGGGCACCAGCGGGGCACCAGTGGGGACAAACTCTAACCATTCTCACAGCATGTGCAGTAGTGTAGTGCATGTAAGTGTAAGTGTGTGTAAATAAGGGATAAGTTTGGACGAGGAAGGAAAGAGCATGTGTGGTTTGTGGCCCGTTTGTTAGGGTACTGCTCCGTTTTTTCACCTGGTGTTGATGGGAGAAACTACAGAAAACTACCAATCAGAGCAGCCGGTTTTCCTTCATTCTCCTCCAGAAAGCAACTGAACTTGACCTAACTATCTAGCTGGTCTCGAAAATACTGCCACCACTGGTACTCAAACCTAGGATCTGCAGGTCAGAGGCACTGCAGTGGCATCAGCTGATGCTTTGAGCTACCTCTCCCAGTTCCCAGTTTGACTTAAATGGGACTCTGAAACTTTTTCAAATTCAAAACAAATAGAAAATGCTTAAATAAGTTTTTTTATGACTGTCTGTCTAAAATTGATGAGTTATTGTAATCTATAATTATAGACCATCAAAGTTGGGCAGAATTATACTTTATGACATTATGCATTTATGTTTACAATAAGTATTATTGTAATTTGATGCTTGAGGATAGTAAGTATTATTGTATTACGATGCTGAAGGACAATCTGATGAAGTTGATTGAATCCTTGGACTTATTTTGTGAGAGAATGGAGTCATCTTTCAAAGCCATCAAGTGGAGGTCAGATAATTTGGAGGCTATAAACAAGAAAAAAACTATGGCTCTGCATTAAATAATATACACCTTGAAATGATGGATAGGCAGTGTCATTCTATCAATATGATTTTTTTGCGATATTACTGAGTGTGAGAGTGGTGTTCTTGCTCAGAGGCTTAGTCATGACAAGAATTTTTTTTTTCAGCGGAGGACATTTTACATGTTTATACTCCACAATGTATAGAGAATGTACTCAACAATTGCAAACCATTAATAGTCTTTAAAAATCATATTAGACTTTGTGTCATTAAAATTGAAAGCTTCCGATTGGATAACTTAGCCCCCAAACTCACCATTGTTATCCACCAAACAATAAGCATAAATAAGTTTTATATCACAATATGCCTAAGGCAGGCCATTTATCTGAGTAAAAAAGTGATATGCAAGACATGAAGTCTCATTAATGAATTAAATTATTGTAAAATTATGGCAATATTATTTTCAATCCAACAGGACAAAAAGGTGCACATTACATGTAAAAATAAAAATGAGGGAGGATAGGAGGGCAATGTTAAAATAGGAGGACTATAGCACCACTGACTCATGACGAGAATCAAATTATAAAGTTTCTGTACAGTCGCGGCTCATGGTTTTATAAACAGGGAAGGTTGCAAATGCATAGCATTATATTACATTACAGTGCAATGCATTGCCTGTATTGTATTTCCATTAATAAATCTGATACAGACCTAAGGGAGTAGCACTCCTACTGCATATCGGGAAAATAAGTTGAAGCGCAATGCTAGCCGCTGAACTGCGTAGTAATGCCATCTGGTGAGCATGCCCTTCTTCAAATCCTAGACCCCCACCCTTGTTCTGAGAAAATTACTGCACTTGAGAAACACATACAATATGGGATGATAGTATTCCTCAGGGAATTTTTAAAGAATGTGCTCATGCTTTTGCTGCCCCACTTTCCATCATTTCTAAAAAATCTTTGGAGACGTTTACATTTCCCACTTGTTGGAAAATTTGTTATGTAACATTCGTTTGTATAAAGGGAGATAGAAATTAGGTAACTAATTACAGACCCATAAGTATATTATCAAGTGCTGCTAAGGTTTTTGAGAATATAGCCTTGGATAGTCTTAAGCCTTTCATTGAGGATAAGATTATTGATCAGCAGTGTGTTTTTTTGTCTGGAAGGAGAACTCTGACAAATCTCTTGACTTTCACTGACAATGTAACTAGATTAGGGCTTACTGGTTGACGTACAATATTATACACTGATTTTACAAAAGCATTTGACAGTGCTGACATTAATAAACTAATATGCAAACTAAAATTATTAAATTTAAATTCTATGCTGTAGATTGAGATAAGATAAATTCAATGAGATGGATTGAGAGTTATTTGATAGATTGCAAACAGATAGTGAGATATCTGTAACATCTAATATTATATCAGTAACATCTGGAGGCCTTCAGGATTCCATCTGAGCCCATGGCTATTTATGACAATACATATAAAGTGTTTCAATACTCTAATTTTAATCTTTTTGCAGATGACTATAAAGTTTGGCAAGTGATATCTGACCAAACTGACTCATTTCGAGTGCAGGATGATTTGGAGAGATTGAATTTGTGGTGTTCCAATAACTCATTAAATCTTAATATCAATAAATGTAAACTTCTTAGCTGCAATCACAGTTGAAATGAGATTGATAGTAGTTATATGATAAACAATATTTTGGAAAATGTTAATACCATATTAGACTTGGGAGTAATTATAGGTAATAAATTGACTTTTGATAATCATGTTAATTTTATTATTAATAGCTCATTGCAGGTGCTTGGATTTGTAAACAAAAATACCATAAAATTGTAATCTTTTCAAATTATAAAACTATTACATAATTCTTTAGTTAGAACCAAATCGACCTCTTGTTCAAGGGTTTCGTCTCCTCATACATACTTAAATATAAAAAATGTGAACAAACTTAACACATTTTCATTACTTATGCAGCATTTAAAGCATATTTAACACAACAAAGATACTCTCATGATTATTCTGAAACTGCAAATCTATATAAAGTACCTTTTTTAGAGACAGCTTGCAATATAAAAGACCTTGCATTTATGTATAAATTGCTGTCGGGTAGAATAAACTCTGTTGGCTTGTAGGACTGTCTTGAAACTTATAATAATCCATATAATGTAAGATCTAATATATTTCTAAAGGAATTTAAATTTCACGCTATTTCTTATGTATTCTTCTGCTGTACCATGTCTTGCTAGAAGTGTTAATAAATTTTTGTCTTAATTTTTAATTTCAGAAGATGTATCTACAAACTTATGTATTTATTGAGGTGTTTTTATTATGAATATATTTTTATCAATTAACTACTTTTTCTATTTTTATAACTACTTTTGTTGACTTCATTTATATTATGTATTCAGTAGTAGGCTCAAGATTGTATTTATCAATATTACTAAGTTCTATTCACTGTATTGAGCCTGTGAGCCTGTTGCAAAATTGTATTAAATAAATTAATAATTTGACTGTTCTTAATTAAAAGATACAATAACCCATTAAATAAAAAATGTATTTACTTCTGATGTAAATTAACTGTTATAAGTTAATTCTGTTATGCAGAGAAATGAATTCTGTTTATGTATTGGGTGATAGTTTGAATTCGTTTGATGTAAGGGGCCCTAATGATCGTGCTGCCCAAGACCTCTTGCATACTCTGAGCTCCTCTGCTCTTCATTGTTATTACCACAAGAATTAAAATATAGAAAATTAAGTTATTTCATAATTTGGGGCAGATTTTGATGACCCCAAAAATGATCAATAAAATGCTTTTATAATGTTTGAAAAATGACATAAAAACAAAGAAAAATGACGTAAAAAATTTGATCAGAACCACTTCAAATGAACAACTCAAGCTGTTGGATATGTTACTGAGGTAATCGAGACTTCTTCCTTTTGTTCAAGTGAACTCAGCTTCCTAACTTTTGGTTTGAACTGTTCATTAAAAGAAAATTTCTGCCTTTATCTATCACAAAATCAGGCGAACTGACAATGGTGCCGACAGGTATCACAGGAACCTTAGATTACATAGTACTCATAATGGCTGACATTACAATAATCCGTATGAGCAAAGAAATTGAATAGGCTACTCAGGAATTCTGTGATGAACATTTGTTGCATCTTGTAAAAATTTTTGAAGCAAATACTATTAAAATGATATTAAAATCGATGAAATCAGTGAAAAATGCATTAAAAAAGATGTAAAAAAGTCAAAAATTACTTATTTGTCGAAATCAATGGATGCAAAAAAATGACATACAAAAATGAGTCCTATCGTTTTGTCATAATATAAAATGAATTTCTACTAATCAGTGTTGTTTCAAAGTGAAAAGAATTAAAGTTACATTTTATTAAAATCCACCCCCAATTCATAATCAAAACCAGTTATGTGTAGGGACTGGATTTCCATGCAAATTTTTTCCTTTCACTCGGAAGGTATGCTCATGAGATATATATAAACCAACAGCTAATCATATGAAAATGATTTTATGTAGTATGTAATGCTCAATTTGCCTACTTTCCTAATATGCATTTTATTTTTGCAAATTACTCATTATTCTGCATATTTTCTTTGAAAAGGTACACTTTTCCATATATTTATTTTAATCCAAAAATGTATTTTATATTTAAAATTATATTTGTAATATGTGTTTCTATTAATGCGGTTCACTATTGCTCATGTTGATATTCTGTAATTGAAGTACAAAGATACTAATGTGGGAAATTATGATTGTTTCACATTATGAGTGCTGTCAAGTCAATCTTGAAAGTAGGTAATGCTGATTACGTCTTGAAGTGACTTACATTGCCTCCAATCAAATTTGTTGTGGGAGTTCTCCCAGATATATAAATGATGTGAGATGCAAATTAGAAAGGGACTTTCCCTTTGAAAGTTTTAACATTTGAATGAGCATATTTTAGTGCAATTTTTTACTGCATAAATGCAGAAATATTTAATGTTTTATTATTGCATATAAATCCAGTCCATAGTTTCATGTGGACTCTGTTCAAAAAAATCAGTAAAAGTGAATTAAAAAATTTGAGATTGTTTCAAATTAAAACTTATTTCAACCAAAGTAAACAGAATTGATGAACTAATTTTAAAAAGAGATTACCAAACAAAACAGAGCCTAACCTAAATCTACAACACTCCACAGTTAGGCTATGTTTTGTTTGGTAATACACTCTCCTTTTAAAAATTAGTTAATAAAGTCTGTTTCAGTTGGTTGATATACATTATAGTTATGTAAATTCTCAATAATAAACTCCTTTAAAATGTTTTTAAAATATTTGGGTTTTATCAAATATTTAAGTAAAATAATTAGTTAATACTATGGGTTGCCCGTTGATAGAACAATCACAAGTGTTCCATGCAATTAGTAATTCTTCTTAGTAGTAGTATTTTTTTTTAAGGAAATCATAGTACATTTGTAGCATTAAAATTCTTATAGAGTACAGAAATATAAGTTATTTTTCATTGAATTTGAAATATTTCAGAGTCAAGAAAATAATCAGAAAATTGGGAAAAATATTCACAAAAATACTGATTTTTAATTTATTAAAATATTACTTTGTTGTTTAATATTACTTTTTTAGATTTCTCTTTCATATGTTTTAGTTGTGGTCTCTCAAGATTGGAAAGTATTGCTGTAATTCTATTAATATATATGTCAATTAAATTGTGTATTCTAATAAATGCTTTACAGAGCTGAATCACATTTCCTAAATTAAAAATCATCTGTCAGTGCCTTAAATATACATATTAATTAAATTATAAATACATATATTAATTACATAATTTAAATGTATTGAAAAACAAAACAAAATAAAACTCATCCTACCAAATGACAAAAAATATGAAGTTTGCAAAATTCATTGATGACTACTAATTGTTATTAAAAAATAGGTAATTATATGATCCAACATCTAATTAATCCACTAAAAAATAAGTAAATTTTAAATTAATTGAAAAACAAATAAAAAACAACTAACCTTGAGGAGGTGACATGGTTCTGCAAATGTCTGAAAAAGAAGGGAGAATGTCTAGTATCTGTTCTTTATATGTTCATGCATAGAGCACTTAATCTGCAGAGCAATGATAAGCAAATCTTTTAAAATTCTGCAAAAGGGATATTTTCTGTGGAGTTACGAATATTCTCCCACAGTTTAAAACTAATTGCCCAGAAGAATGTGAATTATTTTCTGTACCAGCGAAGATTAATGTTTTCTATACAGTTCCTCCCAACATTTCATCTATTCTTATAAATTATTCCCATAATATCAATCTCACTATAAATCTAGTGCAATAAACGAAGCTCAGTAATGAGTGATGAATATTCTCAAAATACAGTAAATCCGTGGGTCAATATATTGCACCATCTCAAAGCTCCCGCCGTTATCTGTGCGCTATGAAGGTTGCGGACCACGACCACCACCCTAGCGGCAAATGGCAGAAGTTGAAACCCAACTTGCAAAAAGAGAAAAGCGATTCATTATGGAAGGTGTTTACGTTGCATATTTAGGTTATGTTGTTTCAGCGTGATTTTGTTAGTTTTTCTTAATGACATTTCATTGATAGTATGTTTGCTTGTGTATATAGTTGAATAGCTGTAACAATGTTCGATATTTTATGGTAATACAATGTACGTTAGTTTAGTTTTTTGTGGTTGATGTAATTTCGGCCGAAATGGACGTGATCGTTAGAATGAAGAATATTTGAAGTTAAAAAAAGATGTGATTAGGAAAAACAAACCCATATTCCGATAATGAATCCCGCTCAGTAAGCATGCTGTACGCCCCCTTATCCTAAAAGATTACCATAACGTCGTGACATGACTCATCCGTGAATATTAATGCCACAATGATTTTACAAGTATCTCTTGTAAGCACCCGTGTGTTGGGGCATTGTTGCCTCTACAGCAATTACATTAGAGTTCAACCTGGGTTCATCCAGAACTTTAGGAAACATACTACATTATCTCTTCATTCTAAGCATATAAACTCTATGATCTCATCCAAACCAAGAATCAGTCTTGTAAGTTGGTGCAGAAGATTTGGCATCAAAAACGGGAAGCCAAATAGCACGAAAGCTGTTACTTTAAAAAAGTCTGAAGTTCAAAGACTGCTGCACTTAGCTAAGCCAGAGAAATGGACTCTTGTAGGTAAGATGTTAACGATAATGTAAAAAGAATAATTGGTTAAACTGTGTTTTTATTAAAATCTTTTGTATAAGAACGACCTTCATCATGGTACATGATTTAAGTTAGTTGACGTACTCTGCTTTTGTTATTTTAACTATGTTTTCCAGTATTTTCTGAAATGCTCTAAAATTAAGAACTTGCTATTTAAATGATTGTCTTTTAAATTTTTTCTATTCTTTTAAAGATATACTTGATAACTTTTCTCATTTAATCTGCTTTTGTGTGGAAAGTTGGTTCACTTTACAAAGGTGGATATCCTGGTGGGTGTGTCAGTTGTTATGCGTTGACTTACATGATTTTCCTTATCTTGCTGTTTTTCTCATTTGTTGTGAGATGTGACTGAGGGAGGTGTGTTGCCACCTGACTTGAGATAAAATATCACACCTGAATAGGAAACGAAAGATTTGCATGCAATTCCAAAGACAAACATGTTGTCTGTTCCACTATGGTGTCTTAACAGATCACAAGTGAGATGGCAATAAACCAATTACTTGGAAGCAAATGCGTTATGTAAGATGCAGTGCATTGTAAAGCTCTTATGGCAGGAAAATTTCATCACCTTACTTGTTAATGAACTTTCCAGATGTAGTTTATGAAACTTACGATTCAAGAAAAACGTGTTGGAATATTTTATTATATTTGATGAACATAAATTATCTATTTGCATGATTAACAATCATAATATGTGAAAAAAAAAGGCATCATTTTAAAATTACTTAATATTAAAACCAACTGGCAGTTTAAAATAATGATTTATTATTAATTAATTATTTATTTATCATATATATATATATATATATATATAAAAATACATACACACACACACACGAGTTAATTGAATTGCAAAAACAACATTTCTGAAAATTTCAGCAATAACTTTTTATTAGGAATAAATGTTTCTGAAACCTTTCAAATAATTAACCGAAATAAAGTATATTAGGTGAATATTGACTAAATGTGTTATGAATCAAGTTGTTAATTGTGCAAATGAATGCTAGCCTCAAAGGTCATTCTATCAAACACGTCAGATGTATTCAACAAAATATTTTAAAACCATCATTTCGAATTAGCACTGTAATTCTAGAAAAGAGCAAAAAATAGAAAATATAATTAAATAGATTTGTTATAATGAAGTTCAATAATTGTCATCTCTCAATTACTCTACATTTTACTAAACTATTTTTAACTGTTATGGGAAATGTTTGAATTATTTTGAAGCAAGCTTTTCTGTTCAAGTATAATTATATAATAATTGCACACCTTTTGTTATGAAATTTCTGTAGTTATTAAACTATGAAAAAATTTTGAAATTGTGAATAATTTTTATTTTCATAGACTTGTTGAAGTTCACAGTTGAGTTTCACAGACATCTTACAACAGAATTAAAAGAGTAAACAGAGTTTTTTAAAAATCATTATTGTTATGTATTATTTATGAATAAACATGTTATTGCAATTGTGATTAACAAGAAGAGCTATTCATTTTAATATAAATGAAATGTAATGAATTTAATGACGCTTGATTTGATGGGATTTAATTTCATCAAAAAACATTAAAAAATAAATGAGGCATACAGGGGAAATGTATAATAGGTATGTGTTTTCTTGAGCTTCAGAATCCCTACAACTCTTTTACTATAAATACAGTGGGAGGTTAATTATCCAAACGTCAATCATCTGAAACATCAAATATCCAAACTCATATTTTCTCTGAATAATTATTTTTTTTGAATTAGGTGTCGTAAACTATATGAATTCATTTTCTTTTGTAATACTGAGTATTGAGAATGATCCTCATTGTAATTGACAGTGATAAAATATTAACAAAATACTGTACTTTAATCAATCATCTGACTTCAATTGATTTTGACAAATCCTCTCCAAATCCATGTTATGTACACTTGCCATTTTTGTACTTGGTTATCCGAATTATCAAATGTCCAAACTACACCTGGTCCCAAGTAGTTTGGATAATCAATGTCTCACTGTAATTGAATGACGAATAAAGATACCAACAATGTGGCATTAGCAATATGTGAAAATTAGAAATTTTCACTTCCAAGTAATAGACAAGTTATTTTCATCGGTGGCCAAACTACTAATTTGATTCTTATTGTTTTGCTTAAAAAAATGGCAGTCCAAAACTTCCAGCTCTATTCGTTCTGTAACTATCAACAAGAGAACTCAACAAAAGTGTGCAAAGTGAAACTACATTTATGTTTAGAAGCAAAACAAGGAGCCAACTCAGATTTTGCTCAATGGATCAAGGAAAACAAGATGAAAAACCTGACTGAGATGGGATCATCAACTCAATAAGCTGAAGTACAAAACTTAGTACAGGCATATTAAGTCTTTGAGAATGACATGGTACAAAATGCGTTATATATCATTGTTAAAATAAATATTGTTTTCCTTTTTGATCCTCTAATTATATAGAAACTCGTATGTAGCAGAAAAGATTTGACTTGGCACTTAACCTTATGTATTGTTATTATTGTAAATTATTTAATGGTGCTTGAGTGTCGTGTTTGGACTTATAGATTTATTTGTTTTGTTTTTTTGCTGCAGGTGCTTTGGGATTTCTTGTTGTCTCCAGTGCAGTGACCATGGCCGTGCCATTTTGTGTTGGGAGGCTCATCGATATAATATACGCACCGGGAAATGATCGTACAGAAGCGAAACAGCGGTTGCATCAGATGTGTATTTTGATGGCGGGAGTGTTTTTGGTGGGAGCAATCTGTAACGGTGGTCGGGTGTACCTCATCAATATGGCTGGTATGAGTGATTGATGTTATTTTATGTTAATACCATTTTGTCTATACTGGCAAATGCCCAATTACACAACTTCTTTAGTTTGCAGTTACAAACAAGAAATTAATAAAGTTGACACTCATTAGAACAAAGATATCAAGTAACAATAGAAACAAACATTAACTATCATGTGAAAATGAATATACAGTGAGAACTGGTTAAAATGACTCTGAAGGATCTGAGCATTTTGGACATTACAACTGATAATTGTTATAAAAGATTATGTAAATGTGGCCATGCAGTGCAACATTTGCACACACATTATTTAAAAGGATGTTAGAGTTATAGATCAAGCCCAAAGACCCATTAACTGGTAAAAGAAAAAACAAGAAGAAATAAAAACAATTTTGTGACAGACATGGCAAAGCTTTGGTATTGCAGAGTGTTAAATAAATATAATTTAAGTTGAAAATCAATTTATTCAATGAAGATTGATTGTGTATTAACGACATTTTACTATATTACACTAAGAGATAAAAATCAAATATTTGAATAATGTTGTGCACCAGTAGCTTTGGGTTCTAACTTTTTGCTTTCTAGATTGCAACTTCAATGTTATTCGATAGTATGAGCTGAAGTTCAAAGCCATATCCATATTTCACTTTTTAAGCAAGGTCCTCTGGGAATGGCGTAGAACTTACCTCATTGATTAACTTCCTAGAAACAATGCCCCACATGTCCGATTTAATTCAATTTTCTGTTTAAATGCTCCTGATCCTAATAAGTACAAAGTGTGAAAATTTCAGCAAAATTGGTCAAGTGGTTTTTGTGCCTACATGCAATGGACATATGTACATTCTCTTTTCTTTACATATAGATTTATAATACATACTACACAGTAATATTGGTGATAGTGAACTACCACAATGTACTTATATAAATTATGATATAGTTATTTTAGAATGTCTGTCTTTTTGCACATGATATTTGCATTCATGCTTTCCATTTATCGCCAGTTCCTCGATGCCACTTGGACATTTTGACTATTGTACTCATCATTGAATACCGAAAACTTTTGCGTTGTTATAACTACACCAACAACTTTGATTAGTGAAGTTTGGTTAGTTAATAAACTCTCTTTGCTCATGTTTCTCATCGTTCTGCAGCTTGTGACGTCGTCGTGAGATGAGGAAGAACACAGAGATGGAGTTTGCTGTACCTATTTATTTACTCTCAGTCTCTCCCAAGAGAACCCCAGCTCGCTAACACTAGCGCTGCCCCTGGCCTCTTGTCCCGTGGTGAAAGCCATGCCTCGCAAGACGCTGCTCGCGATTACATCTGCACGTCGATCCACTCAACCTCCAATGCCAGGCAGCTTTTCCTACCTGCCTCTCTTGCGAGGCATCACGTGATGGACCTCCCACGCCAAAAGCGTCATTTCCTTACTGAGATTTTGGTTGGCTGCACATGGGGCCTGCCGCCATCTGCAGCCAAGTTCTGTCGCCACACATCATCCCTTGCGCGAACGGACAGCCGCCTTCCCAGACATGCCCCCCAGACAAGCCCTCCCTCCGAGAGACCCCCGGAGGTCCGGCTGCCGCGAGCACGACATGAGAGGACCAACCCCTCCCCTCTGCACGACTTGTGTGGTCATTTTAGCCCAGTGCTATGACATTACAAGCTGCAGATTGATTGTCATTAGCACTAATTTGGAATGACACGTTCCCCTTTCTCGGAGTTTAGCAGGACTCTTTGCATAGGTGACCCCTCTTCTTTGTAAGTGGTAGCCACACAGATTCTTTGTACAGAAAAGAATTAGTAATAAGTGGTTATAGGAAGTGAAAGAGTGATGTGTGTGTAAGTATTGATGATTGTTCAGTACAACCAGTGCAGCTCCTTGATTAATTGAAACAAAAGACATTGCTGAATGTGTTGCATGGTCATAAGTAATGTCGCAATAAAAGGCATGTCAGAAAAAGCGAGGGTTTGGGATTTGCTAGGGTCCTTACATTTTAGCCATTATAACCAGTAGGTCATACAAACCAATGTTATAAACAATTTTGACCACAAAAATATTAACAATATATGTAATAATATATGTAAATATTATAGTTAATAATATATGTAAATTATTAACATTTTCATAAGTTTCATCAGAAACTATTTTTGAGTGTTATTCATTATTAATTTTATTTTCAGTAGATTTGTATCAGGGTTGACCCAGTTTTTCCCAGCACCAAAGAATACATCAGTGTTTTATAAAAGCCATGTACGAACTTCAAAAAATTAATGTTTCCATGGTTTTGAGTAAAATAACTGTGAAACCTTGCTAATCTGTCACCTGTGGGTCTGGGAATTTTTGGTTAGAATGCAAAAAGTGTCCTGCTGAGTTACTTAACACCTAATAAATTTAGGGTGAATTTAATTAGCACTGACCATAAATAAACTTAAAAGTTGCTTCCTCAACTTTTCCCTTGGATGTGGTAGTGACCACAATTATTTTTATGGTTTACTAGTTCATTGCTGTGTATTTATGGACCTGAAACAAAGCACCTAATGGTATTCTTTATACCCTTGCAGGCCTTTCTGATTCTTTATGCCCTCAGGCCTTTTGAATACTTTATGGCCTGCTGTAATACCAACTCAACACACACAACATTTTTATGAATTTGATTTTGTAAAGTTAAGAGACAAGCATACAATAAATAAATGGCGTAGTGCTCAAATAAGTTAAGTAAGACGTTATAAACCTAATTTTGCTTAATTTACATGAAAATTACATGTAATTTTGGATTGTTCCCGTGAATTTATAATTGCTAGAAGTCACTCACATTTCACTATTACATATCGCATTTTTTAGAGACATAATTATATCCTTCTTGAGTAGCAGTACTAGAAGTAGTAATAATATATATAAGGCACATCGGCTAACATTCTCGAAATGTTATTTTTTGATATGATATATTCTAAATAACTTTTGACAATAGAGCCTAATAACCTAAAAGTACTGTTTCATCCACACAATTTACACTTATTTACACTGGACACTCTCAAATACACCATAAACGGTTCCCAATATTTCTCGAGATTTTTAAGGAAACCACTTAGTTTTTGCAAGAATTTCCGCAGGAACTTCACTATATTCTTTCATTTTGTACGAACAAATCAGTCCAATAATGATTATGCAATAGTAATTAGATATACTCTCTGTTTTGTTTATCTAACATCATATTAACAAATGACTATTAAAATGCGTCTTTTCACTTTAGACGCAAGAAATGTTATAAAACGTTTCATATTCTCATTTTATTCAGCAACGAACTTGTAAACCATAAAGTTTTGTATGCACCACAGGTGTTACTACAATTTTTGCCTCTCAGGCGACTTCCAACCCCTTGGGCCAGAGACCCACGGGCTTGGAAGTTGCCCTCGGGGCAAAAACATCTACTTAACGCCTTTCATACATAAATAACTATTGATGCCTTGCATTATTTTTAATGCTACTTTTTTTTTTTTTTATCAAAGATGTGTTGGATGTTTCTTTTGTGATCTATTTTTTCTACTTGGTCATATGAAAAATATATAAACTGCATTTGAAATTACTTGTGTGATGTTTTACTTAATGTAAACTTTTCTTACTGAAACAAATATAATACGATTTGGATTTGAATGCAGGTCAACGCATCACCAGAACACTTCGCGCAAGTACTTACGCGGCCCTTCTCAGGCAAGAAGTGGGTTTCTTTGAAGCTAAGGCACGCACGGGAGAACTTGCAACGCGACTGGCTGCGGACACAGCTTTGGTTGGTTCAGCCCTCACGCAAAACCTCTCGGATGGATTGCGATCTGGAGTGATGGTATGCGCCGGGGTCTCCATGATGGTGAGTGTTTCATCACATTTTTCTTTGAATCGCTCTCTACTATATAGATTTAGATAAAGTATATAGATAGTATATAAATAAATAAAATAGTATATAAATAGTGATAAATGATATTCTGATGTGATATGAGAAATACTAAGATATAAGAAAACTATTATGTTATATTTGATAAGATATGTAACTGAGCCATCAATTATGATTATAATGGTGTGTGAACTTAGTATTGTACAAAATAGAAACACTGTATTATGCAATACGATTAGATATGTGTATAACAGCTTGTTGCTGCTACCATTATTCAATAAATAAAAAAATAATAAATAATAGGTCTCGTTAGGCTTTGACATAGTTGAAGGGTTCCGGGTTAGTGGATCTAAAGATATCTCCATCATCATCATCGTCATCACCACCGTCACCATTCGTTAGGGGGCGGGTTTTAATGAAATGTCACGTTTTTCCTTTTCACTTTAGAACAATGCCATTTAGTACAGATATTAAGTTTATATTATGACCAAAAGATATGCTTCTTTTTCAGGTCTTTTTTTTTGCATTTTTTTTGTCAATTTTGATAAATAAGCTATTTTTTATCTTCTTCCATCATTTTTAATTCAATTTTTGGTGATTTCATTGATTTTAATATCATTTTAATGGTACTTGCTTCAGATAATATTTACAAGATGCAACAAATGTTCTCCACAGAATTCCTGCATAGCATATTCAATTTCTTTGCTTAAAAATTGTAATGTCAGCTGTTGTATGAAATTTAAGGTTTCTGTGACACCAATCAGCACCATTGTTGATTTGCCCAATTTAGCGATAAATAAAGGCAGAGATTTCGTGGGGAAGAACAATTCAAAACAAAAGTTTGCTTACTGAGTTCATTTGAACGAAAGGAACAAGCCTCGATTACATAAGTAACATACGTTTCTTGATGAATGTTGGATATCCAGTAGCTTGAGATGTTCATTCAATCTGGTTTTGATCACACTTTTATCTTACTTTTCTTTGCTTTTAGAGCATTTTTATAACATTTTAAGAACATTGTGTTGGTCATTTTTGGCAATGTTTTGAATCATTAAAAATCTGCCCCGTAATCATCCACACATGAACATAAAAGGTTTAGTTAAGGTTAATTTAGAACTTTAAGCCTGTTCCTTTTAATTTTTTCCCCCGTATTCCTTTTGTCACTCCCAAGAGAAACGTGTTAGTCGTCAGTGTGTCAGAATTGTTTTCATCCACTTTCCATCAATCGGTTCTTCTTTGAGAAATAATGGACTTTCTCAACAACAAACTAAATAACAATTTAATGTCAGGACTTTTGTAGGCCGTTTACAATTTACAACAAATTCCTTAAGGTATTACTGCTAATGTTCCTAGCACAACATGCATACATTTTCATAAACCCACGTTCCTATGGATCTGAGAAGCTTTCAAACTTGTTCCCATGATCTTACAAAGCATTTTGCTTGATTATTGTTGGACTTCTATCATAATATCCCATTGTTAGGAAAAAGTTTACAACGATATCCTGCAGTCTTTCAACCTGATACTCCATTGCAACTTGGAGATAAGTGACAATGTGACTTTACAGAAGGTATTTGTGGTCAGCCTGGTCTTCTTGGCCTGCATTTAAGTATTGGTTTAGTGGTGAAATGTCGTTGGCATTTAAAATTAAATGATCACAGGTTAACATTGTTGGCAATGACAACACCTGTGATCATTTAACTGCATTTAAGTACTTTTCTTGGGAAACTATCTATCTTCATTCTTTTGATATGTTCTTGTCTCTTCTTCTGGTATTTCACAATTTCTAAAACAATGTTTTTAGCTTTAAGTTTTTTTAGAATCTCTTCAATCTTGTCTTTCCTTGATATTTTAAAAATTGACCTAAAATATCTTGTTTGAGCAGTTTCAGTGATTTAATTTGTCTCTTGGTTTTCATATTATGCAGCTATTATAAGGTAGATTTTGCAACAATATTGGGGTAGTCTTAATTTTATTTATTTATTTAAATTCACTTTGTACATTTAAATTTTCATAATGTAGTATTATATGTATTAGAAGTTCAGCACATGTAAGGATGTATATAATTGACATTTATGGAGAAGTACAGTATGTGTAAAAAAGAAATTTAATTTCACGGTCTTTGCCATCAAAACATTACATAGCTCAAGTTAATTGAGACATTCACAAGTGATAATATATAATGTCATTTGTCTCTGAAATTTTATATTTTATAAATTTTAAATAACAGTAAGAACTGTAAGCTTAAATATATTTTGTAATGTGAAATTTGAAACTGGAATCTATCAAAGAAATTAACATGTGGGCCTATTAGATTAACAATATTAGCTATTCTATTGTGTGGCGTAAAGACAAAATAATTCTTGTTGGATTTCTTCACATGTAATAGTCTTCTTGTTTGTAGATGAGTCCTGGTACACACAAGGCCAAATTGCTCCAATATTTCCAGCGAGTCGATAAAACCATTAATTACCCAATAGCAAAAGATAAGGCCAATCATCTATCTCTGAGTTTGAAGGTTATCGATCTTGAAGTAGATCATAAATATCATCAATGTTTCTCACATTTTCATCTTGACAATAATAAATCTGGGATTTACAGAACTATCATTGAACCTTGTCAATTTGTGTGGTATGTGTGGGCTGTAGATGATGACCAAACTATGCTTCCATATTCTAGTATTGGTACCAATATGGCAGAGAATAAACGAGACAGTGTGTTGATGTTTTTAAATTCTTTTCTAGATCTGAGGATGAATCCTAAGATTTTGTATGCGTTTTTAGAAATGTCTATTTGATCAGCAAAAATAAGTTAATCATCCGTCATTACGCCCAGATCTTTATATGAATTAACAATTTCAACGTTTCTTCTCTCTAACTGGTAGTTGATATTATATGCACTTCGAGCTCGAGAGAAGATCATCATAGGACATTTCTCAATATTCAAGAATAATGTGTTAAACACACGTCATTTCTCGAGTTCAGAAATATCTTGCCGAAGAGTAACCATATCACTCTCACTTTCAATGGATCTGTAAATCTTCAAACTTCCAGCATATAACAAAAATTCTGATTTTATCCCCTCACCAATATCATTTATGAAGATATTGAATAGTATTGGTCCGACGAGCTTTGTACGGTATACCAGACAAAACATCATATTCATATGATAAATGACCATTCACTTTTACTTGTCACCTGTCAGATATGCCTACCTGTCAGATATGAACAAAGCCAATCAAGGGCTGTTAGTCGAACACCTTAACTTCACAATTTCAACAACAATATTTCGTCATCAACCTTATCAAAAGCTTTACTAAAATCCATGTATAAAGAGTGCACATTTTGACCTTTGTGTAAGGACGGACGAAAAGAAGACCTGTACCGTTCCTTCGCACTATTCAACAACAAAATTTAATCAAAATATTTAGAGCTTTTTTAAAATTTTCAATTTTTTTATTTTTATTTTGAAAATGTCCTCGAGGCTTCATGTAAAGTACCCCCAAAATTAAAATATCGGTTTCAAATTCCAGAGGTCGCGACATCAGCCAGAACAATTGCGGAATATGAATTTTGGAAAAAATCGGTTCAACAGTTTAGGCCCCAGCGTTGACCATCGATCAACAGACGTTTTGCCTTCAATCGATTTTTCGGAATCAAGAACACGGATCCTGGCTGCACCACGTGTTAGAGGGATTTCTCCCCCCTATATTTAGGAACTGGATTTATCCATTTTTTCGTTACCAGGGCCCGCCGATAAGAATTTTTCTGGCGAAAATTCGCCGTTTTCTGGCGCACAATTACGTAAATTTCTCTTCTTAAGAAGCTCCTTCTTAAGGGCGAGAAAGTAAGGTCTCAAATAACTCCCGAAGAAGTTCTTTCTTCAAGGCCAGAAAGTAGATACATTTCCTCTTCTGTCCGCAGTAACCCTTTGAGACGTGGGCAATTCACTCAAGTCAGAAGAAAAGGATTGATTGATTGTTAGCGATTCCGGGCGCGTTGACCTCGAGGATTATTAGTCCCGTAAGTGTCGCATATGATTTTGCTCGGGAGGTGGCGGGGGTCGTCACCCGCTGGGTGGTGAGATCCGGCGGTATTTCCCACCACCCGGAGCACCGCCCCAGCCGGGACAAGCTCTACACTGCGACTTCTCTAACTTTGCCCCTCAAGGCCACTCAAATCCTATCTTCGCGATGGAATATGTCACGGCATTTCGCGTCTTTCTCGGTCTTGCCGGTAGAAGTCGCATGATCGCAAGCACTGCTTCATACGGTCGCGATCGTGCGAAATCTAGCGGAACGACTGAGGAAGATGCGAAATGCCGCGACATATTCCATCGCGAAGATGGTATTTGAGTGGCCTTGAGGGACAAAGTTAGAGAAATCGCAGAAATGTTAGTGCAAATGTGTGTGTGTGTGTGTGTGTGTGTGTGTGTGTGTGTAAGGAGTAACGATAGGACAAGGAAGAAGAAGGAAAGACCGCGAACGGCCCGTGGCTTGTTTGTTAGGGTGCTGCTCCAGGCATTCGCCTGGTGTTTATGGGAGAAACCATGGAAAACTATCGACCAGAGCAGCCGGCCGCTAGAATTCTCCTCCAGACAGAGACTGAATTCGACCAAGCTGGCAAGCTAGTGTCGCAAATCCTGTCTCCGTAGCGAGTGGAACCCTAGGACCTCCTGGTCATTGGCACTGCAATGGCATCAGTTGATTCCCTGAGCCACCTCTCCTGATCCCAGAGTTAAATCTCTTTGTAGTATAGACATATTTGTTACCTTCCACCACAGTATCCGCACAAAATGTAATAAATGGACACGGTGAGTACGTTTGAAGTATTATCGCATTTTTGTAAAAAAAAAAAAAAAACTTTGGCTTAGGACTATCTAGAACCGGGCCTTTCATACGTAATATAATAAACATATTGAAGGACTTGGCTGTGCGTAGTTGTTTGCCGTATCGAATACATTCTAAGTAATAAGAGGATAAAGGTTTGAAAGCAACGTTCTTCGTTACAGAGGAAGAAAGAAATGTCGTCTTAGTACTTCTTCGTTTCTTACAGAAACGCTACAATGCGTATACAAAATGTAATTATCGATATGGCGACTTTGTTAGTGGTATTATCTTATTTCCGTTTAAAAAGTGGCGTAAGACTATGTAGCGTCGAGCGCTTCAAATTATTGTAAGACTTTTCCCTCTTCCCTTCCCAGAGAAATCGCCACCTTTTCGGTATCAGGGGACCCCCCCCCCCCAAAAAAAAACGTGGATTTCCGTTGAAATCTCGGAATCGATTTTCCGCAGCATTACATAACTTTCTCTATACTGCGTGTATTATTCCGTATATACGTACGTATACGGGAAAGTGAGGTCACGTGACTGGAGGGCCCTCGTGCTCCCTGCTGCTTGTTGAGCGAACTACAGTCGACTCCGGTTACACTGAACTCTGATATAGCGAACCCTCGGTTGTAGTGAACTCGGATATAGCGAACCCTCGGTTGTAGTGAACTCGGATATAGCGAACCCTCTGTTATAGTGAACTCGGATATAGCGAACCCTCGGTGATAGTGAACTCGGATATAGCGAACCCTCGGTGATAGTGAACTCGGATATAGCGAACCCTCTGTTATAGTGAACTCGGATATAGCGAACCCTCTGTTATAGTGAACTCGGATATAGCGAACCCTCGGTTATAGTGAACTCAGATATAGCGAACCCTCGGTTGTAGTGAACTCGGATATAGCGAACCCTCGGTTATTGTGAACTCGGATATAGCGAACCCTCGGTTATTGTGAACTCGGATACAGCGAACCCTCGGTTATAGTGAACTCGGATATAGTGAACCCTCGGTTATAGTGAACTCGGATATAGCGAACCCTCGGTGATAGTGAACTCGGATATAGCGAACCCTCGGTTATAGTGAACTCGTATATAGCGAACCCTCGGTGATAGTGAACTCGGATATAGCGAACCCTCGGTTATAGTGAACTGGTCACTGGTCTCGTTTCTCTTACGTTAAAAATAAGCGTAAGAAGATTTATTTATTAATTTTATTTGGTCAAAAAGCAGTAAAAACTGTATATGACGTATGGGGGAAGAGATTATCTGCACACATTTTCTTGAGGCCCAGAATAAAAAAAAGCGAAATTAGCAAGTTTTGAAAAAAGAATAAAACAATTTAGAAAAATGTTTGTTCCCGAGTTATAAAAAATTAATTTCAACGGTGAATGAACTGCTGATTTAATTTTTCTTCGTTGCTAACAAAAAGTAACAAAAGTAAGTATGAGTAAAGTACTTTTACTCCTACCACTACAAGCCAAAGGAGTGCTCAACAAAACATGCGCAGTGAAGCTACATTTACGCCCAGAAGCAAAGCAAGGGGCCATCTCAGCATTTGCTGAATGGATCAGGGGAAACTGGACAAAAACCTGATCGAGATGGGGGTCATTGACCCGGAAGCTGAAGTACATTACTTGTTACAGGCGTATTAAATCTTTTTAAAAATGTATACAATACAAACGTAAACTAATTCATTATGTATCATCGTTTTGTTAAAATAAACATTATTTTTCTTTTTCACGATCAGTATAGTCTCTAATTGTATAGAAATAGTTATGCAGCAGAAAAGATTTTACTTTTAGCTTAAATTTGTGTACTGATTTCGATATAGTGAGCCTGAACTTCGACTATAGTGATCGTAGGAAAGAAGTCCTGGAAATTAATTGCATCTACTACGTCGTAGGCGATTAAAAGGGCCTTCGGAGAGTGGTATGTTGTTCCAACATTGCAAGAGGCATTGAAAGATGTCAAGACTGCATTACGATACATAGAGACAGAGGACAATGCAGAATCAAGTACGGAGAGAGCACGAACTTTGGAAAATGATCTAATGAAAAATGTACGAAGCAAAGAATTGAAAATAATTGATTTTTTATCGACAAATAAAGATATTGAAATTTTCATTTCGTGCTGTTAATGAATTTTGCGGTATGTTGTTAAAATAAATAATTGTGGAGAAATTCCATTTCATTTTGACATCATCGCATATAGTGAATCTCTGATATAGTGATATCATATATATAGTGATATCTGATATTGTTTTCCACATTGTCGCGGGAAAAAGTATTATTCTTTCATGAAGAACATGATGAGGGTTAAGGGCACAAATGTATAGCTAATTTACCTTTGAAAATATATTTTATTATATAAGAGCGAATATTTTGTCAACAAAACTTGAAAAAAAACCGCTCCTTTTCTGTATTCAAAATTCGCCTAGAATATGGTTTAGGATAGAAATCACAGAGTATTATGAAAACGTGCACAAATTCCACTTCTCCCCATAGCTCGTCACACACAGTTTTTAACTGTTTTTGGCGTAAATAAATAAATAAAATCGTGAACCAATCATGTTAGTCTGCAGACGTTCACTATAACCGGAGTCGACCCCGTTGCGCCCCGTCGCTCTGTCTGTATCTCCCCGCGCTCGCAGGTTCCTTCGGCGCTGGGTGAAAGGGCGGAGCGCAGGGCTTTTCAAGCTGCCCATCCCAGGGCCGTCGCGGTGATATATTTAAAACGATCTTTGTATCTCCTTTACTTCAATCCTTTTGTCATTTATGCCCACAAAGTAATTGTGGATTATCATACTATATGTTATTTCTAATAAATATGATTTATTTTTCTAATTAATTGTGGGTTAATTGAACCCAGCATGTTCTTTACCATGAAGCTTCTGTGGCTCCTTTAGCATCAACGTACATCCCTAGCGCGCATCGCGGACAGGGATATTTGATCTTTCTACCCACGCAGATCAAGAGTTCCCGTGCTCACGCGAGAGCGCGACGGCGACACCAAAAGTGTTACGTGTTATTTTAATTCCTAATTAGAATGGAGAAATAAAATAGCCTATTTTATCACTTAGTCATTCGTGTTGAATCTTTAGTTGGCCTATATTTACCCTTATACAGAGTGTTTTTTTTATCGTTCGCCGAAGATTCCGGCCGCGTCGCCCGGGCAGTCGAGGGCTTATTCGCCCGGCAAACCGCTGACTCAACTCCCGTGCTATCCGGGAACTATCGCTGCTGCGCTTAACGTACCTTAAAGAAGATGCAGAAAGTGGGTCCTTCGGCTGCGCCGCTTAACGTACCTGCTGAACGTGGTGTCCTTCGGCTCGAATGCATTCTTGGCACCTCCGAAACACATTCTGATTTGCCCTTTGAAGTAAGTCTCGAGGAATTGCTGCGATTTTCTCTTCAATAGAGCGCCGGAGCTCTTCCTCCGAATGCGGGTTTTCTGCATACACCTGATCTTTCAAGTACCCTCACAGGAAAAAATCACGAGATAGATCAGGTGATCTAGGCAGCCATAATACACGACTAATTATACGATCGTCACAATAAACATTAAAAAGTTCATGGATCGAACAGCAGTCTGAGCAGTTGCCGAATCCTTTGGAAGTAACCATAGTGCCTTTCTTCTGTTGCCTCGAAGAATATTCGAGGAATAATGCTAATATGTGTTGCTAATGCTAATGCTAATGCTAATGCTGTATGTAAACGTCAGAAGTAACGGTGGTGTTGAAAAAAAAATAGGTCCGATAATTCTTGTGGAACTCTACGCACACCACACTCCGGTCTGTATGTCGTGAAGTGGTTGTTCGAGAAGCTCTATTGAAGAGAAAATCGCAGCAATTCCTCGAGACTTACTTCAAAGGGCAAATCAGAATGTGTTTCGGAGGTGCCGAGAATGCATTCGAGCCGAAGGACACCACTTTCATAATCATCTTTAAGATACGTTAAGCGGCGCAGCGATAGTTCTCGGATAGCACGGGAGTTGAGTCAGCGGTTTGCCGGGCGAATAAGCCCTCGACTGCCCGGGCGACGCGGCCGGAATCTTCGGCGAACGATAAAAAAAACACCCGGTATTTGAAACGTATTGTTACCAAAGGAGCCGCGGAAAGTTTCGTTTGGGTCAAGGGAGCCATGGAAGGAAAAAGCTTTGAAAACCCGAATATGTAGTCGATGTATATAGTTTATAGTCGAATCAGGGGCTGAAAATGCATCCCAACCAAATCGATAATTGCGATGCTCGTATGAAAGGCCATAAAAATGTCATTGATTCACCAAAAATACAGCCTCCTGTTACAGAGATAAATGAGAAACGAGTTTTTCAGATTTTATCATTTTTTTTGTCTGCTTCTATTGCATGTATCAGACCGAAAAAACTTGCAGAGACGAAGAAAAATGAGTTTGAAGGTAGTTTTGTCAAACAATTCTGGCGCCAAATAGAAATAGAAAAATAATAAATAACTTTTTGAAATTGATTTTTGATGTGATAGCGTTGGAGTACTGTCTCAGTTTTTTTTCTCCTAGAATGTGTCTCATAACATTCTACATCACATTTTTTTCATATCTTTAAACAATGTAGACGACAGTGAAAAATAATTAAAATCAAGTTTATCAGTTTAAAAATTTGAAATTCGCACCAACATGGGATTGGAAAAAATAAAATTGTCCTTCTCTGTGGTTGCTTTACTCCCGGAGGGATTAAAGTGCCATTTTAATCCTTGGGGGAGTCAAGACACATTTAACAGAGGAAAAAGTGCGATTAAAGTCGCGCTTTAATCACGTTTAAAAATAAAGAAATAGATCTCAGCATTCTGCCTCAGAATGTATTGATAATGGGAGTCACTGGTGGGTGGGGTTACTTTAATTCCGTCCTGCGGTTACTTCAATCCCGGAGGCATGAAAGTGCCATTTTAATCCCTGGAGGAATAAATACACATTTAACAGAGGAAAAAGAGTGATTAAAGCCGCGCTTTAATCACGTTTATAAATAAATAAATCCCAGAATTTTTTCTCAGATTGTATTGATAATGGGAGTCGCTGGTGGGTGTGGTTACTTTAATCCCGGAGGGATTAAAGTGCCATTTTAATCCCTGGAGGAATAAATACACATTTAACAGAGGAAAAAGAGTGATTAAAGCCGCGCTTTAATCACGTTTATAAATGAATAAATCCCAGAATTCTTTCTCAGATTGTTTTGATAATGGGAGTCGCTGGTGGGTGTGGTTACTTTAATCCCGGAGGGATTAAAGTGCCATTTTAATCCCTGGAGGAATAAAGACACGTTTAACGTAGGAAAAAGAGTTATTAAAGACGCGCTTTAATCACGGTTAAAAATAAATAAATGAAACAGTCCCAACAGCGACGTTTACGCTCTTCCACGCGTGGCTCGGCGGAACACGCACCTGGCTGCGAGCAGCGGTGGCGGGGGCGCCGTCTGGGAGTGCTGTAGTTGCTTCGGCGGCCGCGTCGGGTCTGCCTCCACTTCCCCCCCTGCGAGCGACTTTTGTTTCGGCGGGCGGGCAGGGCGCAATCGCGGATCGGCCTCGAGTTTGCGCTCCTTGCGTTAACGAGCTCTGTGCGTTCGATACACGACGACACCGCTCCCCACGCCGTGAGATATACAGAAAAACACGAGGGAAACGAAGATAGTACAGTCATTCCAATATCTTCCGACTGTGTTAGTGTATTGTAATTTAGTGTAGTACACTGTTTAGTGTAGTGTAATCAAGACTTAATGCAAGTTTGTAGAAATTTAAAGCTTCGATATGTTGTTTTCAACACATTTGTAATTTTATTATTTAATCTTACAGGTTGTAATAGGTTATATTTTATTATATAGGAGCGAATATTTTGTCAACAAATTAATCTTACAGGTTGTTACAGGTTATATTTTATTATATAGGAGCGAATATTTTGTCAACAAAACTCGAAAAAAACTCTCTTTTCTGTATTCAAAATTCGACTAGAATATGGTTTAGGATAGAGACCACAGAATTATGAAAACGTGCACAAAATTCACTTCTCCCCATAGCTCGTCATACGCAGTTTTAAACTGTTTCTGACGTAAATAAATAAACCTATCTCAAGATTTTTTTTTTTTTTGTGATTGAGATCATGTAACTAAGTAATAATGGAAAGTGTATAATACCTCTTCCATTTACATTATATTATATTTGTCCTACATAAATCTTAAAGGCCTGATGATGGATACACATTTGGTCTCCGACACGTAACCAAGTTAATCATTATATGTGTATCTTTTAATAAACATTACGACTAAAAATCATATGGAACTTTTATTACCTTAATAATCTTGTGACTGTCTTTGGATTTTAATTATATTTCTTTGTCCAGTTTTTTAAAGACAGCCTGTACTATATTTTGATGACCAAAAGGTTAGTAAAAGGCCATCTATTGTAAATTTGGAATTTTATTTCTCTCGACGTTTCGAGGAGCACTTTTCCTCTTCTTCAGGAATAAATTTAATAATCAATGGTTAAGGTGAGTTCATTTGTACCTGGTACACCCCATTATTAAATTTACAACAAATTGTATTATTATCTCAATTGTAACCAAAAATAGAAGTATTTCTGTTTGTAGTCAGACTCCTGAAAAAGAGGAAAAGTGCTCTTTGTAAGGTCGAGAGAAATAAAATTCCAAATTTAGAAAAGATGGCCTTTTATTAATCTTCTGATCATCAAAATATAGTTAAATTGTCTTAAAAAAGTGGGAAGGGGATATGAAATGACAAACCGAGTCAAGTTAAGATTTAATTTAGTAAATAAGTAAATATGAGTAATTAAAATTAGTCGGCCCGATGGCCGAGGTCGCTAAAGCGGTAGTGCTTTAGTGATCTCTGACCGGAGGTTCGCGGGTTCGAGTCCCGCTTCGGATATGGGTGTGTTTGTGTTGTACTTACGTGTTCCCCCTGCAGTTTAAAAAAAAGTCACAGCGGTCGCATTATGACCAAGATGATGAAAAGTGACCTTAAAAAAATGAAAATTAGATACAAAATAAAATGTGTGTACCACGGGCGTTTACTGGTTCGAATGATCTCGGTCATTTTCTCGCCGCTCGTTCATTAGAAGCCTTTTAACGTCCTTGGTGCGTAAATGACTATTTCTTTTCCGTGATGTTATCTGGTCAAGTCGTGTCCGCGAAGATGTTCACTCATTGGGAGAGGGCATGGTCGACGAATCGTCGAAACGATTCGCAATTGTTTCATAACCTACCCTGAATCGGGGTCAGCTAGGTCGAATTCAGTCGCTGTCTGGAGGAGAATTCTAGCGTCCGGCTGCTCTGATCGGTAGCTTTCCGTGGTTTCTCCGATCAACAGCAGGCGAATGCCGGAGCAGTACCCTAAAAAACGGGCCACGGACTGCGCGCGATCTTTCCTTCCTCTTCCTTGTTATCCTCTCCTCTTACACACACACACACTTACACTAACATGCACTACACTATTACACTTGTCTGGAGACCGGTCTGGAGCTTAGAGCTTGTCCCGGCTGTCGCGGTGCCCCGCTGGTGGGAGATACTTGGTTGGGGGAAAACCCCGCTAGTCGACGGTAGGTCGGCGCCAGATCTCGCCATCTAGCGGGGAAAAGATCATCGCCACCTCCCGCGGGGAACTCACTACACTTACGGGACACTGACGGGACTAATGAGCAGTTTACGCGCCCGGAAACACGAATCAATCAATCCATCTGAATCGGGTGAACTCCCCCTGTTATTGTGATTCCCCCCCCCAACCCTATAGAATGTTCGCATGATATCACTGTGTGTAAGTAGCAAGGAAGCAAGAAAAGTACATTTTCCTACATAAGGAATACAGTTTGTAGTGCGATTTTAATGACTTTGACTCTCAAGCCCCCCTATGGCCACGATGAAATATCACACGGCATTTCGCGTCTTTCCCGATCTTGCCGCTAGATGTCGCATAATCGCAAGCACTGCTTGATACCGTCGCGATCGTGCGATGTCTAGCGGTACGACTGAGAAAGACGCGAAATAACGTGATATATTCCATCGTGAAGACTGGCCTTCAGAGGCAAAGTTGTAAACTAGTGGTGCTACAGAATGGCACAGACTTTCCCGTATTAGTTTTCTATTTTCCTGGGTCTTCGCTAGCTATTCGGAATTGCCACATACTCTTTCTTGCCAGCTACCATCTATCATCGCCAAAAGTACATTTTTTTGTCATTTTCTTAATTTTTCGGTTTCCTATTGGTAGAACAGAAACATTAGTTTTAGAATATTAAAGAACACAAAAACCTAGCAGTAAATGGCAATTTTCTTTTAAAAATTATGTGCCGTTTAAGAGAAAATGGCGTTTTAGCACTACTAAAAATGCGAAATTTGAAGCTCATTTTCACAGAAAATTTTTGAATTTTCAAAATACTTTATTTGAAGCACTTACACTCACAAATATAATCATCTTTACAAATTGCGGATAATGTGCATATTAAAGATGTGAGAGATCTTTCAAAAAATTTACATTTTTATAATTTTTGAAACAAACAAAAAAAAACTCAAAATAAACTTCACGCTATACTAATGAGTGTAATTAGCACTATCCGTTACAAAAGTTTCAAGAAAAAAATTGCAGCCATATACGAGAAAATGACGTTTGAGCATTTCTGAAAATGCCGAAATTTGAGCTACTTTTCACAGAAAACGGTAGTGTTTTCGAGAAACTTTACTTGACATTATTTAAAGCATATATACTCGTAAATGTAATAATGTGAAAAAATCGCCGATAATGTAAATATTAACGACGTGAGAGACAAGTAAAAAAATTTACATTTTTGTAATTTTTGAAAAACCAAACGATAGACCAAAATGGCTTTTATGTCATTGATAGAGTACATTTACCACTATCCCTACCAAAAGTTTAAAGAAAAAATTTAGAGCCATTTTTGAGAAAATTTTGTTTTTGTAATTTTTTAAAATTGCACAAATTTCACGCAATATTGCACGAAAACTACCAAAATTGTGAAAAACATTTACATGACCTTTATTAAAGAACTCAATATGCAGAACAAATTTTATTTGAAGAAAAATCTCTATCTTCAATTTTTTAGTTGGAGAAAGACGCCGAAAAAATTCAAACTTTCACAATTTTCGAAAATTCAGAGCTGTACGTGAAAATCGGACCTATGCCATGTTAAAAGGTGTATTTTCCTCTATTCATACAAGAAATTTAAAGAAAAAATTTGGAGCGGTTTTTGAGAAAATGTTGAAAATCCCCGGGGGCTTCATATAAAGTACCCCCAAATTTTAAAGAATCTTTTTCAAAATCACAAAACTTCGACTAGAATCAGATCGACTGGGGAATATCAATTTTGAAGAAAATCGACCGAACGGTTTAGGCGCTAGCGTTGACCACAGACGGACGGAATGCCGTCAATCGATTTTTAAGTATAAAGAAGCAACAAATCATGGATTTTGACCACACCACGAGATAGAGGATTTTTTTCTCTTAATTTAGCAACTGGTTTTATCCACTTATTCGTTTTCACGGCCCGGCAATTAATTTTTTTCCGCCGAAAATTGGCCATTTTTTTCGCGCAGCATTACATAACTTTCCCTATACTACGTATATCACTCCGTGTATACGTACGTATACGGGAAAGTAAAAATTGCCTACATAAGGAATACAGTTTATAGTGCGATTTTAATGACTTTGCCTCTCAAGCCCCGCTATGGCCACGATGGAATATCACACGCCATTTCGCGTCTTTCCCGATCTTGCCGCTAGATGTCGCATGATCGCAAGCACTGCTTGATACCGTCGCGATCGTGCGATGTCTAGCGGTACGACTGAGAAAGACGCGAAATAACGTGATATATTCCACCGCGAAGACTGGCCTGGAGATGCAGAGTTGTAAAAAATCGCGCTATACTTGCACATTTTTGTGATTATGATTAGTCTATTGCGAGTTTAATTAGCGTGATGGAAGTATACGTGAACGCTTTGAAATTCGGTATTTATGGCCTGTCCGTTTAATGACTTCTTTCTGTTGAATTTGAGTAACGGAAGTCCACCCAACACAGTAGCTGGCCCCTAGAATTCTCCCGCCAATCAGGCATCTTCAATCTTCAACAGCCTCAGCTGCGACAAACCCCAAATTCTCGTCCGGTCTCCCAGAAACGGGTAGTGCATGTTGGTGTAAGTGCGAGTGTAAGGGGTGAGGATAGGGCAAGGAAGTGGAAGGAAAGATCGCGCGCGGTCCGTGGCCCGTTTGTTAGGGCACTGCTCTGATATTCGCCTAGTATTGATAAGAGAAACAACGGAAAACTACCGATCAGAGCAGCCGAGCTATAATTTTCCTCCAGACAGCGACTGAATTCGACCTAGTTGACAAGCTATTGTCGAAAATTCTGCTACCGTCGGGACTCGAACCTACGACCTCCCAAACACTGTAGTGACATCAGTTGATGCCCTGAGCCACCTCTCCCGGATATTGTTTTGGACTTCACTTGCCAATGGCAATATCTCCCATCTCCATGAGGTTTTTCTTTCAATTTACCGTGATCCATTGAGAAAGGTGCAGTAGATTGCAAGTGTAAAATTTGCACGTGCTTTCTTGAGGTCTCAGTGCGTGCACTGCGATTTTCTTAACTCTGGCCCTGACAGGAATCAGCTGTTTCGCTGCCATCCAGTCGGTAGCTTATGTGTCGCTACAGTGACGTCACTATGGTGACGATCAAGCTCCCGATTGGATGAAACTGTTGACAGCTGATTCCTGTCAGGAGCAGAGTTAAGAAAATCGCAGTATAGCTGCGGACAGAGTGGAAGTATATTAGTTATTCCGTTAGCAGCTCCTTCAAATAAAATCTGTTGCTCGGTCGTCATTGAAAATAGTTTCTATTTCACTAGAGCGAACCTGTCTGTTGACGAATGTAACCAACACAGCTCATTGCTACCTTTATGCATATGTAGCGTACCTGTTCGAGAACTCTCGCATGCTATACCCCGCCCTCTTCCTTATTTTTCCATTTCCATGTTAAGCCTGTAATATATATTTTTCTTCAACACCCTCTTATCCTCCGCCACTTGTTCTATATGTCACCTTGTAATTGACAACAATGTAATACACTCTTGTCTAAACAAACTATTCTTATTTAACTTTATTATCGAGCAAAGAGGTAAACCCGTGTAATTCAATCGCATAGAATATCAAGTAATTAGTAATTTCACATACCGTTGCAGATTCTACAGGTTCTGAACAGATGGGTCGAGCCAGCAAGAATGTTCAAGAAGATCTCATTCTGTAGATTACGGTGTGAGGAACGTTTCTTTGAGGCCAAAATTTTAGTTTTAAGGCGCTAGAACGCTTCGTTTAGGAGTTATTTAACGATATAGATTTAAAAAAACGACGTGCGTTGCTGTTTGCATTTGACATGAATATTTAGATGCGCTTTTTAAACACATACTCTATATTTGTCAAGTCAAAGGGCAATTCGTCACGTCTCCGTGAAATTCTCTGTATTCAGAGACCTCATTTATAAAGATTGGTTGCGTGTGAGAGCCGCAAAGGGAATGTATACTACTGAAATAATATAGGAGACACGAGCCAAAAAATTTTGGGGGGATAAGTTTCCATTAGCTGCGATGTTAAAAAGTAGCCTTCTTTTATTGTGGAGTTCAACGTAATTTGGAGTGGCCATGGCTATTAGACAAGGGTCGATAGAAGTGATATCTCTGTGTCAAGGAAGTATTGTAAAATGTCGTTGAAAAAGATAAAAGTTATAAAACAAACATACAAATTGTTCGAAATACGTAAGTTATCGCTGCATTGTTTTCCTGGTCAGGGACAGCGTGTGCAAATCGACAGCTGAGCCTGATATAGTGTGGGACACATGATGGACACCGAAAGTTGGTGTGCGGCTTGACTTTGTCTTGCGTAGTCTTGGTCTTACATCTGAAATGACCGTACTGGTTTCATGTTCTAAGGCATGTTAGAGAATACTTCACAAATTCGAAAAGCGTTACAAACCCGTTCTAATGGCCGGATTAGGTAGATGCTCGATTACCGCACATCACATTGATCCGCACGCTCACAGGTCGTCAGCGAAGTGTTGCTGATCACTGGCTGCTGCGCATCTTTGCAGAAACTCGCCTGCGCATCTCGCAGGTGTCCGGTACGGAAGGGCAATATTCCATGAGCTTCCACCAATTCCCTGTGACATTCTCGAGCATTCCTTTCGTGGTGAACGGCTCTCTTGGAGTAAGAGCGGTGTTGGAAACATGTTGCATTCACCTCGCGCGGCGGTAGACGGACAACCGATTTCATGTTGCTCTCTGTGCTAATAGGGGCACTTGCAGAGCTATCTGTTGATGTAAACGCACCCTACTCCAGCATTTCTTTCAAGATATAAATGAAATTTTGCGATCCGATAACAGTTCTTTTAGAAAAAAAAAGTAGCTGCTATGACTTCTGCCCCAACCCTCGTATTATACACAACTCGTTTGCATGTTAATTCAAAACTTGTTTGCATGTACCATGTTATTACCTAAGGTCTATAAAAAAAATTTAAAAAAATAGAAAAATTAATGAAAATGTGTGCCTATTTTACTTCCTGCTTCTTTTTCTATAAGTCTCAAAATGTACTCTCTCTCCCTCTCTCTCTACCTCTCTCTCTCCCTCTCTCTCTCCCTCTCCCTCTCTCCCTCTCTCATCTAGTGTTGCTCTATCTTATTTTGATTTGTTTTCCGTTCTTGCACACATTTAATTACATGATCCGCAGTTTTTCTGGCCAGTGGATTCTGCAGATTTTGCCATCTGCCTTCCATTTCCCCGGAAGAAGCTCTAAGCTCCCTTCATTTGCGGTGGTAGAGTGCGAGTGTGTGTGTGTGTGTGTAAGGGGTGAGGGTAGGACAAGGAATGGGAAGGAAAGATCGCGCGCGGTCCATGGCCCGTTTGTTAGGGTCCTGCTCCGGCATTCGCCTGGTGTTGATCGGAGAAACCACGGAAAACTACCGATCAGGGCAGCCGGCCGCTAGAATTCTCTTCCAGACAGCGACTGAACTCGACCAAGCCATCTAGTTGGTGTCGAACAGCCAGCCACCGTCGGGACTCGAACCTAGGACCTCCCGATCAGAGGCACTGCAATGACATCAGTTGTTATCCTGAGCCACCGCTGCCGGTCCCCTCCATCTTCCTTATATTTCCAAATTACGTCTATAAATATATTTTTCTTCTATGTTTCATTGTAATTTTACTAACCGAGCGTTTTAACATTTATTTTTTATTTTATTATTTTAACATAACACTACAATTCACCTTTGTCAATTCAACCTATTCTTATTTAACTTTGTTACAACACGTAAGGGTACGCCCGTGCAATTCAGTCGCATAGAATATCAAGTGATTAGTTTAATTTAACATACAGCACAGATTCTGCACATCTCTAAACAGGTGGGGTAGAATCGTAAGCGCTGAACCAGGAAAAGTGCAGTGTAATGTCTAAGTAGATCTCATCCTGTATAGTATTGTGTGAGGAACGTTTCATTGACGCCTTTGACCTAAAAATTTCACATTTTAAGACCCTAGAACGCTTTGTTTTGGTGTTATATAACTATATAGATTTCAACAAAGCTGTCCAAGTGTTGCGGGTTGCATTTGACATGAATATTTGGATGCTTATTTTTTCACCCAACAAATCCTTCATATTTTTAAAGTCAAAGCACAATTCGTCACGTCTATTCTTTCTTTAGAGACCTCATTTATAAACATTGATTGCGTGTGAAAAGCGCAAAACTCATCTATACTACAGAGATTATACAGTAGTAGATGGATCACTAAACTCTCCTGTGTTGACACGAACGTTTCAGAATCATATTAATGTCGAACTATGCAGTTGCGTGAAATCAGTGGTGGCTTAACAAATAGGCATTTGCCCCAAGGGCGTCCGACGTACAGGAGCACCGACTACATTAAAAACTTTTTAATGTTTTTTATAATTAAATGCGTCAGACACTTTATTTTTGTAACGATGCTGTAATTTTCGAGACATTTTGAGCTCATAAATGCAACTGTCGAATTTAGAGACAGTGTAAGCGAAAGCGAAAAGTAAGTACATTTTATATCGTGAAAACGACATTTTCTATTAGTGAACAGTCATTTTTTATTTACTCGTTTTCCGAGTCTTCAAAAATGTAATAAAATAAAATCTTGCATCAACATTTTTTGAAGACATGTTTATGTATAAACTCAAAGTGCATATCCTAATAACATGTAAGAAAGATACATAAGAAAAAACAAAGCAAAAAACTCGTCATATTGTTAGGAGACTGTTAATAAGAGCTGGAGGCTCTCATTTGCAATCGCCTAAGGTCCCGCTGAGTATTAATTAAATATGTATTTAATTTCGCTGCATGAAATGAAATACATATGCACATATGTTAACCCTACGTATCTATCTGGCCATGTCTGGTTTTCAAAATCTGAGTGATGAGATTACTGCTTATCGAAGTGGCAGATACATAAATACATCAGAAGCAGTTTTGAGAATTCTATCACACCCTATTCACGAGCGATTGCAGCCGGTAAAACAGTTGGATATGCGCATAAAAATGGACATAGAATGTGTTTCAGCTTTGAGAATGATGTAGAAAATAAACTCGAAAATCCCCGAAATACAACTCGGATAGAATTGGTTTTCTTTGTGTCAACCTGAATTGTTCGCAAGAGCCTTTCTTCACGAAGATGTTCTTGCACATTATACTTTTAACAAGAAAAAAGGGCACATCTTACGTAGACGAGGAGGTTTTCCTGATTAGCGACATTGAAGCGTTTTCCGAGATCACGTTGTCGGAAGGATTTATTTCTACAAGGGTTGGATAAAAAGTAATGAGAAATTTTTTTTCTCTGAAATGACTTTATTGGCAATGGTATTTACATTTACACACCTTCAATACAGTGTGTCTCCGGGGAGGAAACGTCTAAACTTCGACCATAAGCTCTTAAGCTCTTATTCTAAGCCTATTTTGTCTAATAAACTACGTGGATATTCCGAATGGCTGGGCCGCAATGAGCACTCAAAAGTTGGCTTGAAAAAATCATTTCTAGGCAAAAATTTGCATTATAAAAACATAGAAACAGTCCAGAAACATGTAAATTGTTTATTATGTGAGGGACGTTTTAACAAAAGCATTCAGATGTATGGTCTCGAGAGGATGGTTCCACAACAGTATTGCTCACAAAAGGCACGTGAAACCATTGCGAAAATGTTTGAATAAATAATTTTTTTGACTTCTTATTATCACAAGAATTTTAATGAACAATATAGCAACTTTCATTTTGATTGTCTTTAAAATTTTGTGGATATTTCTAAAATCAAATAATATTCATTAAACTATCCCCGTTATTTTTAACCACGTTCAAATATCAATGTTGTTTTTTAAAAGGATTTTGTGTACGTTCAGTTGGTGATGTCCGTATTTAGCAGAACATGTTCGTGTATTTAGCGATTGTCGTAGCGATCGGACTTATTTTCCAAAACAGCAAATTGTCCGTATTTTCGTTACAAACAGCGATCATCTTTTCAAATCGCAAACTAGTGTTTTTTTCTACGGTTACATTTGCTTACTTTCTTTACTGTTTTTTAATTTTTTTTTTTTTATTTTTTTAAATTACGTTAGTGTACCCTATGCCAACGTTGCATCGCGGGTCTTAGTTAGTTAATGCCTTATTTTACGTGGCGAGACTCGGGCCATCAGGCCCCCTCTTCCGTCTGACCACGCAAATTTCGCTACGCTCCTTTCACCAACTGGCGGAGAAAGAAGGTATTATCTCGGGCGACGAAAGAGGCGATTTTGAATTTAGCTCAGAGGCGTCATTTAGGCTTGAGGATCTTTTACATGCAGTAAATCTACTAACATGGGACAGCCGGCTTTACTTCCCCTCCGAAGTAAGGCGTACGAAGGATTTTTTCGTCCACGGCTTCGAATGGGTTTGAACCCGCAATCTTGGGTACAACAACCCGATACGCTGACCGTTATACCATCAAATCCGCAAAACAAGATCTTTATTTATTTATTTGTCAAAAAACAGTAAAAACTATATGACGTGTGGGGAAAGAAATTTATGTTCTTTACATGTTAAAAATGGATAGTGTCTATTTGTCTGAGCTTCGTATCGCAGTCCTTATCTAGTAAGCCGTGAGCGTGCCTCTCTACGACAATTTTAAATTTCACAGTTATTCTGGTAGAAACAATAGGAAGAAACAAGTCCGCATTCGACGCCTAGCGTGAACAGAAGTGTGTCAATTTCAGCGTAGTGCATTAACGAAACAGGTTTTGTGTTCCCCATATGGCGCAATGAAAAAAAAGGTGTGTATTTTCTGCTGAGTTGGAGGCGAAGTACAAATCTTCAAAAAGGAGTGTGTTTAGTTTGCAAATCCGGAACGTACGCATCTGTTATTAGCCTGTGCTTTAATATGTCCTGCATTTTAAACTCGCTAGCGTACCCGTGCGAGAACTCTCGCATGCTATACCCCGCCCTCCTTCTTATTTTTCCATTGCCACATTAAGCCTGTAATATGTATTTTTCTTCAAGGCCCTCTTACTCTCCGTTACTTGTCCTATATGTCACCTTGTAATTGAATACATCCTTGTCAAGACAAACTATTCTTATTTAACTTTATTATTGAGCAAAGAGGTACACCCGTGTAATTCAATCGCATAGCGTATCAAGTAATTAGTAATTTCACATACAAGTGCAAATTCTACAGGCTCGGAATAGGTGGGGTAGAATCGAGAAGCGTCGAACCAAAAAACAAAAAAAATGTAATAGAATGTTCAAGATCTCATCTTGTCGATTACGGTGTGAGGAAAGTTTCCTTTGGCCTCAAAATTTTAGTTTTAAGGCCCTAGAACGCTCCGTTTAGGAGTTATTTAACGATATAGATTGAAAACTCCTGATGTGCGTTGCGGTTTGCATTTGACATGAATATTTTGTTGCGTTTTATAAACAAATCCTTCGTATTTTTAAAGTCAGAGTGCAATTCCTCACGTCTCCGTGAAATTGTCTTTCTGTAGAGACCTCGTTTATAAAGATTAGTTGCGTGTGAGAGCCGCAAAGGGAAGGTATACTGCTGAAATAATATAGGAGACGACTTCTTTATACTGCGATTTCTCTTGTCCCTCAAGGCAATTCAAATCCATCTTGGCGACGGAATATGTCACGGCATTTCGCGTCTTTCTCGGTCTTGTCGGTAGAAGTCGCATGATCGCAAGCATTGCTTTATACGGCCGCGGTCGTGCGAAATCTAGCGGAACGACTCAGAAAGATGCGAAATGCCGTGACATATTCCATCACGAAGATGGGATTTGAGTTGCCTTGAGGAACAAAGTTAGAGGAATCGCAGTATACACCTGTTCCCATCTGGTGTCCCTACTGAGTTCTAAGTTGGTTGAAACGTGTTCACAGGTTGCGACTTCTCCACAGCTAGCATTGGTCGGTTTGACCGTAGTGCCTCCCGTAGCTGCTCTAGCAGTCATTTACGGCAGATTTGTCCGCAACATCACTAAAAAAGTTCAGGTGAGTAAATGTTCACGTGTTCAGTGTAATTTTTGGGTTTTTATTTCTGGGTGCGTAAGGGATTGTCCTCACGTTGGAATATCTCACGTTAAATTCTGTGGTGGCAGCAGAGAGTTTGTGGTAATCCATGATAAAGTTCCAAGGATAATGAGATATCAACCACAATAATAGATTTTTTTTTAATATTTAGAGAATTTAGTCATACATATGTTTCGGGAGTGTTTCTCCCATCGTCAGTGACACTACTAAATAGAAAATTCAGTTCACAAGTTAGCAAAAGGAAAATTACAAATGTACAATTAAATAGTTTTTAAACTGAATAGGTTTATGTACATTTGTAATTTTCCTTTTGCTAACTTGTGAACTGAATTTTCTATTTTATAGTGTCACTGATGATGGGAAAAAACACCCCCCAAACATATGTATGACTAAATTATCTAAATATTAAAAAAAATAATCTGCTATTGTTGTTAATACCTCATTATCCTCGGAACTATATCTCACGTTATTTCGCGTTATTTTCGGTCGTGCCGTTAGGAGTCGCGCGGTCTCCAGAACTCGATACAGGCGCGATCATGCGACACCTAGCGGCACGACCGAGAAAGATGCGAAATATCGTGAGATATTCCATCATGAAGACAAACCCCCACTCGCCAAGAAATAAAAACCCAAGTATAAAAAGACTTCGTTGTACCTCAGTGATGAAATTGATTGTCATTTTTTGAAGTTCAATTTTATCTGTCTTTTAACTGTTGACTACTGTAAAGCACTATTTATTTTTGTGGTATTTGTCTCAGTATTGGGCAAGGATTGATACCATTTCTTGTATTTTTTCCCCTCTTTTATTTTCCAATGTCTTTCAGTCAGAGCCTAGAGTTTATCTCTTTTCAGTATGAAATAAAATGCTGGGGGAAAATTATTTGATAAGTGGGAAGCAATAAGTAGAAGATGATCTTAAAAGCTTTTTTCTAGGAGGCTGAATTTGATTCAAATAAGGGCAGGAGCTATTACTTTTGCATACATAAACAGTGAAATTTTAAATCGAAGAAATGTTAAGAACATTACTAAATGAATTGGCTGCATCTCATAAAGGCAACATTGTGAGTCAGTTGAAATCATATGCTTAGAGAGACAAAGTAGCTACATGGTAATAATGTCAGGATTGAATATCTTAGGAAAACAGAACAAAATTTGTTTGTATGAAACGTATTGGAATGCAGTTTTTGTGTTCCAGAAGTCTGGGCTGTGTTGTTAAAGAACCGCAATTGGCTGTTGCCTTGCTTCAGTTACATCCCCAATTAATGTTTAGGGTGACTGGGAAAAAAAAAATTTGCAACACCCTTTAGAACAATAGATAATTCAAAATCAATGGAAGAAAAGTTTAAAAATGATTTTGAAACTGTGTAAATTGTCTTAAACTGGTGCTTGGTGCAAAGTCTTGTCATTTTTTTCTATTTTCCCATAATTCTTCTGAATAATTGATCAATATGATGACAGAATGTCTTTCACCATTTGTAAAATCTTATGCATTGAAATGAATAAGATTTATGACTCGATATACTTGTTACATTTACGCAGGAATAATTGGTTCTGGTTAACTGGAACTACACAAGTCATTTCTGTTGGAAAGTAATAAGTAGTTTAATAAACAATTAGTAAGTTATTAATAAGTTAATAAAGTAATTAATAAATGGTAATAAGTTATTTATGTCATGAGTCCTTAAAGACTAATAGAGGACGAGTCACATACAATGTTTTTTGTTATTTCTAGTTTATCGCTTATTCAAAATAAACTTTTATCACTTTCAGGAGTTGAGAAAAAATTGTCATTACTCTCAGTTTTCTGTAACAAGGGTTGGTTGTACTGGATACTTTGATAAACAGTTGAATGCTTTTTCTGGTAATGCAAGCTGATTGAGAAAAAATCCGAGAATTTCAAAGTATCAGCAGATATTTTCATGCGAATTATGTATTCTGGAAGAAACAGATGATGCAAGGTATAGTTTAATGCCTTCTAAATCTGTGAAAAAGCTTAGGATTTATTTTGTGATTGACGAACGAAAAGGAATGTTTGAGGCATTAACGAAGAGATTATGCTAGCATTTTTGAACAAATGATTAATAGTTATTTATGTCACAAGTCCTCTAAATGTGTCTTTAAGGACAAAGCCGGAAGGTTAACTGCGAGGCGGAGCAATAGCAAAGCTGAGGGTTTGCTATTCTCCTTCTGCTCCTCCTTCTCCTTCTTCTTCTCCTTTGCCTTCTTCTTCTTCTTGTTCTTCTTCTTCTTCTTCTCCTCTTCCTCTTCCTTCTTCTCCTTTGCAGACCCAGTAGTGTACATGCACGTTGGCACAGTGAAGTGAAAACCTCCTTTTGCAGGACTCGCTGGCACAGGCGACGCAGGTGGCGGAGGAGCGCCTGGGCAGCATGCGGACGGTGCGCGCGCTGGGCGTCGAGGCCCAGGAAGAACGTCGCTTCTCCTCCGCGGTGGACAGGGTGCTGCAGCTGGCTGCCAGGGAGGCCTTGGCCAAGTCCGTCTTCTTCGCCATGGTGAGGCCTTTGCACGTTTCTACACGGAGAAAAATGTTTAGTTCATACAATTAATCACGTAATAGATTCAACTAAACAGTATAGTAGATTTTCGTAGAACAAAGTGCTTAGTCAAGTTCACGAAACTGCTGTTTAGTTAAACACACTAACGCACGTATAGTAATGTTAACTAAACAGGTCGTACCCGAGACGAATGGCATCTAGTGGAGAAAACTAAACGAATCATTGTGTTGATTAATACATTGAGTACTATTTACTAAACAGTGCAGTGAAAATAACTAAAGGAAACGTGAAAGGGAATACTT